>KE524956.1:128819-234078 GCA_000441895.2 Anopheles sinensis
TCAACGCCCGGACCAGAAAAGAGAGAAATTTATATCCATAATCACGGCATCGGTTTTCGTGCCGGTTTTATATCACGCATTATCCCTTTTCAAATCAAACTCTTCCGTTTCTGCTTCCGAATGGAGCAGCCATAATGATATTAAGCTCTTTCGGTTCAAAAACACGAACAAGTGTGCGCTTTTCTTTTCTTCCTACAGAATCCTTCTTTTATATCCTTTCATTCTTTTCTCACCCTCTCTTATACGCCAAATCGATCGTGTTTTACCATTCCTTCGAAAAACCCACCCCAGCGATCACCGGCCGAACGTTCGTGTCCTTTTACGAGTGTATGTAATGCACTTTTTCTTTCGTTTCGCGTTTGTATCTTTACGTTGTCCACCAGCACGTTTTTTTATCCACCGCTGGTAAACCCTTTCCGGGAAGAAAAAACTCCAAAACGTGACGGACCATCCCAATCTTTTGCAGCACATGTGTTCATGGAACAGCGTAAAATATGTTTCTCTTGTGATCGGTGTTTTATTGTGTTCATCTTGCCTTTTTTCACCACACACTAGCTGCCCTCAGCAACTGTGTGGAAATTCGATCAAATGCTGATCGTAAATGATTTTCATTTTTCCTCCATTCACGATATGCTATTCTATCATTATCCTTTCTGCCGGTTTAATCTTTTGTCGTGGTGCACAGTTGCACAATATTTTTCCGCTTAGTTTTTCAATTCATTTTCTGGTCAGATTAAATCCATGGCCACACCTCACCTCCCGCACAAACGCACCACGTTCGGGAATGCGCAAGGGCTACACCGAAAGACAGCCGAAATAGGAACCATAAGCCAAACACTAAAAACTAAATCCAACCATCCTCGAGGGCTTCATAAAAGTGATTCACTTTCGGTGGCCCTTTCTCCATTCCGAAAGTCCATTCGAAAGTCTCATCAGCGACACATTGCTCTGCCGTCTCCAAAACTCCGGTCGTAATATCGTGCACATTTATTCGCAGAGCAAACGAAGCGCCGCATCTCGAACGCCATGAATCTGGTCAAAGTCAACACGAAACTCTCGCGGGACTAGAAGGCGGATCGCGTAGGAAATGAAGCCACGCCAGGCCGAACGGAGGAGGGACAAGCGGAAAACCGACTGGGAAAACGAAACACGCAAATCAAACAAATCAGTCAAACTGGTAGCCAATTTTCTTTTCCTCCGGAATGTTTGCCGCTACCAATTTCTGTCCCCTTCCGGCATGGGGCGGGGGAGGAGGGTGGAACTAAAAATAAATAAAATCAAATCTCCCAGACGAAGATGATAGCGCTGAACTTCTGAGAAAATAACCACCATAAGCGAACGAGCGTTCAATATCGGCAGCCAACTTTATTTTGCTTCCTGCGAAGGCGAAAAACTCCATTATCCCGGCCAGGCCAGGCAGGGGACAAACACAAATCGACAAAAACACTCACACAAACAATCGGTTAGCGTAAACAGCACGTTGTGTTGGTTCTTTTTTTAGTGAAAAGAACACCGGTTCCGTGCAGTTTAATCCAATATTATCCCTTTATCCCGTTTGGTTGTTGTTAGCGAGAAAAAGTCCCTCCACAGTTTGAACCAGTCACTGATCGTACCTGTGTGTAGTTTTTTGTTTGCGTTACGTTATTTTTGGCGTGCAGAATGCATTGTCAGTTCAAATCTGGAGTTTACAAAAGCGCATCGTTGGATGGTATTTGTGTGCATATGTTTGATTTAGAGTAGACTCTGCAATGGTGCATCGTTTGAACGAGTGATTTATCAGTTAGTACCTCGGAATCCAGTGTGTGACAAGGCTAAGCACCCCCTCAGCTACTCAGATTGCGAAAATACTAAATGAATATAATGTGAAGGAGGGAGTATTCGCCCATGCATGTAATTTTGGCCCACCTGAAAAGGACATCAATTATCATACTGATTTCAAACAAAACCACTCTCTTGCATTTTTTTAGTGTGTTGATATCGATTTATCCTACTTAAATGCCAAGTTTGGAAGCGACTGTATCAGTATTTTTCGAAAAAAATTGTTAAAATCTCCGACGCTGTCACTTTTTCAACCCATAATGCTGTAAGCAGATAGTTGCCCACCTCGAGAAATAAGCAACCACTGCGTTAGAAAATTAGAAGTAATGTTTTTCTTAAAGTTTGAGTGATTTTAAGAATTATCAAAACGTTTCTCGAATTTTTTGGGCTCGAGAAATAATTTATTTTTCGATTTAAAAGTGGGCCAAAATAGATGCAAGGAAATCTGGTTTGGGCAGAAACGAAATTTCTATGCATTCTGACAGTGACAGCTGACTGTCAAAGATTTCCTTGATGAAAATTCAATCATCGTGCTAAAAAGCGAATATTCAAATAGCAAATTAAGCAATTAATCTTACTTTTTTGACAATTATAGAGGTACATAGCAGTTTCTAAATTATTTTAAAGATTATTTGAATCATAAAATACACAAAAAAAGCATTTTTCAAGTGGGCCAAAACTGATACACAGGTGGGCGAAAATACAAACAAAGTGGGCCAAAATAGCGACAAAAAGCGTGTTCGCAAATTGATAATTTTTCAGTTAAAACAACTAGTAAACTCAACAATATGATTTTTATTGCATGCTTAGATAGTTACTCTACATTATCATACCAAGTTTATCGTTATACGGTCGATACAATGAGTGCAACGAATTTTTTCGTGGTTACCCTGCACTAAGTGGGCCAAAACTACCTCTTTTACCCTACATAAAATCCCATTTTATAATGAAGATTTAATATTTTTCAATTTGTTCACCTAACCTTGTTTCTCATCTGTCAGCCCTGCGGCATACTAAGTGTGTATATACCTTGGTCCGTGCTCACAGATGACAATTTGCCCCCGATCAGATGTCAGTTCACGCAAAAACACGAACAGATGAAGTACGATTCGTTCATCGCTCGAAAATAATTTGTTGTATTCTTCAATATGAGTTTGTTTGCCATTTTTTGTTAAAATCGCTACACCCAAATGCTAACTGTCCCGTTACATGCGACGGAGGTTTTAAAGTTCTAGTTCGCCCGGCTAGTCGCGCAAGAAAGTGAACGTTTGTTTAGCTTTTGCGAGCTCCAACGACCGAATGTGAAAATGACCAGTTCCAACCATGATTCCATCATTATCCGAACGGTGACACAGAAATTCCGTGAAGGCGAATCCGTGCTTGCAGTATCCTTTTATTTATAAAAGTAAACTGATAATATATCTCTAGTATTACGTCTGAACTAAGGGTTGCGCCCGTAGAAATCAATACTCACTACGTCATGCATGGTTTTGGGTAACGTCTGGCTTCGTTAGAACGTCCCCGTCGAGCCTGGAAAGGGAAGTGAACATCTTTTACGAAACAGTTGAGCGTTTAACCCTGTTGAAAACAATTGGCAACAAGCATGAGTAAAGTTATTACGTATGTTACGGGGTCGTTTTCTGTTGGAATAATGGTTTGTTTACAAATGACGACGGACGCAAACGGGAGGGAAGCCAACAAACAGCAAGCTGGTGGTGGTGGTCGTGGTGGCGCAAAATGAAACGAAAGCGAAACGAGTTTTGCGTGAAATCGATAGTGCACCGATCTAAATTCTTTTTCTTTTTGCCAGCAAATCGAGTGCGCGCGTGTACAACGATGCTTGAGATAAGCGGTAAAACATGCAGTGCAATAAATAGACCCATACAAGCACAGGTCTAGCATAAGCACGTTGCCTTGGAGATCGCTTGTTAAAGTTGCTTTTGCAAACATTTATGGGGTGGCTACCACCCTACCCAAGTTGCGATCTGAGATAGCCACAAAAATGTCCACAACTCGTTCTCGATCAATGTTCTGTTTACATTGCGTGACTTACGCAGTTGGTTGCTGGATAACATTCACGAAAAATAGCTATATTTGCCTTGTGGCGTCATTTCCTGTTGGATTCATGTATTTTCCTTAGCGTGAGCAATTTTGAAAAAACCCCAATTTATAGATACTGGAGGCATACCAAATCGTTGGAAATGATTTCAAAAACCGCTTGCTGGTGACGGTCAGCTCTAGCGAGTCGTCGGCCCTGTTTTCCTTTTCCGTTTCCCGCAGTCCACCGGAAAGTATTTCCGACCTTACCATTGGAGCGGTTTTCCCCATAAATGAATCATTCTACGTAAATCCAGGTTTGTTTGCTCTTTTTATTTTTAAAGCTAAACAGTAAGCATCGTACATAAGTATGTCTCACTTATCGTTTCCGTTTTCCACAGTGTCCGGGTTCGGTTCCGTGTCAAGTCATCAGTTTACCATTTTCTCCGAGAATCAACCGACCACGTTCTACTATCATGCCACCGACGAAATAAGCAGTTCGAAGGATCATTTTTTGGCCTGCCTCAAGGGGCTCATCGCATCGTACCACTCCGTGCCCGAACCGGCCCGCTCGTCGGCCGCCTTCCGGTGGCTCCAGTACTACAGGCTGGGCGAAGAACGGACGGGCCAGCTGGCCATCGATCGCAGCGTGGCAGATGGGAGCCAAGCGCCGAAAACGCGTGACGCAAAATTCCGCGAGGAACTCGACCGTCGCCGGCACGAGTACATCGTGCACGAACCGTACCGGGTGTACACGGCGACCTGGAACGTGAACGGGAACACGTCGGAGGACATCGAGCTGCCGGAGTGGTTGGCAACCACGGAAACACCGCCCGATATTTACGCGGTCGGGTTTCAGGAGATCGAGTGGACGCCGGAGAAGATTCTCATGAACGAAACCAAAATCGATCGGACATGGGTGTAAGTTCCCGTCATCCCGTCGAGTTGAGGTGCAATACGCTAAATTTCATACTTTCTGCTCTCTTTTCCATTCCCGAACGGTGCAGTGATAAGGTTATGAGTGGACTCCACAAAGGAGCTCTTTATACCGAGCTCGCTTCCATCCGCTTGGTGGGCATGATGCTTACCGTGGCTGTAAAAAGTTCTATTTATTCGAAGATAAGCGATTGCTACACCGCCGCCGTCGGGACAGGAACGCTGAAATGGGTACGAATGGGGCCGGAAGAGGTTACCGAAAATCGCCCGGCAGAACGATGATTTAGCAATTGATCGATGGTTGATTATCCGCCGCCCATATCTTATCCTTTATCAACAGGGCAATAAAGGTGGCGTTGGTGTGAGTTTTCAGCTGAATGAATCCCTCTTCTGCTTCGTCAACACCCATCTTGCGGCCCACACGCAGGAGGTGGAACGAAGAAACGAGGATCATGACGAAATCATCCGGCGGATGTCGTTCGATAGCGGATTCCGAATGCGCTCGATCGACGAGCATCAGTAAGTAGAACGCTAGAATGGTATGAAAGCTTATCGGTAGAACCTTTTTTTGTGTTGCTTCTTATCAGTTAATGGCTGTACAAAATAATGGTACTAATTGATTTGAAACGTTAACTTTGTTGTTGTCATGTTTTACTTGCACGTCTTTAATGTTTCAACCCTTCAAGCAAGGGATGTTCCAAAAGAATATAAAATAAAAGTATGTAAATTATTTTGGATTGCATAAATTCTATATTTTAACTTACAAAACACGTTTTTGCTTCTCAAAGTGTAATGGTAAACCTTTGTGGAACAATGTTTTCATAGTTTCTGGAAAACCAACATGGGCCTTCAAGGGTTAACCATTATCGCAGCACTACTTTTATTTCTAATCAATTTAATTAATAGACAAAAAACAGGAAAAAATAAATTATCAACCTCTGGAGATTACATGGTTCATGTGTACCAAACAATCTGTTAAATTGAACCGTTACGGACGAAATGTTTCGCTTCGGCTAATGATTTTCCTTTGCTTTTTTCCCACCATAGCCACATATTCTGGATCGGCGATTTAAACTACCGTCTGGATGGACCGGACGTGACGCAGGAGTACGTTAACCGTAAGGATCGCGATTACAATCAGCTTTACCAGCACGATCAGCTGTACTTGGAGAAGCGCCGGCACCGCATCTTTCGCGACTATAAGGAAGGGAAGATTCTGTTTCCACCGACGTACAAGTACAATCCCGGCACGGACGACTGGGACAGTAGCGAAAAGAGCCGTACGCCGGCCTGGTGCGATCGGATCCTTTGGAAGGGTCAGCGCATCGAGCTGCTGCGGTACGAGAGCGTAATGCAACTGCGCCGTAGCGACCACAAACCGGTGTATGCCGACTTTACGGTCGAGGTGAGAATCGTATCACCGTCGGGGATGAAGCGGACATTAAAATTGTGTTCTTTTACCCTCAGGTGCAAACGAAGGACCAAGCGAAATTGAAAAAAGTGAGCGAAGAAGTGCTTAAAACTGTCGACAAGTATGAGAACGATAATCAACCGCAAATTACGGTCGAACAGACCGACCTCGACTTTGGCCTTATCCGCTTCAACGAGAAGTACTCCCGGGAGCTGCTGGTGGCGAACAATTGTCACCTCCCGGTGCGCTTCCGGTTCGCCTGTAAGGACGACAGCAACAGTCACGTGTGCGAAGAATTCATCCACATTAGCCACACGTCGGGCGAACTGCTGACCGGCAATAGCCTTAGCATCCGTATCGATATACTGGTTCATCCGCGGGCCGCCTCACGGATGCTGCAAAAGCTGCGGGATGCACGGGCCGGCTCGAACGTACCGCTGGACATTCTGGTGCTCCACGTTGAGAATGGGCGCGACATATTCATCACCATTTTTGGCGAGTACAAACCGAGCTGTTTTGGCGTTTCGCTCGATACGCTGATGAAGTTGAATCGGCCGGTATCGGCGTACGCGATCCACGAGCTGGTCGCCCTGGACAAGGAGGAGAAACTGGTCGATCTCGTCGGTGACGACGTAGGGGGCAGTAATCTGCGGATACCGCGTGAAATATGGCGCCTGGTGGACTATCTGCGCAACATGGGCATGCAGACGCCCCAGCTGTTCACCCTGCACCGGAGGCAGGTGCAGGCGCACGAACAGAATCTGCTTGAAATACGTGACTGGCTCGATACCTGGTCGACACACGATTTTCGTAAGTGGCACACCAAGAAACACCACAATCGATGAGATTGGTTTTGATTTGTGACCAACCGATCGTTTCTTTACTTTCAGCGGGAACACCCCACACGGCAGCGGAAGTGTTGCTGATGCTACTCGAGGCCCTCCCGGAACCGGTGGTGACCATCAGCGAACGGGAGTGCATCGTCAACTCGGACAACTTTGACCGCTGCAAGGAGCTGCTGCGGACGAAGCTGAAATCCGTCAACCGGTTGGTGTTCTTATACATCTGTCTCTTCCTGCAGGATTTACGCGTGGCAAACGCTTCCGTTAGAATTGAAGTGATAGGTAAGCGGAGGTCCTTTTCCGGTGCGTTTGTTATTTAAGATTATCTTACCCTTTTCCTCCCTTAGCTACCCTGTTCGGACGTATCTTTATCCGCAGTCAGCTCCCAGCGAAGCCGGAATTTAGTAACGGCATTTACGCGTACACGGAAGGCGAACGGGACCAGCGGAGACGGTTCATGCTGACGTGCCTCAACGGGAATCTGCGTGACTTTGCACGCAGCGAAATGAGCTCACACTGAGAGCGGTTTGCCATTTGCTGTACGGAGAAGATGCTTGTCATGGGGTTGCGAAAAACACTTAAAATGTATGATTACCCAAACACTTAAAAACACACATACACACGAACTCACCACTAGAAACGAAAGTGTTTCGATAAAATTTTGGCATTTTGGAAACACTTCCCAGAAGCAATATTAGCGGTATACACTCACACACACACACACATACAGACACTTTTCGACATGTAAAACCTTTCCCAAAGTATACAAACGTGGCGAAAAAAAAGGATGCAAAAAAAAACAATATACAAGAAAAACACCCGCCGCCATAGTATTCCTCATTGTTGTGTGATGATGTTGTATTACTACAATTCTCTTATACGTTCATACGAAAAATGAAAATAAAAATAAAGGAAAAGAAAGCATAAAAACCATACAAAATTATATCAAATTTAATTATACAACCAAATAACAAAGGGGTTTGTTTTAAGAATTACGTTAAAAGGAGTCAAATGATTTTACTAAGCTATTTTCTTAGTTTGAATAATCGATACTGGGTTTATAAAATTGAGTTGCCTTTTTGTTAAATCATCGTAAATAACAAAAGTTTAAAGAGTTTTAAAGTGAAACAATAATTAAAAGATAAAAATTACTGTAGATTGTTTTTATTTCTAGTCCGAGTTTCGCACAAGAGGTTCACTTTCGCGGTCGACCACCCGTTTTCTTGTTCGTGGTCGATTGTTTGTCCTTGTTTGTTTTATTCAACAGCAGCGGATGCACGTCATCGATCGGAGCGTTATCGAGCGAAATTTCAAACTGGCTCGTTTTGCGCTTCTTCACCAGCGGTTCGTTCTCCTTCATCGAATCCTGATTGCCGAGGGACGCACCAGTGCCGAGTCCCGTCGCTCCACCGGAAGTCCCGGTGGCCCCGAAACCACCACCACCACCGCCACCGCCACCGAGGGTGTCGGCGTTTTCCTGTGAACCCCAGCCATCCTCCGGATCCTCCACCTCCGGGGCCATCGGAAGAAACTGTAGTGCCGTCTCGTCCTCGTACTCTTCGTCCGAGCTGCAGAACGCGGCGATCGGTTCCGCCGACACCACGTCCACCTCGACCTCCTCGTCCTGCTTCGATTCCGCCGCCAGATCGACCGACTTGTCCTCGTCGGTGATGTCGAACTCGGACTCGCGCTCCTCGTACTCGACGTTCTCGTCGAGCTCCTTGAAATCGGGCGCGAAGGCGGACCAATTTTCTACCTGATTCTGGGCCCAGATCGACACCAGCCCCGAGCTGATGCTGGTGATGATGGGCCGCACCGGATGCCAGACGACGTCGAGCAGCAGCTCGCCCTTGGTGCCGTGCAGGATTTTCACCAGGTTACCGATCGACTTCTCCCAGATGTACAGCGCGTGCTGGCGCGCACTTCCGGCGCATATATACTCGCCGTCGCCCGAGAAGCAACATTTTTTCCACGTCGTTCTGGTGAGAAGAAAAAGTTAGTGACTCCAAACGATCGTTTACTTTGCTCGAAGTTTACTTACTTGTTAACAAGATCCTGAAGCTTTTGAATGGGTTCCGGTTCACCGTCCTTCCCGCACGTAACCACCTCCTTGGAATCGTACACTCGAATTACTCGATCCGAAGTATTCACTAGGAATGCCCTAAAAACGAGTAAATGTGTTTAGAATTAACCCATGAACCGATTTTCATTCGAACCAAATCAACTTACTCTCCACGACGTGCGAACTCAATGCTTTTTACAGCGGTCACGCTAGAACTGCCCAGCACTATCTTAAAGCTTGCCACGATTTCCAACGTGTTTGCGTTCAGTACGAGTATCTTTCCCTTGGCGTTACCCGTGTATATGTGTTCCCCTCGACGATCGAACGCTGCGACGATGTTCAGATCACCCTTCGGACAAGCACAAGAGCGTCAGTTAGAGTTTTAATGCCGTTAAACTGAAGCTCCCAATACTCACATCATTGTCCAGCGGTAGACACTCATGTTTCCCTCCGACGTCGACCAAGATCGCCGCATAGCGCATTGGGCAGACGAGAAATTTATCATCATTCCGTGGATGAAACTGCACCTTGAGGATCGGCGATGGAAACCGGTACTTCTGTTCGCAGTCTCCACTGAGCACGTCCCAGATGCAGACATTGTTGTCGGTGGAAGCAGATAGTAGCTTGTGGCCATTCCGCGACCAGCACAAACTACACACCGGGTGGACGTGGGCGGAAATGATCTTGGCTATGCCGCGCGTCAGAAAGTCCCATATGACGACGCGCCCATCGTTGCAGCCTACCGCAAGCAGTGTGCCGTACTTATTGAACGCACACGTTACCGCCAACGAGATGCAATCGAGCGAGCCATCGAATTCTTCCGGGTAGTTTTGGCCGAATGATTCTGTGGAGTTAATCGTAGGATTTTCATTGCCCTTCGAACGGTTAGCTGTGAAACTAATATTAATATACGTACCGAGCAGTTCTAGATTCATCGCTTCCTTACTTAGTTGGTCAGTTTATTCTCATCTAGAAGCTGAAAACACTTTCACGCTTTCCAAACCGCTTCAAAACAAACAGAAGCGTTTCTTCAAAATGATGCTAAATATTGGAAGTAAACAATCGACCGACTTTTCGAACTGTCAAACTCACTTTTCGAACTGGGAAAGTGAGATGCATATGAGATGCATTGTTGGTGAGATGAAAGTGAGTTTAAATGAAACTCATTCGATGAAAATTTAAAAAATAAAAAAATAGCGAACTGTTGAATGCAACCACAAACAATTTAATTGATATGCCTTGCTCTAAATGTTGTATCCTAAACAGAACACGTACTTAAAAGAAAAATCAAATCAGATCATTCGTTGACGATCACGTGAGGATCATATATTATTACCTTTTATTGTATAAACATGATTACAACAAAGTCATTCTTAACTCCAACGTACTTCTGAGTCGTTCCATCTTGGGCGCTGCTTTGAACTTGCCGACAATATACGAGAGCAATTGTTTGATTAAATCCTTGTTTCTGATGTAAAACAGCAAATCGCATATCAACACGAACCCTTCACCGGGATAGAGTTCGTTCGTCACCTGAATGGTGTCCAAATTGGCCACGATTTCCCTTGCGTTGGTCTCGAGGACATCCAAAAACAGGCTATTATTCCGCTGAGCCAAGCACAACAGTGCTTTCAGAACCTCACGATCGATCGATGGTTTGCTGAGTAAGTTGGGCAACATCTTAAGCCAGAGCGTGAACAAATCTTGACCGTACTTGCGCCACAGTGTGTCATTCCGGACGATAATGTCACAAAACAGAATCAGGATGCGGTTTCGAATGTCCTGGGGAAGCTTGGCGGTTATGTATACTTCCAGCAGGGTTTTCAAAAGTGTGCGTGTTTCCTGGTTAACCGATAGACATTCGGTTTCCAGTAGCATGTAGCGCAGTACTAGCAGCAGTAAGTTGGTTGCTTCCGCACCACGAAACTTCCAGTTAAGCACACAAGACTTGACGTACTCAACGACCTTGGCGTAGTTATCAACTTGTTTCTTTTCTCCCCGAAACTGCTCGTGCAGGCAGCAGTAGAAGAAGCAGATGTTGAAATTGTGCCTATAGCAATTGTCGTCCACGGCGCGTTCCGAGGATAAGTTTGCCTTCGATCCTTTGGATTGAGTTTTACCGACGCTAGCCTGATAGTAGGGAAACCCGACCAGGATGTGGTTGCAAAATTTGGCGCTATACTCCTTGCGGAACCATCGCTTCATATCATCATTATTCGTCTCGGCGCAGTACTGTCCCGTGAGCTCCCAAAGCTGCATGAAAATGTTGAGCAGTAGATCCAGCGTGGAGGCCGCCTCTTGTGACAGTGCGTGCTCCTCCGTGTAGTCTTTTCCGGAACCCGACGGGCGCACTTCTAACCACGATTCGAACAGGATCGGCATCAGCATTTCAATGTACATCTTCAACTTTCTGCCATCGTCAACGCGATCTCCCACCGAAAGACTCGTGTCTGGACCGGTTGTCTTGCGGAACAGGACATCCATTGGGCAGCTGGCGAACAGATGGCTTTTGATGATGGGAACAAACATTGGCGCATTCTTATCGAAAACATAATTCAACTGCACCGCTTTGTTCGGTGTGTACTCGGGAACTTTCGAGGCAAAACTAGAAGGAAAAGATTAACTCTTAAACTTATATTCGATCAGGCGCAAGTTAATACGATCACTTACGGATTGTCTTCATCCATTTTGTTTCCTTCACCTTCTTGTAACCCACCGTTTTGTGCAGGTTGATTGGGGAGTTTGCTATCGATAAGAACCTTCAGCATACCGGTCAAACGCATCAACACTTTCGCCCTCCAGCGGGTACTGGTGGACTGTTTGTCCAGATTGATGGTCAACGTACGACCCGGTTTTGATTCATTCTTCAGCTTGGAGATCATGTCCAAAAATTGAGGCAATATTTTGTCTCGATTTTCAAGGATCAGCTCCGGCAGGTATTGCAGCAGCACGTCCAGCAGCAACAGTGAATCTTCCTGGATACGCGATTGAATGTGCGTCATGGCGCAGCGTAGAAATGATAGGAGAACATCGAAGAACGGCAGCACGCTCGTTTGTCCACTTGCGGCAAACACGCAGCCCAGTGTTTTGTAACAATCCCTCCGGACATCCCGTTCCACGTCGACCGCAAGGCTCGCGACGTCCTTGATAACCGAGCTGAGCAGCCGCTGCAGTTCCGAGGGCATCTTGGTGATAATCTCCCGGATTCCACGCATTCCATCGCATTTGGAGGATGCATTATTTTGCTTCAGCTTTACGAGACAGTCTTTTAAACTCAAATTTCTGTTCGACAAGACAGAGGCGTCGGAGATATTTCGCTGCTTCAACTGATCCGGTATCACTATTTTGCGCACCTTAAAGTTTGTTTTGGTCACGTTCGTGCCTTTCGGTAGTTTGGCACCCTTTAGCTTTACTTTGGATTTTTCAGCTTTCTTGAATTTCCTCGAATTTCCACCCATTTTCCTGCTTCAACCGGCGACACTACAATCCTACAACAATTGGGAATAACACGTGCGACGAGCGTTTGACAGCACTCGTTTTGGTAAACAGCAGTCCGTCAGAATATTGTAAACAAACATACCAGGATCCTTGAGAAGTTCAGTGTTTTTCGTTGTGAAATAGAAATTTATGTAAGATCCTTAATTACATATTGCTCATTTCCTGACCATTGCTAACCAATAACTTTGCTTTTTAGCATCACCATGGGCGGATGGGCACTGGAAATCGGGAAAATGGCCCTTTACATGACCTTCCCGGTCGCAATGTTCCATTGGTTCAACCAGCCGGAGTATTTTGAGAAATGGGTTACCGATACCCGGAGGCAGCTGTACCCGCCAGAAAACCCGGCGCACCGCGAAGAGATTCAAAAGTGCATTCGAAACGTACGAGACAAGCATGATCAAGAGCTTCTGAAGGCTCTGGAGGAGATCGAGAAAAAGGAACACAAGTGAATCCGGTTGGTACAAATGCCTGTGCTGGTACCATGTCGGCTTCTTTGTAGCATTGTGATGGTTTGTACATAACATTGTTTAAGTAGTAAAAAGAAATAACGATCGAACATATAAATTGTAGCTTCACTTAAACAGAAAGAAAAACCAGGTATTAAAATTAAAAACAATGCAAAAAATTATACCATGTGCCCAGTGAAAAAATACTGCTGATATAAAAGTACGTGAAATACCGAAGCACGTTTGACAGCTCTTTACGACCTTTTCAAAACAATCGCACAAAATCACAACACGAGAACCTTTTCTGGTGCTCTAAAAAAGTGTTGTTTTTAGCGATTTCCTTACGTTTCACATCCAATTTGTCGCTAAAAGTGGAACCTAATAATAAGTGACAATGGTAAGTAATTTTACTTTAGTTGCCAGATATCAAAGGCGCATACCAATTAAAACACATCCACCCATCATAACCTCCAAAATGTTACCGATCTATTCCAGGGTAAGAAAAAGTTTATCGACAAGAAAAACGCCGTCACCTTCCGTTTGGTGAACCGTAGCCAGCAGGATCCTCTGTACGTAGATGAAAGAGCGCCACAGAATGTGCTGCTTCCGCTGCGTATTCCGGAGAAGTACTCGAACTTGGCCGGTGGTCATTCAAGGGATGGACCTTCGGGATCTAAAGTGAGTAAACAATCGCTTCTCGTGCGCACCGCATACCGGACTTTGCCAACAAATAGTTATTTGAACAATGTTCTCATGTAGGTTGATCCAGCCAAACGTAAAACAGAACAAGCAAAGTATGGCGTATTTTTCGACGATGACTACGACTACCTACAGCATCTACGTGAACCGGGTCGGAACGAGGTGTTTTGGGAACCGATCGATTCGAAAACCACCAAGGAACAGCCCGGTGCGCAGAAGGTTAGCATTAAGCTGCCTAGCTCGGTGTTCGCATCCCAGTTCGAGGAGAAAGAAGGAATCATGAAAAAAGCAGCTAACGCACGCCCTGGACCGCGACCGGACTGGGATCCGGATGTAGTGGCAGCGTTGGATGAAGACTTCGATTTCGAAAATCCCGACAATGAGCTCGAGGACAATTTCATGGAACTCGCGATGCAGGAAGGCGGCGCAGGAGGGGATGAATTTTTCGATGAAGACGACGAACAGGACATCGATTCCGACGGTATGGATGAAGACTATTTGGATGAGGAACGCGACGGATTGGGCCCGTTGGGAGACGAGTATGGACGGGACGAAACCAAATCTCGCTTCACGGAATATTCCATGTCGAGCAGTGTGATTCGGCGCAATGAACAGCTGACGCTGCTCGATGATCGCTTCGAGAAGTTCTACGAACAGTACGATGATCCGGAGCTAGGTGCACTGGATTGTGAGGAAATCGAAGGACACGTCGAGGTGAACGACGATGTGCTGCTGCAGTGTGCGGAAGAGTTCAAGAGGGAAAATGAAGAAAATTTTGATGTCGAGTTCGAAAAACGCTGGGTCAAAGAACGGTACGTAGATTAGTTTAGCGGAAGGCTGGCATGAAGTATGAAAGAGAATTAATTTATATTTTACAACAGCCTCTTGGAACTACAGGAAGAATCTTCGGGCGACGAGCAAATGGTTGAGATGGAGGTGGAAGATAGTAAGCAGAAGAAATGGGATTGTGAAAGTATTCTATCCACGTACAGCAACATCTACAATCACCCGAAACTGATAGAGGAACCGAAGCGTAATCGCAAAATCAAAATCAATTCCAAAACTGGCCTACCCGAAAACGTACTCGGTTCGGAAGGGGGAAAATTGACGATGAAATCCCTGGCGAAACTCGAGCAAGGCGAAAGGTATTGTAGAGATGTTAATATATTGCAAAATTTAGTTTTTATTAATACTCAAAATTCTTTCCTTTACTTGCAGTGCAAAGGCAGCTGGTCCAAAATCCCTATGCGATGGAAGTGTGATTTCTACCCTGAGTGTGCTCTCTCTAAGGCCAAAAGATGAAACACTCGAGGAAAAGCGTGAGCGCAAAAAGCTACTGAAAGAGTACCGGGCTGAACGCAGAATTGAACGCAAAGCAAACACACAGGCATTCAAGGAGGAGAAGAAAATGCAGGAAAAGAACAAGATCAACGCACACATGAACTCGGGCAAAAAGATCGTTTGAGTTAACGGTGTTGAGGAGTGGAGGAGTGAAATTTTCTCTGTATGTATAATTATGTATTGTGCTTTGCGTACATAAATCTATAAATTACGTAACCACGTCTGAGTTTTAATTTTATATGGCGGGTTTAATATTTCCTCTAACCTGTGCTGTGTGAAGAATAAATTTCTAACACTTCAGTTTTTCCTGTAATTAAGGTCTGGCACTTGTACCAGGTTCCGCCTTTTAATCATCCTACTTCATGATTTATAATTAACTAGGAAGCATGGAATAAAAGCCCATAAGTTAATTAACTGCTCTATACTGTAGGTAAATACTGCACATTTTGACCATTTCGAATTGCCGCAAGAGATCAGTGTGATATTCTCACCGTCCCGGCGATCGAGAATGCTGTGACATTTTAGTACACGCCATGCATTACGAAAGTAAACAATCGTATGATCGCGGTGTGCAAATTGCTTCTCCTAAAACAAAGGCTTTTTATGTAAGTTTTAAAGTTTTGCTCAAAAAACATTACCTAGTTTTATGATAGCTAATCCGAATTCAATTAAATTCGTTGCTTGTAAGAAAAGTTTCAGGGCTTCTGCTTCGAACAAAGGTTTGTTTTGATTGGCTTGCTATGAATCATCAGCTCAAAAAGTACGCGTTGATATCAATCCCATTGATAACGGAAATACGACAACGTGCTCCATGTCCCAAGTGCAATTGAACAGTCTTGCTTGAAAAGCGTATTGGGAAGGACGTTGGATTGATCGTACCACTGTATGTGAACACTTCTGCAAATCACAATGGATCGGTCGTGTCGTAAAATTCAAAACATTATGATCAACGGAAACCTCAGTGAGTTGGAGCAGTTAGTGCAGGATGAAACCGACGACTTTACCATTCCAAACCTGACCCAAGCGTACGCAGAGCTGAAGCATCGAAACATCCCCCTTGCAGCTGAAATAGTGCACTTTGTCGAGTACGAGCTAATAAAAGCAAGCTATCAGAACACCGCTTATCAGGCAGTTGGAATGGCAAAGCACGACGAGTTGTCGAGCCGTACCGCAGATATGGTGAAATGCATTGATCTTATCGAAAAGCATCACCAGACGGGACTATACACCGATATCGATGAATCACTCGTTCACCGGCTGCGCCAGACGTATGCACATGTTTTCTTTTTAAAAACACACCACCGGAGGCTACCCCTTTTGCAGCTTCAGTTTTGCATCGGTGTGTTTTTGAAACTCGTCACAGGAAAGCCCGTCAATGGGTTCGACATCTATGCGTTCACCATTGACAAAGGTATGTAATATTTAAATCAATTTCATACCTTTTTTTTCAAACCATAAATTTGATTTGATTTTAAATTTATTTTCAGTACGTTTAATACGCTTTTTGAAGTTGATCAGGGATGAATTGGTGAATCCACTTGCAGTAAAACTTACTTTCCAGCAGTACATGGCATGTGTGGAGGAATGTTTAAATTCCCCGCCAAAGATGGCTGTGCGGGGAATTCCCAAACGTGTTCGGACATTCATAAGAGACGACATTCGAAAAGATGACTCCATCCTGTCTAGCAGTACCGACCTCAACCTCGCGTACGATCAGCTTTCCCCACAGCTGCAGACATATTTGAAAGCCCACTATGAAAAAACGATCGAGTGGGATCGTCGTCGGAGGTCGAAAGCAATGTTCAAAGAACTAAACGACACCTATTACACCATGAAGCAGCACTATTCGATCCTGAAGATACTAACGTACATCGACGGGTTGCAGGAGGGCAGTGTTCCATCGTCCCCGATCGTGCCCAACCCAGTACCATCGTCGACACGCATTCGCGCCCTCAAGCGCACGCTCCAAGTAATTGGTGAAACGATTAAAAGTACGCGCGAAACGCCAAACATTACGGTCAAGTTGAATCGCGTGCTGCAGCTGATCACTTCCGACGTGCTAACCGAGCGCACGAAAGATTTGCGGCAGTTCTTTAGCCACGGGTACTCCCTGTCCAAGTGGGAGCTGGAGCGGGACGACCGGGGACAACCGGAGAAGCTTGCGAGCGTGTTTCAAAAAATCGAAACCAACCTTCGCGAAGCGCGTCGTTGGTTCGTGTACACGCAGGCACAGCAAAATTTTCGAATTTATCGACAATATTTGGGCCACCTGCGAGGATTCACCTCGGTTGAGGCGCTTCGGGACTACATAGCTTTCGTTGGGACGGAGTTCAAGGCGAGCCTGATTCAATCCTTCCTCCCCGAGCAGTTAACCGAGGCGAAACTGCTGATTGAATATTTACTGCGTGACTTCGTGGACCCACCGTCGGGAGAATCCGTTCGTGAACAGCTTGAATATATCCTGCGCGAGCTAGAACTACGTATTGTGGCCATTCGCGTAGAAAACAATTCTCTCGGCCGATCGGTGGATGAGTTTTTCTTCCTCGAAACCTACGCCCGCCAACCGACGGTCTGTCTTGATCGGGTGCGAGAAATCGTCGACTGGATTCTGGCCAGCACGGAGCTGGCGAACCGACACAAGCTTGTGCAGAAGACGGATCTAATGTTCGCCCGAGAGTTGATAGTTCGTCTGCAAACGACCGAACAGGACGAAACGCGCCGGTACCTCTGGGGCAACGTGTGGGAGCGGCTGGCGAAGGAAAGCTTCCGTGGAATCGATGCCCTACTCGGTCGTACCGAACCCCGCACGGACGTGGCACTGGAGGAGACGGTGAGGACACTTCAGGCGCTCGGTCTACCGTTGGAGTTGGAGGAATACGTGCAGTTTGCAAACCGAAGGCTGTCGAAAAGCTACTACCCGAATGTGTTCGTGCTGGACAACAAATACCGGGTGCTGAAGGAGCTTATCAAGGATCGGCGGGCGCAAGTGAATACTCGCGCAACTCTAGAGAAGCTAAAAGAAGCACGAAAAACCGACGAGCAAGTACTTCAACAGATGTTTGACGACCTGCTGGACAGCATGGCGGAATTATTGAACCGTTCCGAAGACATAACCACCGGGAAACTATCCTCAAATGCGGATCATATTGCCCTTGAATACTGCCTGCTGGAGGTGGCCGAAATACTCTGTAATGTAGGACTGTTTCGGGACAACATGGCTGATCTCGCAATCAACGTGGTTCCGGTCGTTACGGGGCGAAATTTACGGAACTATTTGGCACACGATTTCCTTGCGTATGATGTGCTGACCAACTCGACCGGGACGGTTGTTTTGAACGCGAAATATTTAGTTCAGAACAGGCTTAAGTTATACAACACCGCCCCTATCAACCCGAAACATCCTTCCATTGGGGTTGACGAGAGGAATCGGTTTCAGGAAATCTTTAACCAACAAACCAAATGGACGGAAGAGCAGATGGGATATTTTGATTTGATCAAACATTTTCACACGCAAGTGTTGGCTCAAGTCATTGAAAAAGCGGAAGAGGAAGACAGCAGTGCAAATCTCCGACTGATGAGACGAAGCTTTTTGGAGCAAGATGTCCTGTCGATCGCGTTGGATGGAAATCCAACCCAATTTATCGAGCAAATATTCAAATATAAGGACAGCAATGAGAATTTTTTCCACCTCCTTATCAAGTTTTTCAAGTGCGATCAACTTACCGACAAGGTGAAATTGCTGATACAACATCCGCACATGTTTTGCTTTCGATTGGCGATCAAATATGGCCTGCTAGATGTGATACGCAACGTGTATCGAGCATGTGATGAGGCTACAATGCAGCAAATAATCGATACAGAATTAAGTGCCATGTTCAACCGTCTTCCGAAAGAGTTTATCTGCGAGCTGATGAATCTGTTGCCACCGGAGTGGTTTCTTGGTGCGGGCGATCATCTAGGGAACACGATCGTTCACTGGGCTGCATTGCGTGGGGACGTGGAGCTTCTTCGATTCGTACTCGGCCGTCACCGGACGTTGGTTAATGAGAAGAATAAATTCGGAGATGTACCGTTGCTGCTCGCGTTACGTTACCATGACAACGCGATCGTACAGTTGCTGCTCGACTACGGTGCTGATCCTTGCGTGAATGTGAAAATCATACAAACCATTGCGAGGCGTGATAATCGAGAGTTGTTGAGTCGACTGCACAACCAGTGGAAAAGGTTCCACTTCTCGGACCCCACCGAAAGTCACCTGAATAATCCACTTCGGGATGCGCTGGAAGGAAACCACTACGAAATGTTCGTAATGCTTCATCGATCCTTTAGATATAGCATTCAGTGTCGTGAGCTGCTCCACTTAGCCGCTCGATTGAATCGAGTTGATTTTCTAAAGTACATGCTTACCGTTATGCAAGCAGAGGCAGAACACGAAACGCTCATCGATCTCGTAAACGGGGATCACCGTTTTACCCCTCTGATGTTAGCATGTGCCAGTGGCCACTATGAAAGTGCCGAGATTCTTCTGCAGCACGGTGCAAATGGGTTGTTTCGGAACGAGAACAACTACTGTCCGTGGCATTGTGCCGTTCACAGTGGGAACAGGAACATCCTTTCACTCCTGCTGCCACTGCCGGAGTTGGACGTTAACCTACTAACCAGAGATAAGCGTTCTGCGTTGACCATTGCGATAGAAAACGAGCAAAGCACGGCTCAAATTGTGACCCTCCTGCGGGCAGGAGTCGTTATTCGGGCAGAAGATGTACTGCGAGCGTGTTTGCTGGAAGATTTGGCCACGCTCAAGCTGCTAATCGACCGAAGTCCGGAGTTTCTAGCGGCAAGAGACTTTTTGCAACGTACTCCACTCATCATAGCGGTTGTGATGAGAAACGAAGCGATGGTGCAGTACTTACTGGACCGCGGGGCCAATATCGACGAAGTGAACAGCATGGGCATGAACAGTTTGCACGTGGCCGTGCTTAATAATTTAACGCCCATCTGCCGGAAGCTGCTGAGCGCTAAAGTTAAAATTAACGCTGAAGATGATTGCGGACGGACGCCGTTGGTCATAGCACTGGAAAATGAACATCTCGCGGTCGCCGAAATGTTGGTGCAGAGCGGGGCCGCGGTAGAAAGCGCTTACCGGTTTCGTTATCCGTTGCATCGTAATGCAACGTTACTGCATAAGTTCACGATTGAAAATCGTCCCTGGATGGTAGAGTATTTGATAAGTAAATTTAACTTTCCTACAGACATTCGAGATGACGACGGAAAGACGGCATCCATGTATAAGAATGAAAGTTGAATGAGCTGGGCATGAGTGTCCAGAATAAAATGTGATACAACAATACTTTGGTTTAGAAAACAAATAAGGAAGACTTTATACATGTATTTTGTATTTATCTATTTACTTCTATCAGGAAGAATATGTATTTTATATATTAGCGTTAAAAATAAGCAGGATTAAATATCATTCACCTTATTTTTAAATCCCTGTAAGTTTACATTATAAGCTAATCGCAATGCTGATGCGATCGCTTGTTAACCACCCGGCTCAGCATCGGGGATGTAGCTCAGTGGTAGAGCGCTCGCTTCGCATGTGAGAAGTCCCGGGTTCAATCCCCGGCATCTCCAGAAAGTTGAATTCATTTTTTTCTCAAGCGAAGGAATTTTCTCTTAACTGATATATTAATGTTGGTATGTCTACTAGGAAACTGTTGAACAACTGGTAGAAAATATATTAAAAGTAATTTTTCCCATGTACCAAATTTTGTTGAAGCTTGCGGACATCTATGAAAAAACTATGTCTTTAATATTTTAACATGCTTCAAATGATTATTATAAAGCATTCAGATGGTTACATAAATATTTCTATAAATAATCTGCTCTAAACAAATACATGAAATTAAAAAGCATCAGCATAGAACAACAACGAATCAAATTTGTTTCAAATTATGACCAAGGTGTTCAGAAGCATGTTCTTCTAACCTTGGTCATAAGGTAAATATTTTGGTCGTTCAGGCAACGCTGCTGTCAGTTTCGTTCACAAAACTACAAAAACATCCTTCGCAGTACGTTCAACATCCTTTAGCTGTTCAGGATGGCCAACAGTTTGGCCTTATTGCGAAATTCGCTCCAGTCAGGAAAATACGTCCCAGTGAAGGTAAGAAACTGTTAAATCTATTAGAATACTTTCGACGTGCAATGTAGTAGAGTGAGTCTGGTGGTTCGAAAATCATAGGAGCCCAAATTGATTATGAAATCTTCCTCCCTCCCCGATGCGCCAAGGTATCGTCGCAGTGTAAACACACGGCCGCCAGTGCTAGCCAGCTGGAAAAAATCCGCGAACGGCTGGAAAGTGGTCCCAACTTTCAGGACTTTGTGCAACACCCGGACTACAACAAAGATGACTGGTCGGCGTACGAGGGAAAGCTTCGGCGCGAAAAGGGTGAAAATGAGCGGCTCCGGTTGCCGCCGTGGCTGAAGACGAAGATTCCGATGGGGAAAAATTTCACACGCATCAAGGAGCAACTCCGGGAGCTGAAGTTGGCGACCGTGTGCGAGGAGGCAAAGTGTCCCAACATCGGTGAATGCTGGGGAGGCGGAGAGCATGGCACACAAACTGCTACGATTATGGTGAGTGGAGGAAACTTGGGGTGGGAATAACAAAAAAAAAAACATTGATAAGACAGCTAGGCGTTATCAATGAGGAGTGATGAAATGAAAGTGAATCTGTTTCAATATTCATCGGATGCTGTATACTAACCACTGTATTTGATTCTAGTTGATGGGCGATACCTGCACACGAGGCTGTCGATTCTGCAGTGTGAAAACTGCTCGCGTACCACCACCATTAGACCCTGCAGAACCGGTCAATACGGCGACCGCGATTGCTTCTTGGGGACTGGATTACATTGTGCTCACATCTGTTGATCGTGACGATCTGCCGGACGGTGGCTCAAAGCACATTGCTGCAACAATTTCGGAGATTAAGGCAAGGTAGGAGTGATTCCCAAGATATTCCAAAATTTAGAATTCAATTTATAAGTCAAATCACCAAAAGGTTATAAACGATCCCATACTTTGCTTGCTTTTTTACGTTTAGAAATCCTCGAATATTCGTGGAATGCCTTGCACCCGACTTCCGCGGGGATGTGGAGTGCATCCAGGCGGTGGCCATGTCCGGGCTGGATGTGTACGCGCACAACATCGAAACGGTCGAGGCGCTAACACCCTTCGTGCGTGATCGGCGGGCTCGCTACCGGCAGAGTTTGGACTGTTTGGCGACGGTGAAAAAAATCAATCCGAATCTCATGACCAAGTCCTCGATCATGCTCGGACTGGGCGAGACGGACGAACAAGTTGAACAGACGCTAAAAGGTAAAACCGAACAGGAACCATGATGCCCAAAGGGTTCAAGGGTCTCTATAACTAACCATTCTTTTGATTGCTTTCCGTTTTGTAGATCTTCGCTCCGTTGGCGTTGACTGCCTTACGCTCGGTCAGTACATGCAACCGACCAAGAGGCACCTGAAGGTGATCGAGTACGTGACACCGGAAAAGTTCAAGCACTGGGAAGAGCGTGGCAATGAGCTCGGGTTCCTCTACACGGCCAGCGGACCGCTCGTACGTAGTTCGTACAAGGCGGGTGAATTTTTCATCACCAGCATTCTGCGCAATCGGGCGGCGGCGGCGGCGGAGGCAGAAAATACGACAAAACCATCGAACGAAGGCAAGCAGGAGGATAAGTGTTGAGCGACCTTTATCTAGGACTAGGCCATGTAAACGCTGGCTTTATTGTTATTTTCCTTATTGCTTGAAGCAAGAAATGCAATAAAAGTTGATTATTCTGTAGCGAAGGAAAGAAGAAAGTTCGTTGACTGCTTGGACCGAATTTATTGCATGTTTTTCGCATGCCTGTTCCTACATCTACCATGGTTCTGGACCATCCTATCCAATGTTTGCATCGTATTAAATTTCTAACCTTTGGCAGTGTTTCGTACCCAAAATGCCGGAATGTTTTGGCACAAGGTGCGCATGACTGGTCCACAAACACACACGAGCACGGTGCGTACGAAAGCACGCAGAAAATCGAACAAGTTGCCATCCGTCACGTTCCACACATCCTGCCAGTCGGTGGTCAGAAGAAATTGAACAACGCAGGCGAACGGTACGCTGACGTCGGGACCCATCTCTTTCCGCTGGACGACGACCAATCGGTTGGGCGAAGGTGTCCAGCTGGAACACTGCTGTGTCTGGTCCGTGCCTAAAGGGAAAAGAAAAGGCAGGCCATTTTGGTGGCTCGCAGGAAACAGGTCCAGTGGAAAACAATTTAATGTTTTAGTTCGTAATGCTACCCTTGCCTAGCCGTGCCCTCGGTCGTGTTCTCAACAAGTGATAAAAATTTCAAGGACTCGCCAACTGAGACGGGGTGCTTTTATTAGTGACTGTCGTGTGTGTTTTCTTTTTTCGGGTGCGTGTCTTTCACTCTTTTTCTTTTGTTGACTTCCATCCCTGCTGCGTGATTAGCTGTGATATCTTTTTTTTTCTTCTCCCGTGCGTTCCATATGGTAGGATTTGAAGTCGCCCACAGCTGCTTGGTATTCGCGTTTGTCGGAATTTAAATCGCAATTAGCCAACGATGCCTAGTGCCAGAAGGATGATTCTCGGGCACGTCATGTCCGGACTGTGCTCCAAAATGAACCGCACCAAGCAGCTTCCGGCGGATCTCATGGAAACGCCACTGAATCGATGTTTAACCACGTTCGACATAACGCTGCTAGGTAACTATATTTTTCATTGTTTTTTGGGTGTATTTTTTGTTAATTTTTTTCCCAACAAGGTTATTAAATCCAAACTCTCTACCTCCCACCAATAAAAGCAGGCAATCAGTTTGTTTACTTAATTGTTAGTGTTTGCTCACTGTTGACTAGTTTCAAGTAGGAGCGTCGTTTAGTATTCTTCCTGTTTGTGGCGTTCGTATGGTTTTAAATGGCACAGTATAACAACATCTGTTGGGACATGGCCTCACCCATTTTCGTAAGGACCCTAACTAGCACTTAATGACGTAGGTAAACATTGTAATTTAGCAAAAGGAATATTGGTATGAAAATTAAAATTCTTAACGGCTAGCAGAACACGGTCTCGCCAATGTCATCCGGTGTCCCAAACATATGTTTACTAATTGATATCGTTAATTATTGGAGCGATTTGATTATCCTTTAGAATACGATTTTTAAAAAAAATTTCCAAGAAATATTTAAGTGAATTTAACTAAATTAAGATCGATTATTTTATTGTGGTTGGTTTAAGATATGTTTCCACCTGCATCGTACAGCTATGAATTATCCTTTTCCCCCATTTCACTAGGTATCGGTCATATGGTCGGTGCTGGAATCTACGTGCTCACCGGAACCGTGGCAAAGGAAATGGCAGGGCCCGCCATCGTACTCTCGTTCACGCTGGCTGGCATCGTGTCACTGCTTGCCGCTCTGTGCTATGCGGAGTTTGGAACACGCGTTCCAAAGGCCGGCTCGGCGTACGTCTACACCTACGTTTCAATCGGTGAGTTCTGGGCTTTCGTCATCGGCTGGAACATCATCCTGGAGCACATGCTCGGGGCAGCCTCGGTGGCCCGGGCCTGGAGTGGCTACGTCGATTCGATGCTCGGCAACGTGGTCGCCAACCTAACGATGGAACTAACGGGCGAAATGCACGAAAAGCTGCTGGCAAAGTATCCGGACTTTCTGGCCTTCTTCGTGTGCCTGAGCTATGCGGTCGCGCTGGCCGCCGGCGTCAAGGCGACAGCCATGATTAACAGTATCCTGACGACGGTGAACGTGGCCGTTATGACGCTGGTCGTGGTGCTCGGTTTCTGGTACGCTTCCATCGACAACTGGTCGCTGCCGAATCAGGGATTCATCCCGCACGGGTACGCAGGGGTGTTGGCGGGCGCTGCCACCTGTTTCTACGCCTTCGTGGGCTTTGACAGCATTGCCACGTCCGGAGAGGAGGCCAAAAATCCAAGCGTCTCAATTCCACTCGCCACCATACTGTCACTGTGCGTGGTTACGGTCGGGTACGTGCTGGTATCGGCCGCTTTAACACTGATGATTCCATACAACGAGATCAATCCGGCCGCCGCCCTCCCGGATGCGTTCGGGACGCGTGGCATCACGTGGGCGAAGTACGCCATCTCCACGGGGGCCATCTGCGGAATGACAACGACGCTGCTCGGATCTTTGTTCGCCTTACCACGCTGCCTCTACGCCATGGCCAGCGATGGGCTGCTGTTTTCCTGCTTCGGCAAGGTAAACACCAAGACGCAGGTGCCACTGCTCAATCTGGCCCTGTCGGGACTGTGCAGTGCGCTGTTGGCGTTGCTCTTCGATCTGGAGAAATTGGTCGAGTTCATGTCGATCGGAACGCTGCTTGCGTACACCATAGTTTCTGCGAGCGTCATCGTACTCCGGTACCGACCGATTTCGGTCGAGGAAACGGTTCATCTCGCACCGGACACTCCCGGCACGGACGAGGAAGATGGTGGCCCGGTCGGAGGCGACACCGTAGCTGCCCCAGCGTCGAGTGGTGGTGGAATTGACTCGTCTTCACAGTCCAGCACGATCGATCCATCGTCGCCGACAAGTGAAATGATCGAAATCGCACTCGCCGGTCGTCTGCGACCTCAGTTCCGCTGGTTGGAACCGGTGCTGGGACGCTGTGAACCGGGTGTGGCCTGTTCCGGTGCCGTGCTGATGTTCTGCGTGCTCAGTGTGGCCATCTGCTTCCAGCTTACGAGCTCTTGGGACGAGCTGTACAACGGTACCTGGTGGGCGCTGGGACTTTACGGGTTCCTACTGTTCTGTCTTGTGGCCTGTAAGTATCATGAGCGGCTCCTACCTTTAAACACTTTCTAATACCCTATTTTTCAGGTGTTGTGGTTATATCAGCACATCATCAAAATACCCGCGGACTACAATTTAAGGTCCCGTTCGTGCCGTACATTCCAGCGCTGAGCATTTTCTGCAACATCGAGCTGATGGTGCACCTCAGCTTTCTGACCTGGCTGCGGTTCTTCATCTGGCTCTCGATCGGTATGCTCGTGTACTTCCTGTACGGCATCCACAACAGCAAGGAGGGCGAACTCGGTACGTCGTACTCGATGCTGATGTCCACGAACGAGGCGATCCGAGGCTGGGGATCGACCAGCACGGCGCTCGGTGGTGGCACAAAGGTAACCGTCACGAAGATCATCAAGGGCAGAATAAGTCGCAAAACGGCCGGCGACAGGCAGGCGATCGTCGACGACGATGATGATGACGATTCTTAAGCTGGAGTGACGATGCGAACCGAAATGGTTAGGACCACTGTTAACCTTTAAGTGAACCGTACCAGTTGAGTTTTCCTATGATAGAAGAATGATGTTTGATCAGGTTTTTCCGTTAGACTTTAACAGGACGGTTGTCCGAAGTACATTACACTGATGGTAAACTTAATTCGATGAGCTTTTCTCAAAGAAGAATTTGGTAAACTTTACGAGAGACATATTTGTTAGGCAGATCTTTTTCTTGAACATTCTCAAACAACTGCAACACAATACTTAGTCGTTCTTCAATTGGACTACACTTGCAAACTAATAACAGAAGAAAAATGTGTTGACAATTTTGTACGATGCTATCTACCAAAGAAACGATTGCCCTTACCTCACGGGCAAAGAAACAAAACGCACCTGTAATATTACTTGCTAATTAATGTTTTTTGCTAAGGACCAACATTGCGTTGATGGTATACGTAAAGTATGGTTTATGTTTATTGAATAAGAATACAATTTCATTGTATCAGTATTAGATATCATGCTACTAACAATTGCCTTAGAAAAATGGATGTCTCCGCATGAAGCTAGCGTTTCTGTCCTTTTTTTTAGTGAACATTATAGTCTACCGAAGGGGGGAAAATATGTGTACGCTTTGAAAGCACCCGTTTAGTAAGATAACTATCCTAATATATCTCAATAAGTTGCGAAAGTGTTAAGCTAGTTTAAATAACTGTTATGTTGTGATACACGAAAATATGCCTAACCTTACCATTTCCGAGCTACTACTTTATCCTTCCAAGGACTGTTAATATCTATACATTTTTTAAAAGGAAATAAGTCACACAAATATCAAGTCCAGTATTTTATGGATTGTTTGGTACGTCCGATGCAGTCGTGGCGTGCGGCGAGCCACTGTTCAACCACCGACCTTAGAAGCTCTAAGCACTATACAGTATGAGGAAACACTTTTAAAACGGGTAACTTACGTCACTAACAGGCACCTAATTTTCCTCTACCATTGCTTTGCTTTTGTAGATCATACAAAGCAAAGATTTTTTTATGGAACTCCTTCCCATTTGTTTTTTTTTCTCGGCAAAGCGATACCTTTCGTAGTTGATAAGCCGCAAACAATATACATACATTCAAATTGGTAACCGAATAGTGAATCAAGCCGTAATCGGCCGCTGTATATTACAGAAAATTATAGTAGAATTTAACGCACGGTCAATAAAAGAGTACATATTCATATTGCAAAACTACTGATAACACGAAAAGATAGATCACCACGCATCGTGTTTAGATATTTGTCCGTATCCGGTACTTGTTACAGATTGTATGTAAAGGGTACAGTAATAATTATACTTATCTCGTAACTCAGACTAAACTTGGCACACGAAACCAGATTAACAGAGCATAGCAGACAAAATTTGCTGAGTAAACGAATCGGAAAAGATGTCGCGCAAAGATCCGTTAAAACACACAAAATAGCTCCAAGCATAATCTGACTACCAGAAAACACTAGATCAATTAGTAGTTTACAACTACGCCACAAGTTTCTATCAGTTCTACAAGATTTTTTTATCTACACCTACTGATTGCGATGTGTGTGTGTTCAATACATGCTTCGAATATATTATGAACATAATGGAACATTACGACATAAATAACCATTAAAATGCAAGCTACCATGAACCCATCAAATAAGAACAATAAAATATATACACATGTAACGTACGTTAAGACTTGATATTTACTCTGTTCCGAATTATTATCTATCGCTTGTTTTTTTAATGTCGTAAAGACGTTAAGCATGTTTTTTGTTAACTTCCATCACGTGGTCAACAAGTTCAAATATTTCAGATACCACGTGTCTGAAAAATAATAAGAACAGACACACTTGTGAAGAATTGGACTACACGCTGTAAATAGAGCAGTCTTTGATTATTTTTTTTGTTTTGATCCTTCAAACGTAAACAAACAAGACGATTTGCTGTTGCGCACCAGTTGTTATTGACATTTTCCCATTTCTTATCACTCAGAAGGTCTTGAAGTCGTGCAGATCGCTGCTTTGTCATTGAGAAAACCCTGCGTTTCATAAACATTTGCAACAAAATGCTAGCCGGTGGACATGGTGATCCAAATCCGAACGCGTCCTGGCTCGATTCTCGCGGTCTGTGGCTAGCGTACGTGTTGGGTATGGTTAGTTTTCACATCATCCTGTTGGCTATACCCTTCGTGCAGATTCCTTACGCCTGGACGATTACGAATGTTTCGCACAATTTAGTGAGTGATACGAACAGTAGAATGCAAGGTGTCACGAATAATAAATTAACGATTGCGCTTTAATTTTAGGCGCATTTGTACTTCTTACATTCCATCAAAGGGGCACCGTGGATGAGCATCGAGTGCGGGGAAAACCGCAAGTACACCCATTGGGAGCAAATCGACTACGGAGAACAGTTTACGACGACCAAAAAGTTCCTTACCGCCGCACCGATTGTGCTGTTCGTATTGTCGATGGAAAATTACTTCGTATTTTAATTTCACTATCCTTCAACCTTCTGTTGTAGCTTTCTTCTGACGTGCCTCTACACACGCAACGATGTGGATCATTTCATAGTCAACTTTATCTCACTGGTTACGGTGCTTGTTCCGAAACTGCCGCAATTTCACGGCGTGCGATTATTCGGCATCAACAAATATTGAAATGGGCGATGACACACCTCCGCGATGATAAGAATGCAAATTTCTTCCTAACAGAAAACTCAAATAAGGAATGGGTGGAGAATGGAACTCAAGCTTGAATGTAACCTTCAGACTTAAAACAACCGTTTATTCTCGTTTTCGATCTTTGTCTATTGTAAAGTGTATGGCATAAAATTGTTATATTTGATGAATAGAATGCTGCAAAAGCGGTAATCGTATGCAAAGGATTTGAATATCTTAGAATAAACGGGCATGGCTCGTTAGATTAAGTGATAGCATGAGTGTTAATGTTTAATTGCACGAATTTTATGTGAGTGTATAATGTGTACTATAATAAACGTAACGACCTTAATATTTTCTCGGGTGTTTATTCGAGGTTTTCCTCTAGAATCATAGTTTAGCTCTTGTGCATGCCAAAATTCATCCCATATTTCTTTACTTTTTTTCTGTTCACTGCATTTCTTTGCCAATTGTATGAATAAGTTTCTGGACTAATGTTAGAAAAACTTAGTTTTAGTTTAAAACAACTTATTTGTGATTTCTATAATTTAAAAAATACACTAATATAAATTATATTTTTCAATAGTCATTAGTTTCTGGCATAAATTTCGAATGGTGCTGGTATGTTCTGATTCTATTACACTTAAGTTAAACTTGCTTAATGTACACCTAAGTAAAACTTCTTGAGAAAATGACTGGATTTTGTCTGGAAGTAGATTATTGTAGCAAAATATCCATCAATTGAAAATGACTGTTTCGATGACGTTCAAAGTCCCAAATAATATGCCATAATCAATCCGCTTTTCTCTCTGCTTGGTACACTCTTCTCTAACTACTTTCCAGTACGCCCATAGCATTTTCTCTCTCAAAATACTCGCAGCATGGCATTACAAAGGTTACATATGGTAAATTTTGAATGCAAAAAATGGTCACGTCAGTTCAATTGTAAAACTTCAGCTTACTAAACTTTTCCGTTTTTATTTGAAAAGTATGTCAAACTAGCTCTGGAAACTTTTTGAACATTGTTATAGTTTGCCGCTCCGCTTCCCGCTCTCCTTCGGACAGGCTCGGCGGATGGGGGCTAAGTTTTCACAACTTTTCCACACATTTTTGTAATGACATTGAACGGAAAAACGTCGCCACGGAGGTTCGTTGACCCCGGTATCAACGGCCCCGTGGGAAAGGGCAGTAACATTATGGGTGGCATGCGCACGCACACACCCGCAGTCCTCCACCCACTCCCCAGTTACTACACCAACGCGACGATTAGACTGGACCATCTCAAAAGCGCAGAAGGACTGGAAGAAATGGCGAAAAGATTTCCCCAACGGGCATACTACCACCTGGAAATATGCTTGTATTTGTCTATGGATAAGGGTAGGAGGACAGTGAGAGTAGGGAGGTTTGTTGAGGTAGGAAGGATCGTCATGCGTTTTACTAAGCAGGTCGTTGAATTCGACCTGCAAGTTGGTGGGTTTGTGCGGTGAACGAAAAAAAACCAGGTTAGTGTGGAGAAGGACGTTTATCTGTTAGTCCGTCGTCAGCCAGACAGACGCGAGTGAGGCGGCATCCCGAAAAGGGGCGGAATATGACAAAGGCATGGGGTTGGAATATCATAAGGATAAAAAAATGTATGGTTCAGTGAGGTGTCGAAAGCCAGTATCCTGGAACTCCATCGTTCTACATCTACATTGGAGATGCGATTTTCAACACTGCAAACAATGTTGCAATAGCATATTCGTTGTTCTATTTTCTCTATTTGCATAACAACTCCATTTATCTTTCATTCTAGTTCATTAATCATCAACATTTTATCATGTTCTGCTACTTGCGGCTAAATTTCTATTAGAAGTCTGTTTGTTAATTTTCATTTGTTTTCAACTTCCATTGGAAGGATTTGTACTTTGAGAGCCATCATATGGTCATTTAAAACCAATTGATGATATTAACCACTCTTCCATGAATTGTATAGGATTTGAATCGACCGATCAGACAATCTCTTCATTAATCGTTACTCTTAATATCTTCACTGATCGTTACTCTTTCCACCTCATTATAGGGAATTTGAAACTAAATATTTCGAATAGTTCTTTAAAAGTTCGCCAAATGGTTCAAAAGTTGTACACATTTGCCACTTTTACGTTTGAAGTAATCCATTTATAGGTCGAAAGGATTCGAAAATAAAGTCATTGGAAGGCAGAAGAAGTTATGCTTAATCATACTGAGGGAAGTGGATTGAGTTATGGATTGGATTAATTTGTAAAAAAGTAAAATATGAAAGTCAATTTCCGAAAAAGACCTGACATCACGAGCCTATCCGCGGTGCACGTTTGCTTCCGTTCCGATGCAACAGTGATTTCAAATGGCGCTACAATCCGTCGCGGTCTCACTATCGGAGAATTTGCGGAGAACCAGAGAATGAGCATGGCAGGACTTCTTGGAGACAGCGGAATCGTTTTCTAGCAGCATGCAGCAGCAGAAAAGTGGAATTTTCTCATCGACCACAGTATGCTGTGAGTCGGTATAGCGAGTGTACACGGTTTCGACGGTTTCTGGCGTTACCAAGAAGGCAGTGCCCTAGAGTGCTAGGCCGTTTGGTGCTGGTGTCCTGCGTGTGCACGCAGTGGAAAAAGTGGCTCGCAAAACGGGGAACCAGTAGGATCGATTCGATGCGCTAGTAAAGCGACCAGTAGCATCGCCACACGATACAGTGAAAAGCCTTCCACCTTTACCCCAAGGGTGGAGGCGCTGCTTGGTTATCCGTGCGGGCAACGATGTGGGCCCAAACACACTCTGCAAGCAGCTGCATGTGCATTGGTGTTTAGTTTAGGAGCAGGTCTTACGATTCCCAAGAAAAGCGGTGTTTCTTCTGGCATCTGGCAACCAGCGAAGGAAAAGTTCGGCCTCGAACTGGTCCAAGGAGTCTAAAGAGTTTTCTGGCATCGAGACATCTGCTGTGTGCGCTTCAACGAAAGGCTTATCCTTGCAGCTCCGGTGGTAAATGGTTTCTGTTGTATCACATAGCCCCATTGCCCACTTGATTCCTTGAAGAAAATCCAGTTTCCGTGCATGTTGGGGTTATGAAATTGTGTCCCTCGAAAAAAGTTTCTTTCTTTTTCCCGTTTTCCGTCGATAATGAATTTTTACTCCTTTTTTCAGTTTTCCTCACACTTTGCTCTCGCTGGCACTTTTCTTTGCTCGCTCCAGAGAACTTGAACGGAAACTTTACTCTCATGCTCTCGCTTCCAGTTGTCTTTGTTACTCGCAACTGTAAATTCCTGCGTGCTGTGTGTTGCGTTCGCAAAATGCTGTCAGTTTTTAGTAGATCCCGCATGCCGAGGCTCTCCATGTTAGTGGGCATGTAGTGCGACGCCGTTTTTGTGTGTGTCGACCGTGTTCGATGGAATTGAAAACATATGTGAAGATATATAGTGCTACATTGTGCTGTGTGCCAATCCATTGCGTGAAGAGAGGATGGTGGCCTGGTTTTTGTGCTGTTCTGACTAAACCCCTAATTTTTCACGTGCTAACGCCATTGGTAAGGTGAAGGACTTAATTAATTATGGTGATCTTAGTCAATTATAAATGCAGAATGGTTTGTGGAAATTCATCGAAAGTTGAAACATACTCACAGGAGTCTTGCAAGTGTGTAGGTGGTGTCCAAAATATGTTTCATCGATCGAAATGTGTGAAGCAAAGCAAATAATAATGATTTTCTATTTGGAAATTCATAAACTGTCGTGCACATTGATGCACCGTTTTAAGGTTGAAAGACACAGTTTTTAAATTGTTAAAAAAACTTACCTACAATTTTTTACTCACTTTGTCTCTCCATAAAGTCACCAAAGCTTTCAGGCGGTCCTAGTTAACTTTCTCCGATCGTTAACCTCCAATTGATCCTGTACCTATCTCCTGTTACCTTGAACAATTATTAACTGAAGTGACCAAGGGAGGCTCCGTAAAGCCGATGGAGACACCTGGTACCTCATGATAGAAATCGCTCTAAATGCATTCGATTTTTCCCACATCAGAGCCCCAAGGAAATATGGGTTCATATCATATGGTCAATAATTATTTGAAAAATAGTAGTACAACGAACTCGTCCTTGTGGAGGAGCAATGGAGAATAGTTGGACTCTCTTGCCAGAACCCCCCATGGTGGGGTAAATGATGACGAGAGCGAGAGTTTGCTATTTTCGGTTCCAAGCGAAACGAACTTGCACCACGCGTTCCTTCACGCGTACTACCACATTCACGCCATATGATATCATGTTGGAGTGTACAACGGGGAAAACGGCATGCGGCGCATATGCTGTAGCACATATGATGCGACATCTGATTGCTTCACACCACGGCGCACGGCAGGGAGAAAGAGCGAGGAAATGTCCAGTGTGTCCTACACATAAACACACGTATCTGAGAGCTTGATCCTTAAACGTCGTAACAAAGAAACTAACTGAGAACTAAAACAGGATCAATCAGCTAGATTTAATTCTCTCGCTCGCAAAACAACTCGCTCTCTTCTCGTTTGACAGTTGTGACTTTTCTTCAGTCTGCCTGTCAGTCAGACGTAATGCAAATTTGTGTCGAGCGGGAGGAAAAGTTGGTTCGCCCTCAGAAAAGGTTGGTTTTGCGTGGTTTATATTAACATTCCGTGTATGCTTTCTGTTCGTAGGAAAGCGACATTGCAGATCTAGCTGTGCTTCTGCTCGGTGGATCGTGGCGCTGTCGTGGGCTGGTGTAGGGAAGTTCGTCACGTCGAAGGGCGAGAAAGAAGGGAGAGGCGAGTCGGAACGTGAGTGAGGCGCTTGGATAGCCGTCAATACACGGGTCGGGGAAGTGTAAGACCGGGAAAATCGAAGTAGCAACAGCAGCAGCGGCAGCAGCAAATTCAGCTGATCACCACTAACGGTACGTTTCAATGGGGTAGTGCAACATTTAAAGATGGGAAAAATTTTGAGAAAAATTTGTTCGATTTCGATGGTGACCAAAAGTGAAAAGCGCGTAACGATGGTCGTGTAACATGGGATGTGCAGTGAGATAGAAAGAGAAAATGAATGCGAGAAGAATCGTGGGAGCGAAAGAGCGAGAGTCAAAGCAAGAACGAAGGGAACGGAACAGGCGGCAAGAATTGCAGTCGAGTTCAGTGTATCGTAATGTGCGTTCGCTCCGGTGCGTGCTGAAAAGTGTTGATGTGTGCGTAGCAAAGGTCCTTTCGTAATTGGAAACATTTAGTTTGTCCAACATAAATTTAGAAATTCTGTTGCAGACTGTGTGTTTTAAAGTTAGACTGCAATCAGTATTTTAGACAGTGAGCAAAATATTTAGAAATTGTACTTAAACATTACCCTGAATATTATTCAATATTGAGGCATGTTTGTAGCTTTAAATGACCTGTTTTAGCAATCAACATTTGTTCCTTTTAATTTTAAAGCTGTTCGTTTGCCTCTGAAAAAATTACGAAAAATAATTACGAAGCGCCTGTCAAGTGAAGCTGTCAGTCATCTAGTTGTGGACCAGCACAGATGTTTGCACGGATGTACAACCCCCTTAAGGCTACTTTCGGTCACGAAGGTGACTGTCGCTATGCGAACAGCAGGCTGTGTGGTGTAATGCAACGCTAAACCAAGCAAAGGCATCCGTTGTGCTGCCATCGTGGAAAGTGTAAAGTTTAGACAGGACTTCGACACAGTCAGCAGTCGTAACGAAAGCAGCATCAGCAAATTTGTGTCAGCCAGCAGGAAAGCAAGCGGAGGCTAAAGGTGTATGCGTGTGGCGCCGTGTCGAACGCCACGGGCTGTTTTTCCGAAACGGTGGGTTTTATTTGCTACGGTTACGTTCAGTTCAGTAAGCGGACTCGGAATTCTCTAGCGCCGCTTCAGTGATTTACAGCGTTTAACAAACGACCGGCGAGTGTTGTTCATGTGGGTTACGATCGGATCGTTTTGGCAATAGTGCAAAAAAAAAAGGTAAACCACTAAACAGCAATCGTTCAACACCATTTTCGGCAATGAATTGTGGATAGAAACATGATTGCGGTATTGGAAGTGAAGCATCTTTCAACGACCTCAACCATCCCGATGGATAAAAGGGCTCGTCTCCACATTATACCAAAGTCGTTTGTGTAATTGTTCCAGTGTTGTGCAGTACTTGCAGATAAAATGTCGTGGATGGTTAACAATGACTGTCTCGCATGACAAGTGAATCGATCTAATGCCATCTAATGGCTAAAACTAGCGCATAACCAATAGCCCCCTATGTTCGTGAACATGAAGTGTCACCCGGCCCAGCACAGAGAAAAAAGACACATCATCAGCGCTGGGTAGCGAAAGACAAAAACGGAAGGCGTTTATTTGCATTGCAATCGATGTTATATCGGATAATATCGCAAGAAGTAAGAACAAAGCCTACTAATCGTACACGGGATACGTTTGTTTTGCTATACGCCCTTAGCCCAGCATAAGCAGCGAAAGGAAAGTAAAACCATTCCGTTGGAAAAGAGGGCCTACTTGGATGGATGGTTGTTGTTGTTGGTCGGTTGGCCCAGGTGAAAAAGAAGGTGCCGTGTGTACGCGACCCGCTGTAGGAACGCGGCTGGTAATGTCTACGTGTGGGTTTTCTATCGCGAGAATCAACTATGAGCATTGGAACAGGAAAAAAAAGTCGCGGACTATAAAGTGCGATCGGGCGAGGGGGTTTGCCTTAGAAGAGCGCGGTTTTCTATCCAATGCCTTGTATAGATGAATTAGCAACGCAACGACAATCTCTGTGCGCGCAGGGCACCGTTCCACTGCGTGCTTCGTCCCCCGTGAATGTATGGGACAGTTCGAAGTTCAGTAATGCTTAATTACCGTCACTTTTAACCCCCCTGGTGCAAGAACGAGGTGGCATTTGATGGAAAGAGTTACGTTCCCCCAGAAAAACGTCCCGAATAGATATCGATATTGGAATTTAAATACCGAGCACTGCAAACACTGGACGGATTTTCGGTTGGTTGCTGATGTTTTATTTTTTTCTCTTTATTTTTCATGTAACGTCTTCTCCGGGGATTGTTTGGACGAATATCACGGTGCTGCATGATGATGGGCTTCTGGATGCGAAAAATGGATCGATGGATGAAAACAATTGATAATGAAAAATCACATAATCTTCCTCTGCGAATGCTGACGACCACTAACGCTGTGCAATGAACGCCTTAATTTGGTCTGACATCATCGGGGGAACGATATACACGTTCGAACACGATTCGAAAACAGATTACAGATTTGTCGCATGTTACCCGGTTATAACCCGCACGACGCACACGAGCCCTAAGCTGAACCGTGGATGTTACAGAAAGGCGGACGATCGACCAATGATTGCGAGCCCATTAGATGACCAATAGCGTCCCCACGGTTGGATCGTATGCTGCCGGAGACGACGGATAACGGAGAAAGGCCCGACGGTGGCCCGTGAAGGGGGAGCGATATTTTGGATGCTGTAATTGTGGTGGAAGCGGTCTGCGTGCGTCGGTGCTGGTCGGTGGATGAGGTGGAGGAAGAGCTGCAGGATCGAAGACGAGGTTGAAGTGATAATTTTCACGGCGATTAAACGGTTCACAGTGTAGGGAACAACATTGCGCGCTACAGAACGGGTCTCGCAAAGAAGAGCTAGCAATCTTATGTTCTATTAACGGGAGATAAGAACCGTATCGAACGATATTCTAGAAAATTCCCGAGCTACTGTCGTTGGCAGCAGGCAAACCTGCCAGCGGTAAGGAAGGGACCGGTGGTGAGCGTGGTCGCGGTCGTAGCGGTAGTAGTTCCAAGCAAAGGGCTACTACTAGCGTACAGGGGCCTTTAACCCCCTGTTACCCCTTTTCTGTCTCCCCGGTTCAAAGCGGCTTAGAAAATAAACTTTAATCTGACTCTCGGTTGGTTCGGTGGCACCTCGGAAATGTCCGACACTGGTAGTGGACACGACGGAGGCGCCCAGAAGGACTATTCACAGAAGATGGACGGTGGAGGTGGGCTCGGCGGAGGCGGCGGGGGGCTCGGTGGTGGCGGTGGGGATTTCGATTCCGGCCAGCAGAGCAACCAGACGGAGCAGGAGCTCGCGACGAAGATGCTGCAGATCCAGTCGAAGCGATTCTACCTGGACGTGAAGCAGAATCGCCGCGGGCGCTTCATCAAGGTGGCGGAGATCGGGGCGGACGGGCGGCGCAGTCAGATTTTCCTCGCGCTTTCGACCGCGGCCGAATTCCGCGACCACCTGTCGACCTTCAGCGACTACTACGCATCGCTCGGCCCGCCCAACCCGGACAATGTGCCCGAGGACGGCAAGCTGAAGTCGGAGATGATGATCAAGGACAACCGACGGTACTATCTGGACCTGAAGGAGAACGTGCGGGGCCGGTTTCTGCGCGTCTCCCAGACGATCACGCGCGGTGGACCCCGCTCGCAGATCGCCATCCCGGCGCAGGGGATGATCGAGTTCCGCGACGCGCTGACGGACCTGCTCGAGGAGTTCGGCACGAACGACGGTGGCTACAAGGGCGAGCTGCCGGAGGGGCGCCACATGCGGGTCGACAACAAGAACTTCTACTTCGACATCGGCCAGAACAGCCGGGGTATTTACATGCGGGTGTCGGAGGTGAAGAGCAACTTCCGCACGGCGATCACGGTGCCGGAAAAGTGCTGGTCACGGTTCCGCGACATCCTCACCGATTACTGTGACAAAATGAAGAAAACGTCCGAGTCAACAACATCTTCAATCACTGCCGATAATAATTTACAGAAGCAAACATCAAATAATATGTAAAATTTCGAATTAAACTACACCGCAACCGCAAACAAAAAAACACACACACACTAAACAGAACCCAACAAACAACAAACTTAGTAAACCACAATTAGAAGATGAAGGATAAAGAGCAAAAATGTGGGTAATATAATTAATAATGGATAAAATAATAATTATGATTATAATAAAGATAACAAATAGAAGAGGAACTGGAAGCATACCATGCCAGATGAAGTGAAAGTCGAAGACAAGAAATGAAAGGAAAACCTGCATGCTGCAAACTGGCAGAGGTTAATAAAACAATGCAAATAATAACAGCAACATTGAAAAGGAAGGACAGCACGATCAAATCGACAAATCCAGTGACATTCTTGTAGGCAAATGAATTGGTTCGTTGAAGAAATATGAAGTTTTACCCGAGCAAATGGTGGTGGTGGTGGGGCAGGGGGTGCGTGGTTTGGAAAATGTTGTAGCAGAGGCGGAAAAGGAAGCAAATGGCAGCACGTGCCTCGAGCGCAGGCATATAACCGATAGCAAGATGAACATTAAACAGCCAGGATTAACAAAAAGAAAGCGAGTTACACAATAGATACGAGTGGAGGGCGATAGAAATGAGGCAACATTCAGTGGCAAGTGGAGAATAAAACCACAATGTAATGTTTTTTTTGTTTCGTTCCCAAGTTAATTTCGTTGTCTTGTTCATAGGCTTTTCTATTAAGGTTGTTTAATTTGTGTGTCTCTGTTACTACTTTGTTTTAGTTGTTTCCGTATGTTTACTTATTTTCCGTGTTATTTTTGTTTTGTAGGAAAATTAGGGAAACCAGCTGGGGGAAAAGAAACTAGAAGAAAATCCCCTCTATGCTGTTTGGAAAACGGGCATATGCGTTTGATTCACTTTCAAACATAACTTACCCGTTCTTCAAATGCTTGTCGAAACTCAGTCGTGTTGGACATCCGGGACAGTTTAGACGCGAATCCGAGCAGCGGCTACGACTCAGTCCGGAAAAGAGTGCGATAATTGCGCTAATTGCGGGCTTGTTCGCTGTATAAAAACTAATCATTTTGAATCATATAGAGCAAGAAGGGATGAAACCGTTTTAAAAAAAAATGCATAGCCAGAGTTACAACAGGTTTACATAAAAACAAAATATAGCTAAAAGAAATAAACTAGGACAGACAAATTGATTCATTTGATAAAATAAAAAAAATCCTGGAGGAGCTACGCAAAAAGTAAAAGTTGCATATGGTACCGGAAAGAAAAAAACAAACGAAAAGAACAAACGAGAAGGACTGTTTTACGCAGAGATAAAAAATTAAAATCATCAAATCTGGGGAAGCGAATTAAAGGACACACAAACACTTATTTTATCGATGGCATCACAAGGAAAGAAACTCACAAAATTCCCAAAATGTGTATTTAGTTTGGGTTGCAATTTCAAGCATAACATTCAAATAGGAAAACAAATTATTTGCATTGTTTGTCATCATTAAAAAGAAAGGAAATTTAGTGAGAAATCGCCTGTTGCTAAAAAAGAATATCCTGTTTTGTTCCAGCGTATGTTCAAATTAATCTTCAACCGATTCCAAAAGCATTAAAATTTAAGGAATTTTTGAATCAAAGGAAAAGGACTAGCAGCTCCTTTTTAAACGGTTTTATCAGAAAAAAAAATTGTTTAGAAATGTTTATCTCACAACAAACAATTGTTCAGTTTAACATCAACAACAAAATTCCATCCTGTTTGTTTGAAATAAACGCACCTTCTCGGATGTTTAATCCATACAAAAAAGGGGACCCGAGCCGCCTCGTCCACTAGTTGAAGCAAAGCAATTGTATGGTGGTTTGTATAGAGCGAAAAAATAGGGGAGGATAATTCTAACGAAGTCAATATATATTACTGTTAAATGTTAAAACCCGAAAAAAGAGCAAATACGAATAAAAAAACACAAATGCACGCAGAATACATCAATACAAAACGAAAACGAAAGCAACTGAACAGCAAAGGGAACGTTATACTTCAATGCCGAAGCGAACAACATAGAATTACCGACCGAAGTAAAGAGGAAAACAATAACTCAATATTGTAGAGCCTGATACAAAATTAAAAAGCGAAAAGTAGATGAATGGATGCAATTATAAAAAAAAATTATGGGTTTTTTTTATTTTGGATCTGGTTATTTTAGACGAAGTGTGTTTATTATTAACCCCCTTATTCGTTTATTTGCTGATATGGGTGATTTTTCTAGCATGCATATATATTTTTCAAATTGGGTTAAATATATTTGAGAGTTACTAGATTTGTCTGAAAGTCTGTATGCTGTTGTTAACATAACAAAAAACCCTATAAAATCGTTTTTTTATGTTTTTCGTAAGCATTTTAAACAGAATTTCAAAAGCTCCAGCAGTATCTTAAACAAATCCTTACTTGGAAAGCTACAGAGCGTCGACACAATTTTCGTGTTCAATTCGAAAGGAAGAGAAACAAGACGTCTACTTGCATATGCGGATCATGAAAATTAGTACAAACTATTGTTAATATAGGAGAGGCAAGCGTATGCGTTGCATGGTTGTATTGTTTTCGCAAGCTGTTTTGAATAGTATCCTCTAATATTTGATCGTTTGGAAAAGTGTTCGAAAAAGCATAAGCTGCGTTATGTTTGAGCTTACTTGTTTCGTTAAACTTTCATTCTTTTATCCATCTCATCCATGAAGTCGCAAACGTGTTCCATGTACCGGGATTTAACATAGCACATGAATATAACGTACGTTGTAGCAAACGAACAGAAGCAATGGAAGCGAAGGACGGAAAACAACCAGCAGAATACTGAAGAGACCCGCAAACAAAATAAATCGCAATAACGTAACGTGTTCCGGCAGATACAAACGAGTGTAAGGGAAGCTAGAGACAAAACAAAAAAGTTAGACGACTACTATCAAACTATCTATTATGAAATATTCTGAAAATTTTAAATTCTGTTGTTTATTTTCAAGTCTATCATAGTGAATAAAAATTATATAAAACAAATAATAAAACAAAGTTTGAATATAAAGCGTGCGTAGCGAGTGGGCGCCAGGATGAAGGAAGGGTAGATCCGGAGGAAGGTAGATCATTTTCTGGATCATGCAAGAATGCAGATGAGAAACCAAGTGAAACAAGTAAACCAGAAAGGCAAAGTAAACGATAAATCCGTATATAAGCAGCAAAAGTGCGATGCAAGGGATGCGAAGGAAAAAAAACAAACAAAACAAAAAAAGAAGTAATGAAAATAATATTAAGAGATACTACCATAGGTAAAAGTATATATATATTAATATAAGAAGAAATTCAATAAACAAAAGTGAACCCGAAACCGTCAACTTGGGTTTGAAAACCTACACAAAAACAAAACACAAAAAAACAAACCGACACTCAAAAAGTCTCCGGTGTGCTCGCTGGAACTCGAGATATCCTGTGAGAAAGTTAAATGATGAGCAAACTTCATTTTACGGAAAGCAAACAGTTCAATCGATTTGCCATCCTACGGCTCCAAACGGAAAACAGTGATGACGGCATGAGCAAAATAGCAATGTTTCCGAATTTATACGACACTACCCTATCGCACAGTGCGATTTTTAAGAGACCACCTGGACACCCTGGAGTATGGGAGTAAGAGTTGCCGAAATAAAAGTCGTTTAATTTGTTGCATGTAACAGAAAATGTGAAGTGGAAAAAACGGAACAGAAAGGCAGCGAGAGGAAGTAGAGTAGGCAAGCTTTCAATATCGAAAGAAGGTGTTCAAAGAAAATGGTTAATCACCGAAGGATATCTCTTGATTTTCTTTCCTTCAACATGTGTCCAGTCTGTTGCAAAAGTTCAAAATTCCAGGTGCAAACTTTTGACTGTAGTAAATCCCTTTGAAAATGTCGCTTTGCCAGGGAGCCGCATTGCAGTTCTTTCGCACGACTGGATAGTTCGTCGTCAACAAATTCAAAATGTGATCATCAATAAAAAAAAAACTAAGCTTAAATCGCAAATGAACAGTTTTCTACGGTCGCTGCTCACGCTGTAGTAGAGTAAAATAATAGCGATGAACATTATAAAATCAAACTATGTTTTTGGAAACCCCAGAAAAAAAGAATCCAAGAGGATGGAGTGCTCTAAAACTCAAAAAAGAAATACACCCGACTTTCCTTATTCGCCCGCGATTGGGTCTCGACGAAAGAACACACACACAGATCCTTTACTGCAAAGCAAGTAAATATTTTACGTTCTCTTCGTCCCGTTGTTCAACAGCGAGAGAGTTTCCTAGAAACTCCGCATCCTACATAGTAGCTTTAATTAAGGGGGAAAGCATATATGGTAGTAGAACTGGTCATAGACGAATGTGAAAAATTATGCGAAAACACAGCGAAACCCAACCGTGATCAAGCCGTGTGGCCGGTGCGGGGGAGATCAAATCTCCTTCGCGTGGAACGCCGCAAAAAAAACGAGTTCCACGCCAATCATCATGGCAAATAAGTATCATCGAGTAAAAATGGAGAAAAAATTAAAATTTCTGTTCTGTAGGTTATTCAATACGTAAGAAAACGAACGACCAAAAGCATGTCACGGAACATTAAAGAACACAGTTTGAAACGAAATATCGGGATCTGCAATCTCGATCCGAGAAAAGAGAACATCAACAACGTAGCACGTAGCAGAACATAAAAAAGCGTAGTTTAAAAATGTCTGCTAAGAATGATACAGCAAAAACAAGTAACAAAACAAAAAAGTGTAACCAAAAGATGAAAAATAGAATGAAAACATAAAAAAAACAAATACAGTAGAATGATTTTGCCCAGCAACAGTAGACAAGAAAATGTACGAACAACGCAAGTGGGTTGTAAAACTCAGCCCGGGACATGCAAAATGGCGATGGTTGGCAAAGAAACACAAAAAGAGATGAACGCAATTTACATAGCACACCGTATCCATTGCATACATTGGCCACGTAAGGTTACATATAGTAAATGAGTAATACAGCTGCAAACTGGTGTGTGAAAAGAATTGTTTTGTTTCTGTTTTAGGCTTTTGCGATTTCTCAAAACTATGCAAAGTGATAACTTGATTGCTGATTGTTGGCGTTGCGTTGTTTTTAGTGCAAAAAGAAAACATTTTGTTTTGAATGGGAAAAATGTCGATCGAACACGATATCCGAACATTGCATGTTTTTTTATCCTTATAGTACGGTGTGCTGGATTCAAATCGGTTGCAAATCATTGGAAAATCACCCCCAGCATCGGTTGAAATAGCGTGGGGGTTGAAAGCCCCCAGAAATATCTTATTAGTACGTTCGAGTAAATGGATACAGAAAGCGAAACGAAAGAGGTAAATAGTTAAAATAGTAGTACTAGATGAACACACAGCTGAGAAAAGAAAATATAAAAGTGAAAAAATGAAACTATGCTGACAAAAAAACACAAACATACACACACAAGAAACTGCAAAGTAAGGATGGAATGAATTATGTAAGGTAGCAACAGAGAGAACAAAGCAAGATAAACACTATAAATGTCGTCCTAGTCAGGTGGCTGCAAAATTACAAACAAACAATTATGAACAAAACAAAACAGCAAATATGATTATAATGAGACACAAACAATTAACAAAGCAAGAAAAAAAACAGATTGAAAAGAAAGTATATTTTTAGACGAAAAGTATCGATTCTTTTCTTACGTTTGACATTGTACTGCGATAACTACCATCACCTTTCCGAAGCCGTTGATGTAGCGAAAAAACGGAACTAACACTCAGAGCAGAAAAAGGAGGCAACAACTAGAGCAGCAGTCGACACTGTAACAGATGTAACACACAAAAAAAACAACCCCACGTATAAGAGGCACGTATTTTGGGCGGTTGAAAAAGGTTCATGCTTGATATAATACTACTTTTTTATCTACTCCTGAAGATTCAATAGCAATGTTAATCTAATTTCATACATCCATAAATTCGATTTAACGAAATCGATTTCTTTTTAAATCCTTTGCAACGCAGTAGTCCTTGATACGTTCAACGCAATGCGAAGTGGAAGGTGTGAGTAAAGAAACAAAAATCAAACAAAAGGATTTTTCGTTCAACAAACTGCAATTTTCCGACACAAGTTCTCCGTGATGAAATAGAGCACATACAGAGTCAAGGGTTGTGCCAGGAAGAGTCATCAGCAAGAAACACGTAGACGAGAAATATGAAAGAACAAAGATTCCCCAACAACTTTTAGTACACCTTGTAAGACGAAAAAACAAACCACCACGAAAATCCCTTATAGTTTGTGAAACAAATGATTGGAAAAAAACGGAATGAAAAGTATAGCAGGGCAAAATGAAATAACACGAGAAAATTAGATTCTGGTACCATCTAATGTGCAACCTGAAAAACAACTGCGGCAGATGCACAACAACAAAGCGGAAATACTAAAACATCTTCGAATCGTAGATTAAGATGGGAAAAGTGAACAGCTAACCGAAAAGACACAAGAGAACATTATTGAAACCATCAGCAAGACGAACCAAACCAGGCACATAAGCAAGCAAAAGCGAAGGAAAAAGAAGAAAGTAGAAGAACCTGCACTAGTGTTGTAATGGATTAAGGAATAAAAAAGTCGACAGCTTAAAGGTGTTTTGATTATTTGATTCAGGTGTTACAATGTTAGTAGGAAATATACTAATAAATGTGATTACAAACCAATAAAAAAAAAAACTGGAACAAAAAATAAAAACAAACAAATGAAAACGAAACCGAAATTGAACTATCTGCCCTTCCTGTCCCGTTGGCCACCCGTGCAGGTGTTTGCCACCAAATTTTCATTTGTCTGTTCCATCCTGTGTATAGAGGAGATGGTTAACAAAATTAGATGGTTAACAAAATTTGAAAGAAAATTCAGCAGACTGTTATAACAGCAACAATACCTCTTCAGCTAACGAACCAGTTCCGTTTATTCACATACTCTGCGGGAAGAAATATTACATTACAAACCGATCACGTTCTTATACTCCATTACTTTATTAAACACGCTACTGATTCTATTGCTCGCGTCTTACTAACTACAGAAACATTATATCTAAGCCGCATTTGGTCGTTCTATCGGTTCATGTTCACAACGTGAATATGAGGAAATAAATTAAAAACACAAAAACTAAATCAACCGATCGGTGATCTTTTTCGTTGAGCTTTTCTTGTCGCCGGAACAGTCGACGTCCGGCCGTCGGAAGACGTTGTGACCATACGTTGGCGTTGGCTATGACTATATGTTGGCTAAATATCGGTACAGTATGGCAAAACCAGATAACGATAGGGCTTACACACTTACTATCGGCCCTTGTAAGAATTGACCTCTGGTACCCCGGTTGTTCCGGAGATGGCCAATAGTGGAACAACCTTTCCTCGATCAAAGGGAGTGGGTAAGGGTAGACTCAGCAGTGTCTCTGTCTAATATCACGCTATTCCGAGCTAATTACCAGGTCACCAGATCCGATACACTCCGACCTTCGACGGACGTGCCATTTAGTGCACGTACTTCAGCTTGGTCCACCCGAACTGGCTGGCGTACACCTCCCTGTAGCTGTTCTTGAACCCGTAGAATGCATACAACGCTAAACCTGTCGGCGGGTGGTAAGAGAATGGAATGGTATTATTAAGAGATAGAACTCCCCCGTATCGTAAAGCTTCGTTCCTACGGGACAACTGGTTTCCAGCCGACAGTGCGGAATGTACGGTGCCAGGTGTAAGGATGGCGATGGGATCGTTACTCTGGATGGTCACTGTCGCTGTCATATACTGGACGGTCGGCAACAACCAGGAATGTTGCTGGTTAGACGAAGGGAAGGGAACATGCAGCAAGGTGTATGGCTTCGGGAGGCCGGTTACTCTACGTGTTATAGGAGCTCACTTAAAATTCGGGTCAATGTACGCTAAGAAGGGGTTAGACTTAAAACGGGGGGAAAAGTAGGAAATGGACTAGCGTCGGCACTGGCTCATCCGGAGCACCGGTCAGAGGGGGCTTGGTTCACGCATCCGGCAGGAACTGTTTGGGGGTCGCCGTTTTCTTTAAACCCTCCCGGAACTTGCTGAACGACACACGGTGCTCAACCGAGTTGCGGATGCTGCTGGGACGCGTCTCCGGATTGATCGACTTCAGCACGTCGTCGAACAGGAGCTTCTGTTTCTTCTTCGCCGTATCGAACCCTCGGGCACGATCGCGAAAGCTTTCGTCGCGCAGTTTCTCGTGGGTGACGGTGACCCGCTCGTTGCCCGCGGAAGACACGGACTGCGTGGAGGAAGCCATACTGAGCCCGGAATCGGTGCTGGAAGCCGGCAGCTGCTGGTTGCCGAGTGTACGCGGAAGACTTTCCTCACTGGTGGTCGCCGTTGGGGTGGTCGGTGTGTTCGGTGGTATCGTTTTCGGACGTCCCGGTATATCCAGAGGACCCCGTTGAAGGATTTTCTCCAACCGTGACTTAAAGGCTTCCCGTGGGTTACCGGAGTTTGGCTCGTCTTGCTTTTCTCGCCCTGCAGGGGAGTCTTCCACATCTCGCACTGTTCCAGTTCCAGGCAACACCGGAACACCTCCAGTGACCAGTGGTTTAAGCTTTTTCAGCTCCAACTCGTGGTACTGACTAGTGGAGGGTGTTTTCGGTACGATCACCGGTTGTTCACTGACCGACTCGTCCGGGGCTGGCAGGATAGACGCTCGCTGTGACTTCCCTTTGCCGAGCGTGTTGAACAAAACCGGATCGAACTTTGGTGGCACCGGGATGGGAGTTTTAGGCGTCTCCACCGGCACGATCGAGCTGGCCCGAATCGTGTTGAACAGTGTCTCGTCGAACTTTGGTGCCGGTGGTATGTGCGTACCACCTGCCTTCCCGGAGCGTGTCCTCTCGAGCGGTTCCGGCTCGTCCGTTTCACTTTCATCCGGGGAATCCGACCGATTCAGCTTGTTCAACAGCAGTACGAAGCTGGGTTCACTACTGGACCGATTCATGACGGGCGCCGGCGTCGTTAAGGAAGCATCCGCACTCGCCGATTCACTCTGGATCGCTGTTGCAGGACTTTCTATTCGCTTCAGCGGTGGCTTCATCGGATTGACCAACAACGTGCTGAGTCGCGTCATGAACCGTTCCTTTTCGGCCGATTGGAAGTTGATGTACTGCTGTTCCTCTTCCGAAATTTCCTTCAGCGACTCTCCCATGCCTGCGATGTACATGGCACGTCCCGTTTGCTTGCCCATCTCATCGACACCCAGTCTGTCCTCCAACCTTCGATCGTCATCTGAACTTTCATCCCCTTTCCGAGCGTCTTTCGTTTGCGGAGGCGATTTCTCCAACGTCTCTTCGGTCACAACCCGCCCAAAATCATCATCCTTGTCCTCCGGTATCTCTTCGGTTGGTGCTACGTCTCCTATGGAATCATCCGCCCGGTGGATGTCCGCTACCACGGACTGCTCTCGGAATACGGGACTAGCGAGCGATTCATCATCATCATGCCGTGTCGAGCGCGTTCGATACTCGCCAGAACTTAGCGCCTCCTCGCTCGAAGGAACCGTATCTTCGTCGTTCAGTATGTTGTCCAGAAACGCGATCGCTTTGGATGTTTCCTTCTCGTCGCTCAGCGAAACCGGTTCCGATTCCGGTTCGTTTCGAGTGTCCCTTTGTGCCGCCGGGAGATTCTCGTGCGCCACAAAGTACACCTTACCGTTTGATTCTATTTTTTCCGTAAATTCACGCACGTTCAGCTCGGACAGTGGTATGATCTCGTCGAAGCTGCTCTTCGGCGTGGATCCGTTCGATGGTGCCTTCGGTGCCTGCTTTGTCTGCCGCTGATCTTCCTCCTGCTCGGACAGTTCGGATACGGCAACCGCCGCCACGGAAAGGGCTGCCGCCGAAGCCATCAGCTCCTTCGCCGGAAGGGAACCCATTTTGGGATCGAGCACTCGGGCATCGGGTACCGCCTTTTCGCTTACCTCGACCGACATGGCCGTGCTGAGGTTTTGCGAGTAGTAACCATTGGCCTGACTACGTTCGACAATTTCCGAACCGGTCACGATGGAACCGTTCTCTAGCTCGGCAAAGCGTTCATTTCGTCGGTAGCCAACCTCTTCGGTCGGTTGTTCGACCGCAGGGAAGCTCCTTGGCGTCGGTAAACGTACGTCACGATTCTTCACAGCCTGCTTGTTGAAGCATACGCATGTAAAATATATTACTAGCCCTACAGGGAGTTGGTTGTCAGTGGTTACGGTTAGGTATGATGGATGAAGTATACCCGTGGAATTCGTGCGAGCATATGGCGGAATTATACCGGAGCGGTCAGTTTTAGCGTGGGGAAGGTCCGGGTTTAGGTTTGCAAACAAAACAGAAACCAGAAAGAAATAATGAGAAGAGAAAGTTGCATGCAAGTTAGTTAGTATACTCTACGGTGAAGTGGTGAGTAGGAGTTGGACCTAGAGGATACTACGAATGCGTTCGTTGGACAACGGGCAGGTTGCCGTGCTTACCGAGTGCCATCCATATACCGAACCGTATCCAGGTGTAGACGTCCAGCATGAGCATCAGGTAGATGTTGACGAAAATACTTATCCCTGGTAGCAGGGGCACTAGGGGTACCCTAAATGGCGCCTCGGCACGCTCGCGCGGCTGCACGGAGATGAGCAGGAGCACGAGCAGCGTAAACCCGAGCAGCACACCGAACAGTATCCAGGCCCACGATTCCATGTTGTAGATGGCATCCTTCGCGTAGTAGATCGTCAGTGAAAGTGCGATCGCTAGGAGACCTACAAGTACTCGAGAGATTTAGACTTAGACCGCACAGCCAAATAGTACGAAACTTACAGTAAACTGTCACCAACACTCCGACCACACTGCTGGACACGTTCGTCGGCAAACGGATACAGGAGGCGTTGAACAGCTGCTTGAAGAACGCGGAACCGGTGACACGTTCGCGGGCCGCCAGCAGATTGGACGACTCGTACGGGTCCCGGGAGCTTGTGGACGGCATTGCCGGATCGGGGTTCTCCGAAAATCTGTACCCAAAAACATACACACAATACAAACAATTAGGCTTAGGTGAGGTTGACGTGTGGTGGCCATTTAAAACGTTCGAAACCGAAAAGTGAAATCAAACTAATCAACGATGGTTTCATGGCTTCGGGCTCATTATCGGCGGTTGCGCTTTGGAGCGATCGCAGAAAAGAGATAAACTTAAAAATAAAATGTTTGGTATTGAAATGGGAGCTCAACCAGCTTTTAGATCTAATAAATATTGTATCTGATTTCCAAGATAATCAGTGAGTTATGCCATAATTTCTCTCTGTTCCAGCAGCTAGACATATTTTCACTGTACATTGCTATGAGACTATCCCTGAATACTTTTTTAAACAGCCAGAACGAGCACTGATTTTCGAAACGATTCAAATTATTTTAGTTTATGAAAATGACATTATTTCTTTAGAAAATATGTATTGATAAAAATAAACACTGATTTTCAGAATGATAAAAAAGCTATTTTTGTGTAAGATATTATTTCTTTAGAAAATGTTTTCTGCTTTGGAAAATACTGAAGTTGAAAAGAAATAAATAAGAGAATGAAAAACAAATGCATCTACAAACTTAAAACTCAAAATGAAAGCAAACATATTTACTAATTAGTAACGGCTAACAGATCACAATAGTCGTCTAAAATGACGAAGTTGTAACAATTTTTAAATGACCACTGAAAGGCACTAAGGTATGTTCCCATTGTTTTCGGGAAGAAGTACATCATAAAAATGTGAACAAATATGTTTGGATACAGTTTTGAATTCTAACAGAAAAGAAAATTGAAAAGTGGCCAAATGGAGCACTTTTGGATTCTAGAGTTAAACAGAGAGAATAATTGATTTCAAAACGTTTTTATACATATAGCATTTTTTACCTTTTACCACCTAAACATTTGAACGCAATTCAACACAAGTCGGATGAGTCTCTTTAGCCCTGTCCTCAAGAAAAATGACCACTGTTCGCTAGGTCAATGCGACCCTGGCCAGTGCAAATGGATGATTTACAGCGCGCGTATACACTAATAACCGGTTCGCGGTTTCGGTTTACTAACCGTTAGTTGGACCGACCGCCGTGGAGGACATGGTCGCGAAAAAAAATATCGTAAATCATCACACGGGGAGGGAGGGATCTTTCAACTGGCTGTACGTCCATAAACATTTGACGATAAGCAGGTGGCCAGTGGACAAATTGGCGGGGAAAATGCAACCAACACACAAGACGCAAGACGCAAGCAAAGAACGGCTAGTCAGGCATCATTTCACGCACTGAAGGTTGCGGTAAAGTGTGACAGTAAATCCGAATCGTTGGAAGCGGGGGCTCGACTTTCGTTCGACTTCGTTGGAGTTTCACTTGCTGTTTGGCATCGTTCGTGCCGGTTGTTATGCAATAGCACGACAATGTTGTAGGTAGAAACACAGAAACCCACTGTGGGGAATGGAAACCCATCGTTCAGATAGTGGACACGAACATACCTCAGGATGAGTATCGAGATGGCGACCACCGTGTATGCCATCAGCGTTCCGATCGAGAGCATATTGACCAGCGCCTTCAGGTCGAACAGTCCGCCCATCGTGCCGGTAATGAGGGCCGCACAGAGCGTTCCGAGAACCGGCGTCTTGAAGCGTGGACTAACGTCACCCAACGCCCGGAAGATCAGCCCGTCCTGGGCCATCGCGTAGATGATGCGCGGCTGGGGAAACATCGCACCGAACAGGCTCGCTACCAGACCGATGATCCCACCGATCGCCACGATCCACTTCGCAAAGTACCACCCGATCTCGTTGAACACGAACGGAAGCGGCGCGTTGACGTCCTGCATGTAGTAGGGCCACATCAGCGTCAGCACGGTCGAGACGCCGAAGTACGCCAGGAAGATGGTGCAGAGCGAGAACAGGATGGCCCGGGGGATGGCCTTCTGCGGGTTGCGCACCTCCTCGCCCGTCGTCGCGATGCAGTCGAAGCCGACGAATCCGAAGAAGCAGGTTGCGGCCCCACGCAGCGTTCCCTCGAAGCCGAACGGGAAGAATCCGCCGTCTCCGGCGTTGTATATGCTCGGGACGTTCTCGGGCTTGATGTGCCAGTTGTCCACGTCCGCGTTGATGGCACCGGCCACGATCACGAACAGCACGATGAAGATGTTCAGCACGGTAAACGCGTTGTTCACCATGGTGGACTTTTTCAGCCCGAATGCCAGAGCGACTGGGGAAAGAAGCAAACAATTGATTATTTATTCTAAATAAGTTTTAAGGACATATGGTAAGTGCTCCTATAGTGGTGCTAGTACCAATAGTGATTGTAGTAGAATAAAATCCTAGCTCTACGAAGAAATAAATACAATGGCGTTATTTGTCCTTCTATGAAATGTTTTTTGCTCTTTTAAGGAGTGTTTAAAAGATAAACCTTGCCACTCCGTATAATATGTTAAGACTCCAAAATTCATAGTTTAACAAGTACTACGACCACTATAGGGACACAATACCACCACTAAAGGAACCATGCCACCATTAAACAAACAAACGTATAAGAAGAAATTAACGGTTTTTTCGTGTATTTTCATGATGAACGGTGAAAATGGAAGATTTTTCTGAAAAATAATGGTGTTTCGATCATACGTGGTATAAATATGTAAAATATTCTGTTATAGACACTTTACACTGTTGACACACACTTTACAAACATATGGTAACTCGTACAGTTACCATATACACTTTACAAACTTTTTCTTCTTTGAAAACATAAATTGTAAATTACTTTCAAATACTTGCAATTAGTTTTAATTACGAGAAGATCTTTTGTTATCTAATAAAGTTATTAAAAAAAATAAATTTATTTTAAAGTTATTTTAAAATAAATTGGGTTAGAAAGATCCTCATTTTTGGAAAAATCTTTAATAACTTTTCAAAATTTTTCTGGAAAAGCTCAAATATAAAGTGTGATGTAAAAACACGCGCAAAAATCATTAAAAAATGTCCATAATTTTACTATCAAAACTGACGTAAATTCTTTAAGCCAATCGTCCGAAATGAGGCGCGTGCAAATGTAAATTTCTAATATCGCTTGAAATTAGAAAATTATATCTTAATTATATGCATAAAAAGCGACAAAGGGCAAAAAATAGTTAGGTGAAAGTGACACACCAGAAAGGATTAGGTATGCCATGTCTAATTCTCAGATATTAGTGACCTTGAAAATATGTAAAATGTAAAGTTGATCTCCTTAACAAAATTAAATTGAAGAGCTAGAATAATTAGTATGAATATAAATCTTTGGTGTGAGCATTTAAAAATGATAAAGCCGATCCAATTATTAATTTAAGAAGAATAAAATGATCTATATTAATCTTGAAACAGAAGTTAAAAATAACTCATGATAACGAGATGCTTAAGAAAATTGATGAATTTAAATGCTTTGTTATTTCTTGGATCGAATCCTTTTTCTTCAAACCAATAATCATGTGATTACTTCATGCTCTTATTTTCCTGCAAATGATAACCCTTTTAGCAAACCCTGGATTAAGTGAAGTTACTTACTGCCAAGCAAGATCGCAACGGAAAAGGCAAAGAAGTCGAAGTAGTTCGACATGAAGTCCCACTCTATTGGCGCCACCTCGAGGAACCGCGTCTTCATGGTGTCGTTGGCAAGCGTATCGATGTACAGACTCAGCCCGCGGGACACACTAGCCGAGCCGATGATATACTCCAGCATCAGGTTCCAGCCGATGATGAACGCCATGAACTCGCCGATGCACACATAGCTGTAGATGTACGCCGATCCTGACTTGGGCACGCGCGCTCCGAACTCAGCGTAGCACAGGCCTAAAGGAGCGAGCGATCAAGAACGAATTCTAAGCACCTCTTCGGGGACTGACTGAAGGTGGAGATGGAAACTTACCAGCCAGGAAGGACGCCGCGGCCGCTATGAGAAACGACAGTACCACCGAGGGTCCAGCTTGGTCCTTGGAGACATGACCGGCCAGCACGTACACACCGACACCGAGCGTGGCGCCGACACCGAGTGCGGTCAGATCGTATGTGTTGAGGATGCGTCCGAGCTTCTCCGTACTGCCATCGTACGAGAGCACCTTCCTGCGGGTCAGTATGCGCCAACAGGATGGACTCGCCATGGCCGCACCGTGGCCGGTTATCCGGCGTTCGTTCGAGTTGGTCTGGCCCTGGCAAAACGGGCCCCAAACAGTGCGTTCGTTGTGCCACGCTCCACGGTCACAGCCAGGATCTTTACGGCCCGTTTCTTATCACGAAACTATGTGACACTCTTTCACACACACACACGCACACATGCACCCACTCACAACGTCTTCGACCGACGACCGAACCTTATCGTAGACACCTGTCGAAGGAGAAATGAAACACGAATTGAATTGCATATCAAAGAAACACAGGCCAGCCGTCCGTCGTCTTTATTTGCGAACGTATATCTTCAATTAGGTTATCTCCACTGATTGCCAAGGCCTGATGGACCGTCAGCACCGGGTCGGGTGATACGGTGTACCGCTCGGGAAACCTTGACTCTCCGCTTCGACAGACGCACAGCGAATGACACGTGATGGGTCCGGCTACCGGTGATGGTCCAGTCAGCTGTTTACGACGATTGGGCCAAGTCTTCTCCTTCTCTTCCGATCGTCGAGTGACACATATAGACTTTGTTTTAGAAAAAGAGGCTTATCCCACCGAGGGCCTGATAAGGTACCTCTAGCAACACTTTGCTGGGGATCTAAGAGCGTTGACTCACCCGGGTACAAATGGGACCGATGGGCCTATCGGTATTTACTGTGGGTCAGAACAGAGGCGGAATCTGCGGGCCTGTATTTCACCACTAACGCGGGATTGGTCAAAAAAACCCTCCAGAATTGTCTATTTTGGCGAATCATTAAGCGGATGAAATCATCTATATTCCCCTACAGTGATAAGAGCATCGCTTCTGTTCTCTTTCCCTTGTTGTCACAGGATTTGTGACGGTGGCAAACGGTTGCTATCATCGAGCTGAGGATGATGACTGTCAGAATTTTGTAGTACCAGGAACTCAGCCTGGGTCTGTTGGGTTTGGGAAGTCGTTCTTCGGTTTGCTCACAACAGCCGATTAGATTAACCATTCTGCTTGTGTGTCGATGTGCCAGGACGCAGCGGGAATCGATAACCGGACAGTCATCTGGGTTCATCTCTGCTCGGTGGCAGTTGTTGGCACATATGGGCACAAAGCCGCCACACGAGTCAAGATCAGGCATGACGAAGGTCGGGTCAACTGACCGGCGGTGATCGATACGAGTGAGGCGATGCGAACTGTTTTCCTCGGAGACGTTCACGCGTGAAGGACGCCATGGATGGCCGATTGGGTGGAAAACACTTTGTTGCAATTTGGGATGACATCGAACACTGGATTAGTGACATTGGTCATTGGACATCGTACGATCGACGTCAGTATAAACAATGTTTCTTGAGGAATAATCATAAGGCTAGCATGAATAGAGTGGCTCAGAATCTTACCTAAAATCGGTAACAGAGAGCCTAATAAGCTATGGGTTTCTGGTCTTTAATCTGTGCGAATCTTTCCTTATAACCTCATCAAAACATGGTTGATTTAGTGGGTAATAAATGCTTAGCAATTATTCAAAATACATCAGCTTCAACCTCTACAACAGAATGGTTTAAAATTGTCCTCATTGTGGAGGTCGTTATCTCTTCCAGAGTAACAAACCATATGAATTCCTTCTAAAACATCCCCGGCTCTGAAGCCCGGCTAATCAAAACGGTGACGCTTTCGGGGAATGGTAATGGGAAAATATCGCCATAAACTTGATAATTGTTCGCACACGAATCATTCTACTATCAGGCGACAGTCAAGAATATTTCCTATGTCCTTGACACCATTACGGTTGCTCTAATTCTACAAAATTTTGCCAGACCAGATTAAATCAAAAAGTGGAAGTTATTCTGTGCTTTACTGCATCGTTAGCAATTTCGTCACGCTTTCAATAATTAAAGGAATCCCCAGAGCTTATTCTTCCATGGTTTTATTTTGGTCACTCTTCTGTAAGAGTTTTGTTTAGTCTGTAGTAAATATTTGACTGATAGGATCAGTAATCCTGGAGTTCACAAAGACGGCCAAGCTCATTTCCTATTACCTCCGAAAGGCGATACAATATCCAGCACACTAAGGTAACCAATTTGCCAGAAAATGGAGATATTGTTTAGAGGTTGGTTTTGCCCTTCTTCATTCACTTCGAAATGAATGTGCACGTATGCTGTACCCTGTTGTGTATTTCTGTTGTTTGCAAACCTCCATTTGGAAGGTGAGGTTGTGGCTCTAATGAGCGATCGAGCCAACCTAACATCAAACAACACGATAACGATGCCCGATTGCACGCACGCGTTTGGCAAGCGATCGCCGCCATGCGGGCGTTTTAAACAGACGCAAGAGATCGCCAGTCGGTGCTGCACCTTCAACGTTTAGTTGAGGACATTTAAAGGCGTAATCTTGGAGGTTATGTTCTTTCCATCTTTTCTTTTGGAAAATTGTGGATCAAGCTAGTCTGCATGTTACTCAGTGATATTTCGGGTATCATTCCGGACGATCGCTATCATTGGCTCCACGCGAAAGACTTTAAAACGGCCACACTCGACATGGAGTTTAAGTCGCCATCACGTCACGCCATCTGTTACGCGTCGAGATGGTGTTCACTTTCAAACGCATGCAGCCAAGTAAACACTCAGCAAGTGATGATCCCTTGCTGATCCACGAGCGTCCATTTCCACTTCCCTAAGGGGTGGACTCCATCATCCGTTTCACCGAATGGCGGCCGCCACCTCTGCCACCCCTATCCGGTGGTGGTTTGTGCAAATCCAATGGCCCACACGAAGCCACCATAGCGCCACGGAATGCCGTTAATTATTACACTTTCCTCCACCGAATGTGGACTAGGTAGGTGGGCTGGTTGGACCTCTGAAGAAAAAACCGCACCCAAACACCGAAAGCGATCGAGACTGAAAAGATGGTCGTGATTCCTTCTTTCACTTTCGTGCCCAACGGTACGCATCGCTGCACGCATAATCGCAGTTCAGTCCAACATCGGACCGCTGCATATGATGTCTTCTGGTCAAGACACAACAATCTCAAGCGAGGCCCAAACATTGCCTATAGCGTCGGCAGCTGCGTGCACGTGCGTTTAATCAATGGAAGTGCAGGGGAAACTTTTAAAAATCGATCATGCTTTACGGCAGCCCAAGCGGATGGTGCATCGGATGTACGTTTGTTTGGTCAAGCCAGATGACCGCGAAACATTAGGCAGCATTAAGTGAATTCATAAAACCCTCCGATTGTACCTCCTCTACATGTTTATTGATTGATTTTTTTTTCGTCTTGTATTTACTTTCAATGCACTTTCTTACACTCGAAGCAGGAATCACGACACGAAACCTTATTGACGAATTTGGAATAATCCATGAAACCCTAGGAAGGTTGGCCAGCGGATGTTTATTTACAGGTTTTTTGTTTCCATTTCTTCCCTTTGGTTGTTTTCCTGAACCATTTCGACGATTTCACGACGCATTATCACAATGTGTTTAATGACGCAAACAGAGACTCCCCGGTAGATTAAGGTTTGAACTCAAGCAGGTCGATTTAGATGGACGGTTCTTCCCTCGTTCTTGAGCAACTTGTACAACGTAGCACCTTGATTGGAATATAAATTTACTGGTTTACTAAAAAAAAACAAATGTTACAAAACCGCTATTCCATCAAATGAGAAAAGGGAAAAGCGAAAAAATACTTTTGAAGTGTTTTGAAAATGAAGTAACAGGAAACGCATTATCATCAAAAAAGAATTGCTATTCAAAACTATTAATACCATTTATTGTTCGGTGCATAAAAAGAGCTTTAATCTATAAAGAAGTAAACGATACGTTCAGAATAAGGTGGATATACTCTTCGGTATTAATAGTCCCTCAACAATTATGCAAAAAAAAAATCTAAAAATAATACAGGCACTGTATGAGGTAGTGCATATTCCTCAGTATTAATAATTAGTTTACATTTATGCGAAAAATTCTAAAAACAACACAATCTTTGGTACTTGGAACACCGGTTGCGAAATGAAGTAACGTTTCATATGATCAATTTAAATATGAATGGCATCCTCTTCTTATAAAATCAGGCGAATTAGGGCACCCGGCACAACTGATCGACCGAACTGTTAATCAATTTGATTTTAGCACATTTTTCCTAAAGCGTACCTTGCATTCCGGCCACGATAATAACGAAAACAAATGAAGACTGATGAGTCGGTATCAGTGCCTCCAAAGCGCAGCCGAGCAACCTTGCTCAAATCAACAAGAGGTGCATGATAGTTACGCACCAGCATAACGTCTGACCTCAATAAAACGTAATAGATTCCATAAGAGGTTACTCGCTGTGTATTTAGTGTGGTGTTTAAACGGTGTTTGCTCCAGCTCATGGTATCCAATAAAAAAAACTTAACGTTCCGTTAGTGGAAAGTACAAATTTATTGCGGGCAAAACTAATAGTCACTTTAATTGTTTAATAAAACTATTCAAACACAAAATTAAACTCCGTCAATCTCTACGAAAGAACGGTTGATAGTATAGAATGACGGAGCTTAATGCAACCGCAACAAACGGGAAGAAGATTGAAGTAAACAACTGGGAACCTCGGCTCCACCGGAGCGTTACGTGTCCTGGACCACAGAACCCGGGCTCGCTCGTTGTGTAATGCTGTGGCTTCGCCCGTGTAGAAGATGTCTACGGATGTCAAGTGAGCCGGTGTTTGCGCGGCATGTAATCACGCTATGTGGTGTTTGGAGATAAGCGAAATCTTTCGCCTCAGAACCGGCAGCACGGCTTGATTCATACTACGGGTATGTTAACTAGGGTACCCAAACACAGCTATCGGTGCGGTTGAATTCCCAACTGTATGCCAGAATATTGTGTTTAATATTTCAGCAAAAATTCACCACAATAGCTCGTAACAGTCATTTTGATTTAAATGTGTGAAATTTAAATTGCTATTTTTAACAACACCCACAACGGCCAGTGAGGCTGTATCTGTTGATCATTTTTGTTTTTCTCATTCTTGGTTTGTTCCAAGGAGGTTTTCCAACCATACAACTGTGTGTGAGTCTCTTGTTTGTGTGCAACCTTTATCACGAATTGTTTCAGCATACGGTAGGCTACATGGTAAGAGGTGTCCGTGATTTGAAAAACAAAAATTCCTCAAACGACACCACCATACTATCACCGCATCACACTGGCGAGCTTGTCGGAGCAATTGCCATAGCCTCTGATAAGCACCCTGTAAGGGGGGGCCCTCTTTGGCATCACCATCGCCGTCAGCGCAATACGGGACACTTTCAATTGCTGCCGGGTATGTTTATCTCCTGGCATCGTCGGTATCTCGTCGGGCGCGGTTGGAAGGAAAAACTTGTACTTGTGTTTCCACGGTCCGGGCTCCCCTTGGTCGATGTAATTTTCGTCAGGTGACGTGCGGGTTGGTACTAACCGAAAACACCGGGACGCTATCGTTGACCGATGGTTCAGGCAGTGTATTTCGGATGCAGGATGGTAGTGTGCCTCACTCGGTAAAGGTTGCCTCTTGCGATCCCGGTGAAATGCAAGGATATGGTTTTATAATAATGTATGCACCGACATACGCACACTCGATTCAAGGCCCGTAGGTGTTGTACACACGAGTCACATGTGATGCACGTAGACGATTTTTATTTGCCCCCCGTTTTCCGTTACCGCTTATCACCTATGACTAATGATAAACATCACTTCAAATACAGGGGCAATCAATGCAATACTAAAACACTCACTTTGTCACAATAGCATTCGACTTTCCGCACCACGGACAGAAAACAGATCGGTTTCACGCAGCTGTTTGATTTTATCTGGCAAATTACACTGCACCAAACACCGCAATTCAACGCAGTGAATCTTAAAACTGACACTGTAATGTGTGCACTTAAATTCCTTCCGTGTCAATCCTTTGACCAAGCGGGCACAGATTCCCGTTAACACTCATCGCGACACAGGATCAGCCTCTGGCACTTTCCGTTCCGTGGACACTTTTTAATGCAACTTTTTTGACAACCATCCACTGATCACACTACCAGCACAGGTTACTCAGCATCGATGGCTACCACTAAGTCCCGGACTAGGTGTACTAGAGAAAGGTTCGTGCGCACACTAACCACACAACCGACCGCACCGTACGAACGCTGGACCACGAGTGATGGTCCGACGACGGATGGCTTTGCTCTAAGGAGCACGGAGAGTAGTAACAGATGTAACAGACACAGCAGCAACGGCCATTCGTAGCCGCTTTGCTCACCACACTCCATCGAGGCAAGCGTGGAGGCGCTTGAACGCCTCATCGGTTTGGTGTTTCTCTCCTTGCCTGCTCCGAAACACTCTCTGCACGGTTCGATTATTTTCTTCTGACCCGTGTGCCCACAACGTCCTATGGCTTCCGTACCGGGTTTTGTTTTTACGGGTTGATTGCTCTTATCAGGCGTACCGCGAAAACACATGAGTCGATGCGTCGCGATTTTACATTGTACTGATTGTTCACGCTGTCTGCTTCGAGAGTACTGCTTGTTTACGTTCTTCTGCACTTGCGGCGCGGTTCCGTTTCAAGGACAACTCGAATGAAAAGTCGTTCACCACGTTGGGATAGCCTTGTGGCGGGAAAACGCGATCATGCTTTCCCCCGAAACGTTAACGATCAGACGGATGAACCGTTTCGACAGGTGATTCGTTAAAAATAACCGTTACCGATACATGTTTGTCACCTTAGTCTACCTTTAGGCGCGCGGTATCTTTTCGAGTGAAAGTTGAAGCGGAGCGTTACGCGCTGTAACGACGATAAACGGAGCACGTGCTTCCGCTTGGCGGTGTGTGCAAAAATGTTCCCAGGCTAGTTTTCCTACGTGTTTTGTTTACATCTCTTTCCCAGCTGGCCCAAGGCCCACGGTGCAACGCTGCACATTGCCCGTACCACCGTCCATGAGGCGTGACATTGACACCGAAAGAGAGCATGCGAAGAGGGGAAGAAACACTCATGCGCGCCCGTCGTAACCTTGCCCGGTCCGGAATCCAAGAGTGCTTCATCTCGGCGCGCACTTTATCAAGCGAAGTGATGTGATGTGGCCATTCGCAAGCCGTTATCGCGTGCCGTGATGGACGCAAGGCGGGCAGTGCCGCTGGACTTGTGCCCGTCGGTTCAGTTCTTGCGGTGTTGAGAGGGTGTCTAACGAGCTGTTGAATTGTTATGATTAAAGTAGCAACTGGAACGTGGCCACGAAGCAGATCGCGGATGCCGCCAAAGCACCCGAAGAGATCTTGAACCCTTCCGGTGCGATGATGCGAGGTTGGAATGTCGACCTCATTTTTTCTTAAATATTCCCATGGCTTGCTGTGAACGTAATCGGATGATCCGCTAGGCACGCGTGCTTCTTTCTACTTTGTAATTCGTTCTTACCCAATGTAGCTGATTAGACGTCGCGAATTCCAATGTTGATGAGCAGTTATTTACTAAGAAAGTCGAATGTCCTACTCTCTATCTGTCATATTTGAAATACAGTGCGTGTGTCACAGCAAAGCAATGATAGAGAATAGAACCATTACTTGTTTTCCATGTAACACTGTGAAAAACTATTACATATTTTTGAAACAACAAATATTGAATTCATTGCATGGTGTTATGAAACTCAACGGTTTTATTTCACATTTTCTGATCAAAAATATCCAAACATCCTCTGTTTGGTAAAAATTGTATAAACGTGTATTTTATTTCTTAGCCACGCATGATTTGGATTCATTGAAAGTCCATTTATCACAAAGATGGCTTTAAAATAAAGCTCATAAAGCCTGCCACAGTTTTAATCAATGCAACATGTCACTTTATAAGTGTAAATAATCCTGCATGATAATGCTAGTAGATGCCGGTAACAGAATTCCTCTTAAGTACTGTTTCTAAGTTAACGAAGGTCTAAAATTTACTACATCTTTTTTGATATCTACTTTTTTCCTAATCCAAGCGTGCACTCCTACTATCCTATGCTATCAAGTAAACGTTAGGAAATAAATAAATGGTAAGGTTCAAAAACCTTGTCTTTTTAACACCTACATGCGTAACCATTAAGTGTACTGGTATGCCTAACAAATTTGTAGCTGCTTCGGAATGGGACACCTACAGCTTCACCGTACCAAACACGCCGAAAGGATTCTCCAGCTGGCTTTCCGACAGCGTTTGGCTTCCCGAGCCCTGCACCGAGTGGCGGATACCGTAGGCGAAGTAGATGATGAAACCAACCACCAACCAAACCACAAACCGTACCCAGGTCGCGGCATCCAGCTGAAACATGAGGTACACGTTGACGAAGATGCTCAGCAGCGGCACGAAGGGAACGAACGGCACCCGGAAGGTCAACTGTCGCGCTTCCGTCGGCTGGCAGGAAATGACGAGCGTAAGTACGACGGCCACTATCGTCAAGGCTGTCAGGACGGTGCACATCAGTGGATTGTAGCTGTCCAGATAGTTCTGGCCGTGTACCAGGATGGAGCTGATGCCACTGACGATTATCGCTATCAATGGAACAATATAATAAATTACTCACAACGACGACTGGAGTCACTTTTAATTTCAAAATAATTACGTATCACCCAGAGCCAATAATCGATGGTATTTTTTTGATGATCTGTGGTAATCTGACAAACGTTATCATGCTTCCAATTTTTAATGGGAGTATTAAAGATGATTAACAGCATCTTGTTTTTCATATTAAAAAATGATTAGGCTTCGACGCATGGGTTGAAGATTATGTCCACACCATGAAGTTTGAAGCGTGATAGATATGAAACACGACGAACAAATTAGCGACCATCTCTGCTATACCGCTTAGTAACGCTTGTCTCGAAAAATCACGATCGACCCAAACTTACCGTAAAGAAGTACGCACACTTTCACGATATCCGATGACAGCCTGGTCGGAGCCGAGAGGCAGGTAAGGTTGAACAGTTGCTGTACTACCGTGGACGACTTGGTTTGTGTGCTGGCGATGAAGTTGACGCTATGTTCGTAGCGCAGCACCAGCACGCTCACCGCCACGATCGTGTAGGCTAGCAGCGTCCCGATCGACATCATGTCGATCAGCTGGTGCAGATCGAACAGCATCGCCATCGTGCCAGAAAACACGCCCGACAACAGTGTGGCCAGCAGGGGTGTCTTAGTCCTCGGGTGCACGTTGCGCAGTTGCTTGAAGAGCAGCCCATCGGAGGACATGGCGTACAGGACGCGCGGAAGCGGGAACATCGCGCCGAGTGAGTTGGTGCAGAGCGAGAAGATCGCACCGATCGAGACGATCCACTTGATCTCCTGCCAGCCGAGCGAGTCGAAGAGCCGCGGGAAGGGTGCAACCGGATCCTGCAGGTAGTAGGGCAGCGCCATCGTGAGGACGGTCGCGACACCGAAGTAGGACAGGAAGATGATCAGCAGAGAGGTGATGATGGCGAGCGGGATGTTGCGTGAGGGGTTCTGAGCCTCCTCACCGGTGGTGGCGATGCAGTCAAAGCCGACGTACCCGTAGAAACACTTGGCCGCACCGGCCATTACACCGGCAATGCCGTACGGTAGGAATCCACCTGCGCCTATATCGAGTCCAGGTGGAACTTTCGCATCGTCCGGTCGGATAGCCCAGTTGGCTGGGTCAGCTTTGATACCGACGGAAACAAGCACCACCATAATCACGAGCAGGTTTACACCGGTGAACAGATTATTGAGCAACGTCGACTCCTTAACACCGTACGCCAAAAGTGCCGTAATGAAGAGCACAACTACGAAGGAAAGTAGATCCGGATATTCCGCCAAAAAGCTCACCCTAATCGGCATCACCGATCTGAGTGCGTTGCCCATCCGATTGTCGATGAGAGCGTCGATATAACCACTAAGTCCTCTCGCCACACTCGCCGTGCCTAAAAACATACGACAAATCAATGGAAACGTATCGCTGGATATAGTAAGACCAATCCACTCACCAATAATATACTCCAGCATCAAGTTCCAGCCGATCGTGAACGCCGCAAACTCACCGATCGTGATGTACGTGTAGATGTACGCCGATCCGGCTTTCGGCACCCGCGATGCAAATTCGGCGTAACAGAGTCCAGCAATTGCCGCCGCTAAGGCAGCAATTACGAACGAGACGACTACCGCCGGACCTGCCTGTTCATAGGCTACCGAACCGGCTAGAACGTAGGCGCCTAACCCGAGCGTACTACCAACACCGAGACCGGTCAGATCGAGCAGCGTTAGGACCCGAGCCAGCTTCGAGTGGCTGCCATCATCGTCGTTCGGTTTCTTGCGACTAACTGCCTTCCAGAAGTTTTCCAGTATTCCCATCGCCATAGTTCCTTTTACCTAAAACACATAAAAAAGGAATTCAATGATTAGTTTTTAGGGTTAGGGAATGTCAATATAATTATTTTGGTCCAATTCATCAATCAAACCTTAACCTGACAAACTGAAGTGCACGTATAAGTCAAGACTAATTCCCCAAGAACACATCCTGGCTTTATTTTTTTGGGTTCATCATGTTGCACGTGCTTCAATTCATCGTTTTAGCCTCTCCTTCTGTTAGGTCAATTTATTATGATTGCCCATGACACCACCGGTTCAGGGAAATATTGATGTAGCGCATTTTGGCACATGTCCACGGGTAAGTCAATCACTGCAATGCCGGACCGACTGAGCTGAGGAAAAACAAGTTCAGCCGAGTAGACAAAACAGTAAGAAGAAAAAAGAACCACCCAGCCGGCACATGTTTGTAGAATTGATTTGGCTTCTCAATCAGCTCCGTATGCCTCTTCGTTAGCCTTTGTTAGCATGACGCGTGTCGCGAATCATCTGACCGTCTTAGTACTCCAACGGTCAATCTGCTCTAATTCCACGACAAACGTCACAGTTTAAGCAATTAATATCCGGCTCGGTCTAGACCTTCTAGCCGATGAAGATATCGAGGCAAAAATCGCAGGAAACAAATTGAATTAAAATTCGCCTTCTGCCAGCGCAAACTGGTTCAGTTCGTATTCGTTAAGGTCCGTCCTCTATATCCGCAGCACTTAGGGATGCATGTTCACGCATTGTCGTTCGCGAAATCTTTTACGTCAGCCATTCGAAGCGGAAGGCAACAAAGACAATTTGATAAATTAAAATGGTCCGTTAGGGGTGGAACAAAAAACCCAAGACGACAAAACGAAGTGCCCGCTTCGCTGAAAGTGTCCTCATATTTGATCTTGTGCCATTGACCTTCGGCAAAAATGTGACCCCAAAACGATGTTTGTTGAAGGTCTCGGGCGCATGCAAACCTACGAAAAACACCAGACGACGACCGATCGCGTGGTGGACGTGATTTGATGTCGTTTGTAAATTATTGCACTATTTTTAGAGCACCCCCGGGGGGCGTTCGAATCGCGACACGCTCGCCGTCCGCAAATCTGTTCTCTGTTTGCTTAATATTCCTGATTGCAACCCGGCTTAACTTCGGAGGTCTTTGGCGACAAACGAGAATGGCCTCTCAGTCTCACTCTCTTCAGGGTCAATCAAGTGACGGAGGAGTTGTTGCGAAAAGGAAAACCTGCTCTTCCCATCCCGATCGTGAATGGCGATCAAACGCCTAAAATGATGCAATACTTGTCATTATTGATCTCAGACAGCGCTGAAAGTTGGATGACAACATCCTTTGGCCGCGCATTCGAACATGCCTCGTGTACTTCGTCATGCGCCACCATGCGTCTCCATTGCATTTGGATGCAGGCAAAAACAGCAACAAACAGACAGGTAATGCTGTGGATTAAGCGGAGTAAACTCTCGATGTTGAGATTTATGACAAACGGGATAGCTTAAAGTTATTTAAACCATCACTTATGCATACGTAAGACTAGTCTTGTGTAGTTTATGTAACGTTTTTTCAAGAATAAAGTAGCACATTTCAAACTATGAAATGGTCAATTATTCGACAGAGATTGGTATCGTATTTTAACATGACTTGTTGATATAAGAACAAACCGACATTCACCTTCCTAATGTTATTTGCAAGACACGCACCGTCGTTATGTCGCGGCTTTCGGTTCGTTTTTGAACCAAATATAATAAATCACTTGTAAATGTTGCTCTCGGTTGAAGGAGACAGATCAGTGCCTCTGTTTCTGACACTTTTTGCACAGTTTCACCAGAATGCAACGCTTAACTCGCTGCACGGGACACTTTGCTATTCGCAGATTTCGGCAAGACTCTTTCACGGCTTTCCGTTCGCAAACCCGAGGAAATGGCCAACCAGGATGTTCGCGTGACATCCGACGACCGAGCACTGAGACTATTTTCAGAGCGCAACGGAAAAATAGGCTAACGCCGCCCAGCAATCGGAGGCGGATGGTACGGTTGTATCGTTAGCATCAATTAAAAAAGCACTCGGCATCACCAACACCAGAAGAGGTAATCAAAAGGAGAAACAAAAAACAAAGTAAACACGCGCGAACTCAGCTGACACGATCCACGATGGGGGTGTGGTGGATCACACTAGCGTCAGTTTGGCTTCCTCTTTTTTTTTTTGCTGATGTTTGCGAAAGGGACATTCGTTTTCGTTTACCAACGTTCACTTTACCTAACCATGCGGTTGTCGTCGTAGCTGACCGCAAAGGTGTCAACAAGGGAAGTTTACGGAAGGAGACAAGGGGAAGACGGTGGTGTTGGGGCGATCATTGGATCATCTTTGGGACAGCGGTGATTCCCATTCGTCTTGAAATATCTCAGAGTTGCGTTAAGGAATGAAGGAAGCATGTGCTGTTATGCTTGTTGCCTACACGCAGGCGCTCGTTCATTCGCTAAGGATTCTTCTTCTTCTCCGGCTTAGCGACCGTTTAGATTTAGGTCAAGTGCATCGTTTGGCTTATGTCCAGAAAATTACCAGACATTTTCTTACGTTCATACATTTTTAGACTCCTCGAACGACTAACAATTGAAAATTTCTACCACAATTACCGTGAAAGCACCATACTTTACGTCGTTTGTGCGTAAAAAGTTTTATAACAAAGTCAATGTTCCGTCAAATCATACGATTTTTTGCACACTGATAGCCAATCTACTATAGAATATTAATAAAATAAGCGAAAAACTCTCAAAATAATATTTCTTCAAATTCTAGAAACTCTTAGTGTGGCACTTGATGTTCCTAACTTGGCGCCTGGATTTTGCTGTGTGGCTTATTTGGCGCAAAGTGTCTTACTTGGGGCACCTAAAACAAAAAGAATTTTGCTCATCACAATCAACAGCTTTATTCAACACTCTTCAATGATCAGCTTGAAGCAAAAGAAATACATGTCAACAGCAAGCAAATAATCAATTTAGCATTTTTTGCCGCGGGCTTAGCTTTCAAACACTTAGCTTAAGAGACTTTCTTTAAAAATGCTTTGTTGAACAAATTTTCCTTTTGCTCTGAGAAAGATGAGCAAGATGAATCGTCTAGCACTGGTTCTGGATTTATGTTCGGTCTATTATCTGACCTGAGTTTCCCATTGTGAATAATTAGGTTCACTTTGAGCCAAACGTGCCAATACGATTACATTTTTCATTTGGTATGGTGTACATTCAGTAAACAACATACGGGTGTATTGAATAAAAATAAATATATATTTAATTGTATATTTTAAGTTGGAATTTTTTGGAAATAGTCAAATTATTTAAAAAAAATAATTAGAAAGTGCGCCAAGATTGTGGAGTGGGTCCAATCTGTTGGCCGAGTCGCGAGTGTCAGCTTAGCAGCACGCAGAAAAGAACACCTTCTTTGGTTAAGCTCAGAACGCAGAATGATTTTATTTCACCTTGTCATCTCACAGCCTGCTATGAACAGTACATTCATGCCTAATAGAATATACATATTCCAACACAATCTTGGTGCTATGGTGCTTTTACGGTAGCGAAATTCAATTAATCGGTCTTCACGTTCGTTTCTCTACCAACAATGTACAGTCAAAACAAATGGTATAAGTACGATGATATTCGAATAAAATTAAGCTAGCAAGATTAATATCCACCTCCTTTCTTTTTATCTATAATTAAATTTTCCCACCCTTTGCTACTACTTTCATCGTCCACAATTTCTCATGTCAGGTATCTTATCGAAATGGATGAACGAAACCTTTTTGAAGGCAATGATGATAAGCGTGGTTTACATATCTGTAAAGTTACGATCAAAGATAATTTTTTCCCTCTGAATATACCAAAAACTTGGCTAAAGAGATCGCTAGTTTTTAAAACGAGAAAATTACAAGCTGAGAAAGGATTCTTAAAGGACCTTTCGAAAAAAATCAGTTAAATTTCCTGTAAAAATTTTGTACATTGGCTTTACGCACCACTTTTAAATTCCTATTTATCTATAGCTAAATTTCCCCATCCTACACCCTACCTACAACCACCCGTTAGCAATCTCCCGTATCTTATCGAAATGGATAAACGATATCCCGCAACGTTGACTTCAAAGACCATATTGATATCGCTTTCCGCCACGCCACAATGTAGCTATTAGGTTGTTTAGCTTAACCTTATAATAAAAATTAATCCTAAAGTATCGTGCTGATCGATTGTTCTCCTACCAGCCACCCCCCTGGAGTGGTGTCGATCGGTTTTATCCTTACCTGCGTTATCGTTATCTGCTCGTCCGTTATCTTTCACCAGTTTGAATCACACCCGCTTGCTCAATAGTCACCCGCACAGTTTACGCCACAACGTGCCAGAAACCAACAATCCTTCAAAAGATAAGAACAGCAAGCACGTCTCCGCTGGGCAATAGTGTTCGTCATCGGCACTAATCCTGCCCGGCGTTGCGTCGTTGATGAATGGGTTCGCCACTTCTCATCTTCAAATAAAACGTAAACTCCTCCAAAACAATGCAGCGCCCAATTGGCATTCGGGCGAATGGGGCCCTTCATTACGCGCCGGGTCTCTTATCTCGTTTCCGACCTCTCATTAGTCTTCGACGACGCGGTTATTGTCATCCGATTGCGATCCCCCACCACGCACCGCGCTAGATAGTCGATTAATGTCGGTTAGGAAAACAAAGTTCTTTATTGATTGATTTATTGTTCGCTCATTCGATCGGCGCGACGTTTATCATGAGGAGGAAAAAATAGTGAGGCGAAAACAATATGCATTAATAATCATTAAAAGTACGTGTAATGGTCGTCTCGTTTGCCTAACTTTCGCGCTTTTCCAGGAGCTCCAAACAAAGATCCTCCTTTATCCTTTCATTTCGTTTTGTAGGCAAAAATCGAAGACGGAATTAACGGGCACAATAAATCGACGACGGGATAGGATTCACTTTCGCCTTCCAATTTTCCTGGGAAGACGTGTCAAGGAAGGGGTCGAAGAAGATCGATCGGTCCAAATAATAAATCACACTCCTGTACAAACTTGCAGCCCTCGTTCTGGAGTCAAGTATCTTCTTAGTTAAAACCTTAAAACACTAGTATGCAATAATTATCACAATCACTGTAAGTTTCGGAATCAACCCGAACGCCTGTGTATGTTCCGGGTGTTAGTCTGATCGCACCAGACGCTGTGTCGGCTTGGGTTCACCTGTTTTTCCCGTGTTTCGTTTGTACTTAGCTTATCCTACTGTAAATGAAACGATTGATGGAACGGTTCGTAATACTATCCGTGAGGCCAGCCGTTACGTAGACTCGTTCGTTATCGTGTACGTGGGAGGAGAGTTGGACTTTTGCACGCCATCAGCATCCGATGACAGATCGTACCCGGTATTGTCGATACCATTGGTTGCCTTTGCGTTGGCCAACTCGGCGTTCGTGAGTAGCCGCTCGCCTTCGATCGAATGGCGAATGCCGTACGAGAAGTAGATGAAGTACCCAACCGCAATCCAGACGGCAAACCGAATCCAGGTACCGGAGTCCAGCTGGAACATTAGGTACAGGTTGAAGAACACGCTGATGAGCGGCAGCAGCGGTACCAGCGGCACCTTGAACGTGAGCTTAATCTTGTCCGTCGGCTGCAGCGAGATGACAACGAAAAGGCCAACCATGAAGGCGATTAGGACCGCGAGACCGGCGATCACGCCCGGGTAGTCACCGTTGATATAGTCCTCGGCCGGAACTAGGATTCCGCAGGCACCACAAACAAATACAGCTGGAAAAGGAAGGTGGAAAAGTTGCATCGATGTCGTTAGAAAATGCATAGAATGATACTTCGTCGAGTCGATATCTTGATGTAAATTTGTGAATCGATAGAATACTGATGATACTAGGCCTTATTCCGAACGAAATCTTCAAAGGTAAGCGATCGTAGCCTAATAAAAGATCGTCATATAAACTACTCGAAAAATGTATCACGAACGAAATTCCTGAATGATCGTTAATTTGCTATACGATCGATACACAATACTGTTTGACTTCCCCTGAATGTTTACACACAACTTTTCGACAACTATTTTGCTACTAAAACAGCTTTTACAAATCATTGGACAAAGCTTCTTCTTTTCACTGAGCCGTGGAACATCCTTGGACAAAGCTTCTTATAAACACTAGTGTATGATCTTTAATTTTATCGCCGTGCAACTTGTTCTTCGCGAGTAGATAAAATAAATAGAACGTTCTCTCATGGACAGGTTGGCTTTATCAACTGGTCTTTTGTCATCGATAACCGAACAATCGTCATTGCTACAGATTAGGTTTATGTCATACCAATAACGATCTTTATCTCTACTGCTCGACAAATTTACCTGCAAAAGACGGCGTTCAAACGACTGAATTGACGATTATTTTAAAATATCGTCTATATTGACGGATGTGATAGATTTAGATGGCTTCATTCGGAATAAGCCCTACTGTGTAATAACTTGCACTACTTACCAAAAACGCACACGCTAACCTTCACGATCGCAGATGAGAGCTTGGTTGGATCCTGAAGACGCTCACCGTTGAAGAGTTGTCGTACCACCTGCGGAATGGTGACGCTCCACTCAGAACTTTCAAGCAGCTCTTCCGTCTGATAGCGCAGCACTAGCACACTGACGGCCACAATCGTGTACGCCAGGAGCGTACCAATCGACATCATATCGATGAGCTGCTGCAAATTGAACAGGGCGGCCATGATGGCCGCCAGAAGTCCGGACAGAATCGTCGCCAGTACGGGCGTTTGTGTCTTCGGGTGCACCGTCTGAAGCTTCTTGTAGATGATACCATCGGAGGACATGGCGTACAGGACGCGCGGAAGCGGGAACATCGCACCGAGAAGGCTCGTGCAGAGGGCAAAGATGGCGCCGATCGAGACGATCCATTTGATCGCGTGCCACTCGAGCGTTTCGAACAGATGCGGGAAGGGTGCCTCCGGGTCCTGGAGATAGTACGGCAGGGCCATCGTAAGGACGGTCGAGATACCGAAGTACGCCAGGAAGATGATGATGAGCGAGATGACGATGGCGAGCGGGATATTACGCTCCGGGTTTTGAGCTTCCTCACCCGTCGTTGCAATACAATCGAACCCGACGAAACCGTAGAAACACTTGGCCGCACCGGCCATAATGCCGGCGAACCCGAACGGTGCAAACCCACCGGCACCTCCATTCACGCCCGGTGGGATATCTTTCGGGTCGATGCTCCAGTTGTCCGGGTCGCAGTTAATGCCACCGGCTACCAGCACGATACCGATGACGATCAGGTTGACGCCGGTGAAGATGTTGTTCATCAGCGTCGACTCCTTCACACCGTAAGCGAGCAGTGCGGCCAGCACCAGGACGATCACGAACGAGAAAAAGTCCGGATACTCCGACAGGAAGTCGACATCGATCGGCATCGCTTCGCGCATTGCCTTGCTCATCTTATTGTCGGCCAGTGAGTCGATGTAGCCGCTCAAACCGCGAGCCACACTGGAAGTTCCTATGGTGGAACATCGGAGAACGGTGGTAAATCTCGGTAGACCAGCTTGGCCGTGTGCCGACGTCACTTACCTATCACGTACTCCAGGATCAAGTTCCAACCGATGGTGAACGCGGTGAACTCGCCAATACTGACGTAGCTGTAGACATAAGCCGAGCCGGCCTTTGGTACACGGGCGGCAAACTCGGCGTAACAGAGAGCAGCGATGGCGGAGGCGATGGCCGCCACCATGAACGAGACCACCACAGCCGGGCCAGCCTGTTCACGTGCGACGGCACCGGCCAGGACGTAAACCCCGAGGCCGAGAGTACTACCGACCCCGAGACCGGTCAGATCTAGTAGTGTTAGGACACGTGCCAACTTCGACTCGGAGCCATCGTCTTCGTTCTGTTTCTTCCTCGTCATTGCGGTCCAGAATCGTCTTATAGGGCCTGCCGCTCGCATGGTTAACGCTGCAGATTTGCGAAGAGAATAGACATAAGACATTTACCAAATATGTGACGATTAAATAAAAGATGATGCCATAGATGTGTCCTACTGATCGTAAAGGAAAACGGCATTAAACTTAAGAAACAATTACTCAATGTGAAAGTGATCCACCTTGTTGTGGAAGAGAGTAAGTAGCCCGGAAGAGATTAGTAGTCGGCTTAACCGCGTAACACAAACTCGCCGTACTCCAGCACGCATTCGACCGAAGCCACGGGTCTTCCAAAACTCTACATTACCATCCACCACGGTCGGTTGGTTTAATTTGGCTATCAAATCACACCCACTTCCCTACGTGGACCCACTTTACTGGCGATGGTAAAGTGAAGAAATTAGGTAACTTAATTTGCAAACCACTTATATCTGCAAGCCATGATCACCGGAGCGAGCGGTTACTTTCACCAATAGCCGGTGCGATCATTGCTGCATCGAAAACAATCTCACTGTATGAGCTCTTATACTTGTGCCGCCAGAAATTGGTGTCGATGACACGGAGAGTCCAAACTTAAACACATCACAGTTAGTACATGGTGACGCTTTAAGTAACGTAACATCCACAGTTCGGTTTTTCAAACTCGTAGAGAAATAGTTTCTGTAGAATGAATCACATTTAAGCTGTCTCCAACAATAGTTTTATGTTCGATCGGTTAATACCGTGCCATTTGAGAAAAATTAAAATAATTTCAAGCATATTGGGATGATCAAGCTTGCCACAAAAGAAAAGTAGAAATTAAACTTTAATTCATTCTATTATCGAAATTCAGCAGTGTTGAAGATGAAAATGAAGAAATAAATTCTTTTATGGTGGATTCGATGTCAATGCTGCATACAAAATAAATACAGTCGATCCCATTCGTCATGGTCGAGTTTGTGTGTGGTGTTAGTCAAGGCCAGATCTGCCTACTGGAAGTGGCCATCGAGCAGGAACCTTACATCTATATACTCTAGTCGGGTTTACTTTTTTTCTTATTACACATCAACTAAAGCCGGTATTTGCATGCTGATGCATAGTAATGAGAGCGGTACAAACTTGTTTCTTCTTTCCACAGCCGCAACCTGATACACGTACAAATATCCAGCTCTCAAACCACTCAACTTGACCTTCACGGAGGGACAGTTGATCATACGGTACAGTGTGGAACGCATTGACCTATGTCGGCAAGGTATCGCCCGCCGAAGCCCTTTTATTATGCTTTATGGTTATGGCGATGTCGAAGCGAATGCCTTTTACATTCTAAAGGGTTTCAAATATTCAATGCTAACCTCTTTCTGGTTGAAGACCGCCTTATTATGTTTCAAGTCAACAAATTGGAATGTTAACGAGCGCATTATGACTTGCGACCCGAAATTATACCTAACAAAGGATAAAAGAGCGGTTCACCGAGGGGGTCTAACACTTTGCACAAATACGTACCAAAGCGTGTTTATTAACATGGTGTTAAATAGAGTGATAATTAGTGGTAAACATGACGCACGCGGCACTTCTGTTTAACTCTGTAATTGGTTAGACATATTAGCTAACAAAAAGCAGAATACAATGGTCGCACTGTAGAAAATAAAATGGCCCGAACACGTTAATAGTATTTAACAATGAAATCCGATTGAGATTACCCAATCTTCAGAACACGTGGATTTAGACAAGTTTATTCTTTTTCAAGCTTTGAAGATAACAAAAAGTGCAATGTGTGCAAAACCCGAAGACTTTGAAATTGAAGGCGACCAACGTAGGCCATGGCAGGTGTAATGCAATTAAAACATTATGCAATCAACTGCACAGCTGAACGCTGTCCCCAATCCAAAACAAGTTGCCTGTGAGGACATCAAGAATTCACATGGACGCAAGTTAGACAAAGCGCTTTTGGCATTAGGCACCAGACAACCTAAGTCCTCGAATGATGTCGCCCTCATCATTGCATCGCAAAGATGATCGATTGGGCAACACGATCGACCCTTTTAGAGCCACCCTTACGCTGCCATTCTTTAATGCCCTGATCAAACCCGCGTCGCCGAAGCGTCTCCTCGATCACGTTGCATATATGCAAGGACGGTCAGTGAACCATCCGATCCACTACTGATTGATGTTCGCGGGCTTCTCCCGTCGGCCGAGCAGTGCACTACGTTCGAGGCTGCTTCTGGGGTCGATCTACCGTGCACGACTATACTCTCTGCTATCACCATCAAACGGACCATAAGGTGGATTGGGAAGAGGTGAAGCGAGTTGTCGGCTATCAGCTTTGTTTTGCTCGTTTCGTTCGTTTCTCTTTGCGCGGGAGAGACTGAATACGATCGTCGCGGCTGCCTTGGTACTGTGCCAGTATGTCACTGGTGTTTTCCGACAGAGTCTTCGCGCGTCGCTATAGCCTTGCGCCTACGCCGCCAGTCTGGCCGTTACCCAGTCAGCCCAGTCGTGTGAATGTTCGAAAGCGAAGGTGATTACAGGCGGCTTGGAGCGCGATGCGGCGGCTTGCAGGCTCCACTTCACCAGAAGGTGAACGACTCGTGTCTTCGCGGCGGCGGTCGAGTGAAAGCGGTAGCGCAACCCGGGGAACCGCGAATCGCCAACCGGATGACCTCCGCCAAGGGTGGTGGAGAGTTTTGCCAGGAAGTCCGTATGGCGTATGGCGTCCCAACAAGGTAAAGGTGATGGCTAGCTGCCAAAACTGGGTCTAGAACGTCCGCCTGCAGCAGTCGTACGGGAAAAGTTGTAGGCGCAAGTGCCTTATTTATGTTCCGTCTTGGTTATGCCTTTCAGCAAATATGGTGACCATCAAGTAACTAATGAAAAGGTTTTACGCTTGTTTCTATCATAAATAATTCTTAATGCACATTTACCCAAACCTTATTTTGCCTTGTTTGTCTAGCGCACCCCGGCCGCACAAAATGCACCCAAATAAATCCTGTCTGCAGATATGGGGATTGCCAATCTATCTACGGACGCACACGAGTTGCAGACACTTTCAGTCATCGACAGGTCAATTAGCGGTATTTATGGATTTATTCTTTCTAAGCCAACCCACAATAACAATCATCAAATCTCCCCTCCACGTCAAATCAAGCAATGGGACGTCACAGGACCAGCAAGACGCACGCCAATTGCTTTACTGCTTTATCTGCTGATAAAAGCTAGTTGCAAGTGATCCTAGTCATATAAACACACATTCTTACAGTAAGATGAGTGTATTCTGTCCCAAATCACTTGTGGATTACAATTAATTGCTAGACATTGCAGGAAGGGCAGATAAATATGAATTTATATGACGCGGGTCGTCACGAGGAATGTGCCTTTTATTCATTGGACACTCTCCTCCCTGGGAAATGCCCTATAATACCGCAGTGAGTAGGACTTAATAAATTCCGAACCATCTGCAGGTTTGTAGCAGGGCAAAGGTTTGTTTCAAGTGTGTTTTATTTCATGCTGAACCTGAACTTATTGCCACCTATATTTATTTTTGAAACGGTATGGAGACGGTAAGTCTTGGCAACAAGTAGTAGCAAAGCTGCACTTAGCCGACATCAACTTCAGGCTGGCTGCTTTCGCTGAAGTGGCTTGCCTACAAAGCGACCGGCAGCTCGCCGTTGGTGGAGATCTAAATACCTCATGTGGATCTGTGTCATTTGACGCTGGTGACGGCAGGGAAACAATGCACTCCGCGGTATCGATCGTGTCGTGCGATCGGAAAAATTGTGATCTTTGACGAAGGTACGTTCCGTACGTAAGGCAATACACTTCATAGCCTTCAGAAGTGTCCAGTGGCTTCGTGATGCATCTTTTCCCTAGGCAATCGGATTGCTTTTTGTTTCAAGGTAAAGTGGGAGTAGGAGAACGTGTAAAAATGACGTTTCCTAGGTATCACCCAACGCTTCCCCCGCGGAGGAATGCGAGCTGTGAATTAAAGTTAATGGAATTAAAGTGATTCTGCGGAGCCTTGAGTCGATGGAAGACCAACCAAGCGATAAACATTTCATTGAAAAGGTTTCACTGAGTCCAAAATTATTTTTTAATTTTGCTTTTTTTTACATCGAAACAATTAAACAAATTGCACCACATGAATTTGAATCGATCGGTTCCAAAACAGTGCTCACACTCGGCTGATAAGCGTTTCTCCGGTCTCTGACGTAAACGGATCTAAGATAACTGGAGTATTGTGTCTCCACACACCGACGTAGTGGCAAGGTTCATAAAATGCAAACCATTTTATTTCTCGTACCGCGAGCAACCGTGCAATTCGTGGCTGTGGGACGCGGTCTCGGCATTAAAGTTGCGCCGCTTAAGGATGCAGATTGCAACTGTTGTGCGCCCACTGGCCAGCGAATGATCGCGATCTGGTGACCGACGGTTTTACTGCATTCCGGTGTCGGGGAAGGCAAACCCAACGGGTATACAGGCCAAACAATTAATGTTAAGTATTTGATGAATAATTCAACAACTTTTAATATAGGTCCTCTCTGACGTTAGATTTTTACGATTCAGTACAGTAAATAGTATAGATAGTTTTTTAATAAGTTTTCTACATGTCTCCATATGTACCCAATTTATTCAGATTAATTTTTGTATAAATTTGGTTCGGATGTGTTTTGAAGTTTATTTAACAAATATTTAAATGATCTTTTTCATTATTGAATTCACTTATTGTGTAAACCTTTCTGCAATCCCTCGGACATTCGCCATTACTGACTGAAGTTTATTCCAGTCCGCCTTCGCCTTTTCTGATTTTTCCTGCTGAGTTAATATACCGTGGACATTATCATCCCGTGTACAATTGTGCCCTTCAAAGATTGCGCGTGGCCACTTCCTGCTATTTTTTGCTGTCATATGCAAAGGAGCAACTTCAGGCGGCTGTAGTTCCCTTACCGGCTACTGATAGGCTACGCGGGTTTCGTATGCGGTAGCTTGTTTTCAGATATCGATAATGTTGATGGATTGGCCTATAATCAGTCCTTCTGTTGAATCATTCCTATTCTTTTTTAGAAAACAAATCAGACAACAAGACAACACTGACTAATGTACAGACAACAACTAGTAGCTACCGATAACAGGATAGCTACAAAATTTCCTGGACGTCCGAACTGGATGGGAGGAAGTGGATAACAAGTTCTCGAGCTGAACATCGATCGCACCGGGATGGTGGTGTTGGCATCTCCGAAATCAACCCCCTTAGGCAGCACAGCTGTTCCAGCTGATTGAGACTTGCGGAGGGGGGCAACTTTGAACTCGTGGCTTGGAATTCCATATCTCTCCGGGACCGCCGAGCGCTCGTGACATCCAGTGACGTTGATAAGAGTATGTGCTTCATTGTTAAGCTCCAATCGGACCTTCTCGGTCGAGCAATGTGCGGCCCGTCCATAACCTGTAAGTGGGTTAATTGCTCGAAGTACGATGCCAAATGCACGGCAAGGTGGCTAATGGGTGTATCTCGTGGATAACAACCACCGTTTAAAGTTAAGCAATATTCAGGAAACCGGATTGTAATTTATAAATTTGCTTGCAGTCAACCAAAGTTAAGACTTTTACACTACATCCTATGCCTTTTGCTGTTCAGGAGTTCAAGAAAAAGATTAAATTTATTCCTGTCATCACAGGTATGCAACATTGTTATCAACAAAAAGGCACTGATCACCGCCAGGCTGTTGCTGTCATGTTTGAAACGTTTTCAAGGATCACAATAATAATAACCTTAGGGCATTTCATAAAAGAAGAACCTCATCGTTGAATTAATAAAAAGAGGACTGGCGTATCCAGAGATAATTATCTTCTCTTTATACCATTGCGAATTGAGCCCTTCATCTCGATGATCGTCATTAGCAATATGAGGTTAAGGTTTTCGAGAAAAAAGAAAAAATCTTCTTCAAAAATAAATAAACAAATAATTGCAGAACATGCATTTCTCCCTCACGACTTGACACTGCAAAACATACACGCTTCGATCGTAAAGTTTATTGCTTCAATGCACAGTTTCAGGGCTGTGCATACGGTTTAACCTTCTCGTGATCGTTGCTTACGTGAGGATGAATTTGCAATCTTCTAATGATGGAAAGCCGAAACGATAATATGCATGATAGCTGGTTTACATTGTTGTTCTCTACTTGCAACCGACTTGTGATTATGGGATTCAAAGATTTTATCCATTGGTAAGTTAATTCCCACACGTTGTTTCTATTGCTAGGGTTCTTCCTAAAGTAATGGCGATATGGGGAATTTAAACATTAGGCAAATATTTGACTTTGGAGTCTTCCTCGGCTTTAGGTTATGAAACAAACATAAACAACTACGAGCGACATAGAGTAAAAGAGAAAGAACAAACAACGCGTACGTTTGTCTATTTTCAAAGCTCTCTCGTCAAGGTCTGTCCGCGAATTCGGTCAATGATCCTTCACCATCGTTCGGCGATAGACAACCGGTTTGTGGTGGATAGAGTGGAATCTGCTAGTTTTCGTTATTTTTTTTTTTTCTAAACAACACCTAACCACCATCTTTAAATCCGTAGTAGATTGGCACAAGAAGATGGACTTTTATTTTTAATGCCAGAGGAGGGCACTCGGATGGAAAAAGCGAAGCAAAGTGGGTAGTTTCCCCCATTCAACAGAGTAGTTTATGGCTTTTTAAGGAGGCTTGCGAAGAATTTACACCAGACGAGCCTCTTTAGCTCGGGAAATATTTAGCACGGCGTGGATCATAAATAAATTGCACTCACTGCAAACGACAGAGTTTAGTTGTGTTTGATTGCTTTTTTAAAATTATGTGCATTGAAATTGACTCTCATTAAACCTAGGATACTGATATTAAACCAAAAGTACCGTCAATATTGGAAGAGAATTTGTTTAAAAGATTACATAAGCCGAGAACATCAATAAAAACAGTCGATCAGTCGAAAGCGATAAAAGAACCTCCAAAGAAGGCTGGGATAAACCCCTCAACCTAAATGATCTTCTTCGCCCATCGTAGTGATCTTTGAGATGCCTTTTCCTCAACGCCTACCCCAACACGATTTATTCCGCTCCACGCAAGACGGTTTTTCTGAAGGTCGAAGAAGCCAACCAAGAGATCTCGGCGGATTCTACGATACTAAATATTGTTTTGATGACTGTGCAAAAAAACCTGGATTTGTTTGCTTTTAAAAGCTCTAAAACCCAGGGTAACCCAAACATTTTTTCGCTGCACAGTGGGAAAATAAGGTTGTGGTCATATTGTGGCAGACACATTTGAGCCACCTTTGAAACCTTTGCACATGCCTTTAAAAATATTGAAGAAAAATACTACGATACATAAAATAGGTTCAAAATTTAAGAAAATATTTTAACCAGTTGTTTTTTCACCAACTGCGCTCGCTTCCGTCAGGTTATTGGACAGAAGATTTCATCATATTCATCGTGTGTCCAATGAGCTCGTATGAGCTCGCGAGTTAATGACATGGTGGAGAATGGCAAAATAAAATAAGTATCGAACAGCAGCAACAAAAAATACAGGCCGCAGTGGAATAAAAAGTTCGTTTTACAACCGTCCGTCCAACCAGTCATGCTACATCGTTCCGGCTGCGGCTTCAATTATACTTCGACACACAGTGCCTCGGTTCCTATACCCGTTGCCTTGTTGGATGGACCACAAAATATGGTGGGCAGGTGACCATTTGATGCTGAAGATAATGCTGCTGCTGCTGATGATGATGATGGTGATCATGGCACCACGTAGATGAAAACCAAAGAGTTTTTTGAAATTGTTTAGTCTTATTGAGAGGTGCAAATATTGATTATTGATATTCATGTTTTAAAAAAATCCCCTGTCTTCAGATCGTTGTGCCTTTCATTCTTACAAATCACATTTCGATATTTGATAATTACGAAGCTTTGTGCAACAATGATTCACATTTCCCCCAGTTGACATCAATCATTACTTTTTGTATAACATGAAAAAAAACTCTTACTCGAAGTTCGCTAAGGTTTGTAGAAAAAAAGGGCAACCATTTATCTAGTGACCGTTGTCGAAAAATAATTTGGCAAATGCCCATATCGTCTAAGTCTGCCGGCTTCAGCATGATTAATTATTTTCCAATTCCTTCTGAAATGATCAATCTTAATCGGCATTTCAAATACATTCATTTACTTCACATTTTATTCTACGCAGTTCGTGCCTGCTCACTAATCGATGTCACTTTGATCGATAACATTGGTAAATAGCACTCGGTCACCATAAACCGACGCGGTAATGCTTATTGAACGTCATACTTTCCTTGCCATCCTATCAAATTGATAAAATTGCAACGCCTCTTAGGATACTATAGCGCGATAAGAGCAATATACTTTAATATCCTTGATTCGCAAATATTTAGCAGAGAGAAACGGACTCTTTAAAAATATCCCCTCACACGTTTACAGGTTCGTGTCATTCCTTAACTATGGGATTTTCGTATTCGGCCAGGGATTTCCCTGTTTTCAGTGAAGAGAATCCCCGCATCCGAACCTGCCTGGACACGATGCGCGATGATTGGAATAAGTACGCCGAGCTTACGCCATCACCACCATCACGTTCAGTGTCACTAATTCGAAGGTAAGTGACCACCGGCGCAAGCTTGTGAAATATCCGGCGTTCGGTGAACCGTGCGCCAGGTGGCCGGATTTAATATGCGGCACTAATAAGTGGCAGCCAGGTTGCCTTCGGAAGGGCGACCTGCTGCCCAATTCGCCACGTGGAGCGACGCCGCTCGAGGGATCAATCATGCACTCCAAACGCGCAACGACTATAAAACATGACAAGTGTTTTCCGAAGGGTTGTGGAACTGTAGTGTTGGGAACTAGAACCACTGTCGCATGAAGGGCGCCAAAGGGTGCTTCGGTCTCTCGTTAACCTTGAGGCGAAAAGTAAGAACCAAGCAATCGATCGAATCGGTCGAATTATTGTGATTGTGAACCTTAGCAGAAAATTAGGAACAACACTCATGGAGCAGTTGAGTAAACAGAGGAACGAACCACGAACGGAGGCACAAACGACGCAATCGATAGCATTTAGTTTGCTTGGATTAAAACTGGAACGATCGCCATCGAAATAAGCCAAATTTGCCAGCTTCAACAAACGGCTTTCACTTTTGCTGAACGGTATCTCGAAGCCGAATATGGTAGCTTGATGGTGTGTATCTAGCACTAGGGCCATTAGATAGCCAACCCACAGTGTCACGCAGATGAATATCTCATATATGCACACCGCCTAGATTCGAGTCTCAAACATGCAGAAGGGACAAAAAAACTCCTCATACCTTATTCGGTGCTTTCTTGCAAACAAGCTGATGAAAATAATGATCGCGGAACACACTCCAACACTTGCCACACACGTTTGCACTATTTCAGAACGGCACAAGCACTTGGTAAAATTTATTTATTTTCTCAATCTACTAACAAGTTGCCGGTTCGGGTATCACTCGATAGTTTTCGCGGCTGAATTTTTAGTATTTGATTTAGGTGGTCATACACACAGATCTGCATGTACCTGGTCACTTCCGAAAGGGAAAACTACGGCCACGACGAAGGGTGGTGTAAGGTGACCGAATCGAAACGGAGATTAGATCCGGCGGGTCCGTGACGCGGAAAGTGACACAAGAACCAACCGTTACCGTTGGCGTCTGGCGCAGAACTGTGCGACTTTTTTCTGGCGACTCCAGCCTTCACTGGCGCGCGCGCGCCCCGCGAGTACACACACACACGTCAGGTGAGAAAGGTTTGGCCCAACCATGCGACTTAACTATGCGAGCGAACGAGCAAGCCAATCCGTCCAAGTAGGTGCACATAAAAAATAATAATGGTGGGGAAGAAGCACACGTGTGTCCGGCTGTAACGCGGGGAAGAAGAAAGCGAAAACGCACCAGGTATAGTGATGGAGATACGGTCGATGGAGACGGATGGTCGAGTACGAACACACGCTTAGTAGACCAGTCGGAAGTGTGGGAGGATGCGTCCCCATGGACACGGTAGTACACAGTAGTAAACAGTTCAATTGTTGACTTTCTGACGGCTTTAACTGACGTTTCATAAAAGTATTCCCGAAATTTGAATTTTCAAACCGTAGTCGTTTATTCAGCCTACTTTGGAAAATGGTAAAAACTTAGGATCAATACGGTCATCCACAACAAAGTTGTACAGCATGTACCTGGACAAGCATGTACCTTTGTTTAAAAAGCTTGCCTTCAGACAATTTACCGTTACCTGATACTCGGGAAATCGAAAAAGGACGCCCGAAAGGAAGAAAAATGTCGATCCTAATCGAGAAATTCATTACCGTCAACGATGAGACGTGAGCCTTTTCTTATGTAAAACGGTTTCATCAGTTAGGCAAGATTTGTTGAAGGTTATGGTAAAGTTCCAAATATGCTTTATGACTATAAACTTTTGAATATGAAGTGGACATTAAAACATTCCTTCCAGTCTCAACACTGAATAGGGGAGAACAGTTTGCGATTGGTTAGAAGCTTATCGAAAAATGTTATCGATGTAACTTGCAGTGGTCAAGTACGGTGCAGCCGATCGGGTTGATAGCGGAATGGTAGATTTCATAGGGATTATATTTGGGCGATTAGCGATCAATCGCATCCGTCTCAACGTAAACTCAGAAGAAAAAAAACTCTGAGCTGAGTATTGTTTCCCTTCAATGAAGCTATTGGTGCTCGGTTTATCGGTTGAGAGTTGTAATATCTTGTTATTTACAACGCGCGTACGCTACGACCCGATAACAGTTTATTACGTTTGGTAGCTTTTTTTTACTATACATATTGAACATGGACTATGCACCAGAGGGTAACTACATGGAATGAATGACTTACTCCAATTACGACTGTATTATGTCTAGAATGGCGAAACACGTAGAAAGAATGCATTTCTCTTTCCCAATCACGTGTTAAAAAGTTTATTATTTTCTTCTCAATGAATCTTATATTACTACTGATGGCTTTTATTCCTTTGCTCCAATTCTTATTATGGTCAAAACCATATGGGTTTTAAGGAACACATTTTATCAATTGTCCAGTTGAAAGAATCCGAACCCGTTCACGATACAATCACCCATTGGAAGCATGATCTTGTCCACTTAGCAAAATGATACAAAATTGCAACAAAAAAAAGCTGCAAACCCCGAAAAAAAGGTGCACGCATACGTACTTCCCACTTGATAACAATTGTCGCAGTACTACGCACTGCTGGAAGGAGAGGAGTCTGTTATCATCCGCGAAAAAACCGGTTGTGGTGAACTTTCATTTGCGATGAAGGTAGCAGAGATGGATGGATGGAAGAGAACGGATAATGAGCCGGAGGACAGACACAATAAAACGGAAGTGATTTACAACAACGCCGACCAAATAGGCAAATGAGTTGACGAATTCCGTGCGAAAGAGGATTCAGTTTCTCATGGTACATTTGAGCAATGTCTGTATGATGGTCATTGAAATACCTGAAGGGAAAGCCTTTGAAAGGGGCATGAAAATTGTAACCCAATGCTGGAAATTTCCGTTTGAAATTGTATTAAGAAAAGCAATTAATTAGATCTAATACGACGTGCCTTGTATAAAATGGAGAATTACGGGATTATTGTTAACAGAACTTAGCAAATCAAAATTCAGTTAGATAAAGTACGCTTTATTCTGTAGCAAAAAAAGCATTGTAATAATTCTTCTCCTTAATTCTTAAATAATGGACAAACTGTGCGGTGGTGGGACGGGCTTGCGGGCTTGTAAATTGTGTGCCGAAGCCGGAATCGTGGTACAACCGACGCACGAGTGCAATGTTTCGTGGATGAAGATGTCACAATCGATACAAAACACCTGATGGCATGATCCGCACTCGTACACCATCTTATCGGTGCCGCTCGCAAGCGTCTTCTGGCACGCGTAACAATTCGTTACCGGTGGATCCCGCGGTTCCTGCACCTGGACCTGCTCCAGCGTCAGCTCGTTAAAGTGGGGCACGGGAAACAGATGATGGTAGCTGCGGGCAAGATGCGGTGCCGAAGCCAACGTGAGCCCACAAGCGGAACACTCCACCGGTAGCTCGCAGTATTTGCTGTAGCACTGCGGACAGTGGTACCCGCCCGAGGTAAGCTTGGCCGGTTCGTCAGCACTGTCGATGTGACACATGCACATCGTTAGCGGAGGCTCCTTGCCGGACTCCGTCTTGCCGTGCGGGAAGCCCATCTTGATGAGGGAAAATTCCTGCTGGTTTCCGGCTTGCGGTGGATCGATGTGCTGCAGCAGCTGATCCTTGTAGTGGGCGTCGTCCAGTACGGCACTATAAGTACCACCCGTTTCGGTACAAAGGTACTTGCAAATTCGAATCTCCGCCGACAACGACACAACCGAACATCGTATACCCTCGGCTTTGAGTGTTTCGATCGTCAAATGTATGTCGGTCGGATCGCACGTGGTCAGGCTACCCATTACGACCAACACTTCCCGGCTGGCATGCGATGGCACCAAGCGTAGTGTTTTCAGTGCCAGCTCGAGTCCATTCTGAAGCGAGGGTTCACCGACCAACTGAACCCCGTTATTCAGGGCATGTACAGCTTTCACGTGCTTCCGGGAGGTACCGCTGAGCTCGGAAATCTTTTCGGCCCGCTTTGCCTTCATCGCAACGACGCCCAGCTGGGAGATGGGATTCTGGTCGAAAAACTCCTCGATAAACAGCTCCAGCAGCTTCAGTGAACACATGAACCGGGTCGGCTTGAGATCCGGCACCGTCATTGCTTCGGAGCAGTCGAGCAGAATGTACAGGTGACGCATCATGCCGAGCTTGCTGAAGCCCCGTTTCATCGCCTGGCGTTTGCGCTTCGCCTTCTGGATGATATCGCTCACGGATCCCTCGATCAACCCATCGTCGTCCTCTTTGATTGCCTCCCTACGATTTCAGCGAACAGTATGGTGCATCAGTCCCTTTCCGAAATAGTTAAAGGGGAAAACCGAATACCTACCATGTTTTCTCGTATCCCGTCTCCCAGCGATACTCTTTTGGATCTTCTTCATCAGCCATTGTTAACACCAAATGAAGGATTTAATAAACACTTCAACACTTTTGGAAAACTTGTTTCCTTGCGAAACCGGTGAATTGTGGATTGTTTTGTTTACAAACCGGAACGCTATCCGTCATAAGTACGATGCCTAGGTGGTGAATCGTGGTAAAATAAAATCGATGAAATCACTTCGTCTATTTTTTACGCGCATTTTAAAACTATTAAAAATTACACATTTTTTTCTGTTTGAGGACGTTTGAATAATTACCTCAAGGTACAACAAGGAAATTAAACTGAAAATTTTTTTTTTAATTATTTGCTTTGGAAATCGTTGAGATTTGGGCTGCTGATGTGTAAACGCGAACGGCCGCTGACAGATTGCGTTGTGCTGTCAGTTGATGTGGATCAAAATCAGTGATTAAATTTAGTGAAACAAATATCCTAGGCAAGCTGCTAGCAATTTATTCCCAAAGAGGTTGTTTTTTTCCCCCAAATAACATTTTCCGACAATAAAGGATGACTACAAAAGTGGCTGGAAAGAAATTCAAATGGTCCTTGGATTTCAACACCAAGTACGTACAGTTCCAAATGAAGCAGACGGCAGGGGGACATGCTCAATAACAAAACAAATCAATGTGGCCTCGATAATCCCGATTACAGATCCCGCAGTAGCAGCGCGGACATCGCCTCCCCGCCCGGGTACAACCCGTCGGCCGACGTAATTAGCAGCAAGGTGGCCAACCCGACCGACCAGAGCCACCTGATTCTGAAAAAGTCATGGGAGATAGCGCTGGGACCGATCAAACAGTTTCCCATGAACCTGGTCATCATGTACATGTCGGGTAACTCGATCAGTATCTTCCCGATCATGATGGTGGTGATGATGTTCATACGGCCGGTCAAAATGATGCTGTCGACACATTCCACGTTCAAAGTTATCGAGGGCATCTCGGCGACCGGGCAGAAGTTGGTGTTCCTGCTGGGCAACCTCGTTAACATTGGCCTGGCGCTGTACAAGTGCCACAGTATGGGCCTGCTACCAACGCATGCGTCCGATTGGCTAGCGTTTGTCGAACCGCAGGCCCGTTTAGAGTATTCTGGTGGAGGCATTTCCTTGCTCTGAGAAGCGCGAGAAGAACGACTGCTGGCGTATGCATTTTTGCGAAATGTTTGTATTTATTTTTCTGTTTCACTACCCCGTAGAGAATGGTGTCGGAGGCATAAATAAAAAGACGATGGACGAAGGAAATTAAATGTTTCCCTGAAAGATTTGCGTTTGTTCTATTGCGATGCGTGTCCAAAATGCGTTACATGAGTAGTGAAGATCGTCGGAAGCGAGCTATGTTCAACCATGGTAAAAGATACGATTAATCCGGCCACAGAACCGTCACTGGCAGGTGGTTACCATTGTGGCCTTAGGGCTTCTTGTACTGGTCTGCGAATTCTTTCGCCTTCTCCAACAGCTTGCCGGGCTCGTCGACCCTGGGAACCTGGGGATAACAAGAACATCCGTTTTTTAATACTGCCTGAGACTTCGTAACTTTGTGGCACTACAACCTCATAGTTCTGCGATACGTATATTCCGGTGTAAACACCGGCACCAAACGTCAGCTGTTCGGAAGAAGCAGAAAGAAAATCAAAGGTCACTTTGTGTAGGGAAACATTTAGCTTTCTAGCCAGATACAGCATCCACTACTGTTTACGGAAAGAAAACAATTTCCCTTGTTAAAAATAACCCAATCCGCTCCATTCCTCGATCAACTGGTGGTTATGTAACTGTTTTTAGCTGACCATATGATCATGGCCCACTGTCTAACGATGGGAAACGGTGGAAAAGTAGGCTCGTGCGGGAACTTACCAAAAACTTCAGCATATCTGTTATTCCGAAGGAATCCACTTTGACAGATTTTTTCCACACTGGAACACGACGGAGAAGCTGCCACAGCCGAGGATGGTTCGTGTATGTAGAGCGAGACGGTACGATTGTCAGCAAGAAAGTGTTGCTGTTCCGCTCAGTGAAAGAAACTGCCAGTTTCTTTCAGTAGTCGTTGAGATATTGATGAAAATCATAGCGCAACGAATGTATTTCCGCTTCAAATAGTTCGTTCGTTAGCAGAAATATGAACTTCCGAGGAACATTTCTTTCAAAATTCGACTCTTAAATCCCTTCTCACTTTCAAGTGGTCCATTAACCCCATTTCCACTTTATTCCTTTAGCAAACACTATCAATAAGCTCTCTCTCTGTTCTTTTTTGTTTTTTCGTTTATTTATTTCTGTTTTCTCTTACTACTTTTCCTCCCCCGCTTCAGTAGTGATCTCGATCCCCAATGTGTGAATGTTCAAATTTCTCTTAATAACTGCTTTTTTTCTCCTCCTCTTGTTGTTTTTTTGCACAATAAAAAAAAGTTCTTTTCCGAGCGTTCGCCTGATTTCCGCGAGCATAATCGGCATGTCTTTCCATCCACGCGGAAGTGAATCGGTGTTTGTTTTTTACCTTGTTTTCGTGTGGATAAATGTAGAGTTACTATAGGTGTAATTCTTAATAAATAGGACAGCAATGGAAACTCAGTTATCTAACTTAGTAAAGTTTCTTTGTAACGTTGCAAAATAAACGTGTCGTGGCGCGTGTCACTCTCCGCATCGTCACACATTATTGCCAGCATACGGTTACGGTTGTCCACACCACGTGTTAATGCTTAGAAATAGCTTAACCGAAAAGTAAAAGCTGGAGATGAGCAACCTGCAACCCATAAATGGGGACCTTTATGGTGGTGCTCGTCGCATGTCCTGAAATTCTCCCTTTTACAAAGGAAAAACAGATGGAGTGTGTGTGTGTGGTTGTGTTTCATTTGAATCATTAATGGGTTGTTGTTTGCTTCGTCTATGGATGATTTTCTTTTAACTGCCCTTACAAATTTACTTAGTATCTCCCCCCCCATCCCACCGTGGAGAAGTAGGAGTCTATCGTCGGCGATACGATTAGAATGTTTTTTTTTCCTGCAGCTGTAACTGTGCACCATTGTGGGGCGCGGTGTGCTTCTGGGCTTCCTTCCTCCTTGCCGATTTTGTTCGCTTATATCCTTCGATCCCTAGATGCGGCCCTTAATCCACTCTCTGCCCTTTGCCAGCACAATAACGAGTGGAAAATGGAAGAACTATTTCCCACCCCCGGCGCAGCGCCGGGAAGAGGCTCTGCTGGACATTAAGAACATTTAAATGATCCTACAATAAAAGCTACGGTTGTTGTTGCTGCTTCCATCTATCTTCAGCCCCACACACCGCACACAACACACGCACACACACACGGCGGCCCTCATGCACATTGTGATAAACCGTTCGCACACACGTTTGGTTTTTTTCCGCATATGGTGGTTCTTCCTTTTATTATTTCTTGCAATTCTCCCGCCGCTTTATAGTCTTTACCTAAACATTTTGTTTTCATTATCTGTAATTATACATATATATTTTTTCCTCCCCCGTTCCCAGCCATCACTGCCACGTATCGTCGTTACAGTTGTTTGTTTTCGCCAGTGGAACCGCGTGCTCATCTACCAAAGCTATGCCTGCTGTGTCTGCCGATGTTTGTAAGGTTCTTTATCCGGGGATTTCGTATGCTTTAGTGGTGATAAGGCGTCGATGTAAGACAGCCACATGTGGAACTAATTGCGGAGCCTACTAGTCACAATTGTTTGCAAATTCCTTGATCGTGAAAAACCACGGAAAATTATCGCTATTTAACCGACCCTGTTTCAAAAATCAATACGAACGTACGGAGCCCGGAGTTATTTCTGTAAGACATTGTTGACGGATATAAATATTTCACATGAGTGCATTTATTTATCGTGACTTGAGGAATAAAAAATAATAATTTACGAAAGCCTTAATCGCGTGCACTTTCCACGTTACGTTACCCATTAATTGGCTTAGTTTATCCGAGACAAAGTTTATCATCTAATATTGCAAATGATAATGAAAGAGGTACATTAGTGTAGTACGCGGGGTGAGGCCACGTTTGAAGAACAATTGTTTGTTTGGCAATTGTTTATTTGCATGTATATTATTTTTTCTTTGCCGCCTTATTGTGTGTGCTTATGTGTAGTGTCTCTAGTTTCATTCCAATGTTTTATCCCCAAACTGATAGTAGCTTAGGTAAGTCTATAACTCCAACTGTTCAATGTGTTAACTTACTTCCCCTTACTCGTCCGTCTCCTCCTGGTTCTTTCCATCTCAAAACCGATCATTAAACGACAGGTAGTGTTGATCCGCATGAGAGGCCTAATAGATCGACATGTAAAACTCGCTGCACGGTTGTCCATATCGACGCAACACAAGTATTACGCACCACAAGTCCCTGAATAAATCCGCTCGCAAACAACTGCAAACGCACGACGACCCACCGTCTCGGACTGAACGAACTGAGAACGACTAAAGTAGAACTGGCTTTTCTTTACACGAATGGATGTTGGTTTTCGATTTCTTTTCCTTCCTGTTTTTAGCTGTGTGTGATTTACTGCTGCTATATGCTACTGCGCTACTGCTCTTTCTCTCTCTCTCTCTCTCTCTCTCTGTCTGTCTCGTCGCACGCCTGCTTTTATGCTGTCTTGCTGGTGGCTTGCTTAGCGGTTAGCATTTTTCAGCTGGTTGGACAGCCAATCGAGCCCTTCGTACAGACCGTCGCCGCTGGTTGCACAGGTTGCCTGAATATACCAGTTGCGGTTTCGAAGCGAATGTAGACCTAGCTTGTCGGTGATTTCTGCAGCATTCATCGCGTTTGGTAGATCCTATTTTGTGAGAAGGAGGAAAACACGGGGAAAATGTTGTGAGATCAGCAGTTTTGCTTCGCTATTTCAATAATAAAAGATAAACAAGATAAGGGCTGATGGATGGTACAAATAAAATAAGTCATCATTAGACAACAAATGCCTGACAAAATTGTTAATCGCTTTTTAATCGATTGTTTAAAAGGTTTTGCGAACTAATATCAACATCTAATTGCTCTTTTTTAAAACGAAGCATAACATCAACAACGAAAATGATAATGATGGAGATTTTAACCTTCGTAAGGACCAACATGATTGATCAAAAACGGGCGATCGTTTCTGGCGCAAAAGTGCCTTCTCGTGTCTCTTGCGACCATTTACGATTCGCGAAAGTGTGATTCCATGACGCTCGATTCTTACCTGTTTGTTTGCAAATATCAGTAGAACAGCATCTCTGAGCTCATCCTCGGCCAACATTCGCATCAGTTCTTCCCGTGCCTCACCGATACGCTCTCTGTCGTTACTATCGACAACGAAGATAAGTCCCTACGGAGGATATAAATTATAGACTTTTTTTCCAGCAATCCTTTCGTAACCAGAATTTGCCATCGAAGACGATCACTTACTTGTGTGTTCTGGAAGTAATGCCTCCACAGGGGTCGAATCTTATCCTGACCGCCAACGTCCCACACCGTAAAACTAATGTTTTTATACTCTACAGTCTCCACGTTGAAACCTACCGAAAGGGAAACCCATCTTAGTAACGCATGAAACGCAAAGTATGCTCACCAGGCCCATTTTTTGAGTCATCGCCGCCTACTTACCAATTGTAGGAATCGTTGTAACAATTTCACCTAATTTTAATTTATACAGGATCGTAGTTTTACCGGCAGCATCCAATCCGACCATCAGAATTCTCATCTCCTTTTTGCCGAACAATCCTTTGAACAGATTAGCGAAAACGTTCCCCATTGTGTGGTTGTGTGGTAGTTAATCCTGCTCGGAAAAGGGAATAGAGAGGGGCAACAAACTTGTCTTAATCGAACAATTTTAAACTAACCCTTGGCCAACTCTCAACTTACCTTCGCACCAATCAACGATATGATCACTTCTCTTAACTTCTAAAAAAAATCTTCACACGCCCAATAAGATTGTTGGGTGAAGGGAAATGGAATGCGTTACAGGGCAGCCACTAACAACTAAGAAACACAATCTCCGTTTTTCTCCCGCTCGTCCTTTTGCGCCCTCCTGCTGCAGGTTGCTGTGTTAACGGTGAGGAAAGGTTACCTGGGGGTTAGATAAGTACGTGAGACGTTTAGTTGACCGTGCGGTTCTCGCAAACGAAACATGATGCCTGAAGTGATGCCACCTACCGTCTTCTTCCCTTGCTGGCCCGATTACCCCCACTCGAGGGATGTTGTTAGTCTGTTGATCTAGGATCCCACAAAGTCAGGCAAAGTGCAGCTACTGCAATAAAGTACGGAAAACAATGGTAAAACGTTAAAAGATTCACCAAGAAAACATTTACTGCTTCGGTAATCATTGAATACTGATGGTTCTAATACTTTTTAACCGTTCCAAATAATGTCCCTACATTGAATGCAATTTTTTTATATTTGTGTTTCTCGAATTTAAAATTCATCATTTAGAAGGCGTTCTATCATTTCCGTTGTTGCGTCTTTGAAAGAAATCGAATAGTTCTTCTGTGCACAGGCAACAAAAAACAGGGAGATAGTATGTTCTCACGTGATTTGGCAACATTCTGTCAGACCATGAATCATCAGACACGTTTTAACCAGGGGTTCTGCCCAATTCCTGTTATTGAATCAACCAATAACCTCCTTTCTGTGTTAATGTTTTTTACAAACATTTGTTTTGTAAATATCAACATGATTTATATTTTGAGAATTAAATAAAAAAACTAATATGTGTTATATTTTTATATTCTTTTGGTAAAGCACCCACAAACCTAAAAAAGAAACAAAAAAAACTGAATAGCACTCTAATCTTGGTGCCGGCGATCAAAACGTTCGAGAACGAGGAGCACCTAATGAAACCAACCCCAAACATAAGGGCAAAAAACGGTTTCTTCATTATCTTCTTCGTTTGTGTACAGTCATCGATGCGACGCCCGCCGACAATTTTCTACAATGACCCGCGGGACTCTCGTGCTCTTTCTCTTTCTTCATTCTGCTCTCCCGCAGGAACCGGATTGACACAGGCGCAACGCCAAACTTCAGCCTTTCGAGCAGACAGCCTACAAACTCCATTCATCGCGTTATGCTGGATTTTTTTCTTCCTTTAATTTTTTTTTTTTTGTTGTTTTGGAGCAGGCAAGTAAATCGGTTAGATTTTCCCTATACGCTCCTTTTCCGGTACATTTCATTGTGGTGAAACGATTCTTTTTCTTCTTCTGCTGGAAATACAGCGTGGTAGAATACATAATGATGCGCTGTCGACGATGTTGTCGATGCGAGCGGAGATGGGCGGTATGCTTCGTGGAAATGCTAAGAGTTTCCGTATGTGTGTGTGTGTGTGTCGATTTGGTAGGTGAATCAGCAACTGATGAGTCTGATAGGAAGGCGAAAGCGCTTCTCCCATGCCTTTAAAGCATAATTATCCAACAGTAGCACGACAATCTTAAAGAGGGAATATTATCTTTCGTTGGCTAATTGAATTCAGCATAACTGATCCTTAAAACAACAGGCGTATCAAGTGTAGATTGGTGAACATTAAAACACAACGCCTACTAGCATTACACCATTTTGCGCACCTCATGGGAAACGAAAGCTATTTCTACGTAAACACACGGAAATATAATTTCATGGTAACAGTTTTCACACTTTAAAACCGTTTTACGTGCACTTCCATTCGGAAAAAAAACTTTGCCCGTCCTGATGTGGCATGTCTTTTCGTACTCGCAGGTTTCTTTAATGCGCTCTCAGCTTTCGCCAACTCGCACTCCAGGTTTCTCTCTTTCGACTTGACACCGCCAGCAGCAGCGGCAGCAGCTTGAACACGTCAAACGAAGCGGCGAAGAAACACCTACAATATTTACTGCTTTTTCTTCACCTGCTGATAACTCTGAAAAGAACTGCACACAATTCACGAAACCTGTGCACGATTAGGCTTATTGCACCAGCAGTTAAATGCACTTTTTTTCCAATTGCCGTTAGCAGGTTGGTGGCGAATAATGGCTACTCTTCTGCTGCTTTTCTTCTGCTCCCCTCATCCATCTTCCCCTCCCCCAAGGGGAGCTGAATCATTCAACACTCCTTAGCAGCGGTGGTGCACGTAAGCCCAAGAAAGAGCGAAACGCAGCTAGATTAACTGGCTGGAAAAGAAGGAGACACCGCGAAGATGATGATGATGACTCGCTCCAACACACCTCACACACGCACACACACACACACAGCCGAGCACGGTAACACAACCACCACGATTGATGCGGGAAGAAGCAGCACGACACGGCAGCTACAACCCAAGATGGCGACCGGGGCTACCGCTCGGGGACTCTTTCGCCGTTGACGCACCGATCGTTTTTCCAGCCCAACGAACAATGATTACACAATGATAACTAGCAATGCCTAGCAACGGAAGGTTTCACTACCTGATAGGAAAGCTTTTCGCTAATTCACTTACGTACTTTCTTAGCTATTCACTGCAAAACCCCAGTGATCGCGGTCTCGACCTATCCGTCGCTCTTCGCCACACGAATTACTTTCCTCTCAGTGCTACAGTGAAAAAAAAACCACCTCAACAAGCGAAGAGCAAGCTTCCAAATTTTGACAGCTTCTCTACTGCCACACGGTCGAGTCGACGTTGCCACGTCTGCTCCAGACCTCCCGACTGACAGACAATCGGTTTAGATTGGTTGGTCGGTTGCTTGCTAACCATGCTCCCGGAATTTACGTTGCTATCACAAAGCGAGCATATAAATGCGATTTCAGAAGGCAAACGAGATAAAAATTGGTACGGGAAAGCGAGTTCTTCAAACAAACCATTCCATTCAATGCATCCAACTCCAAGCAGCTTTCCATCCTGGAATGGATACTATTTCTTTGCGGTCTGGCTTCGGAGAAAAAATGTCACGTAATAGCTAGCATTTCGATAAACAGGAAAATTTCTGCGAATCCTAATAACTGGAACAGGAAGCAAAACATTAAATTAGGTCAGCATTGCTTTTCAGAAAGCGAGAACGTAGTACAGCTAGGACAAAGAACACAGCTTGAAAACAGTGTCCCTCCCAATCAACTGTACCATATTGAAACGTTTTGTGGATTGCTTCGAGACTCAACTCACCCATCACCTATGTCCTCTTGAATCAGGCACAATAATCTCTCTAATTTTCATATACTTTAAAGAAAATAGAGATTTAGATAGAAAAGAAACTAAGGTATGTACTTCACTACGGTATGGAGTATGTACTACACAACGAAGACCTTTTTTCACCACGACGACTATGTCATTTTCGCTCCGATGAGAAGAATATTTTGGACGGTTTTTTTTATATTTTACATACAATTGTGCTTGCTAATTGACCGAAACTTCCTGCACTAGTGAACGCATATGGGCAGCGTTGGACACAATTTATATTGCAGCCTGCATAAGATCACTCCCCCTGCGACCCACAAAAAACTACGTAGTCCTCCACGTAGCCAAACGCCACACAACTTTTGCCCTCGTCACAAAGAAAACTGTTTGCGTTCTATAATTCGCAGCTTATTTCAAACGATTATATGCTTCAGCCTGATCGCACCTTTGCACCTTTTTGAGCTGTAGATTATCGCCAACTTTCGATAAAACACTCGCCGAATGTAATATCCAGTGATTTGGATGTTGTGATCCTGCTGCACTCCGGCACGAAAGAAAACTAGTGTTGGCAGAATCGGGATTCGAAAGCCTTGAAGACTCGAACCATAGAGGGATTCTAAAGAATTGATTCGATTGGGAATCGAATCAGATTTGATTTGTTTGGGATTCGAATCAGATTTGATTTGTTTGGCACTCGAATTTATTTGATTCAGACTTGATCTGAATCAATTTTAATTTGTTATGAAACCATCCGTACTCAAAGTGAGTCGTATTAGTCACGTAGTACAACTTACAGCGGTGAACCTCACATCGGAAATGGGGCATGATTTTATAACGCAAAAAGCGAGTTATCAGTAGTAATCTGACTAGGAATTAGATTGGGGTAACCGATTTCCAATGGGTGTCCACGTATATAAGGGAAAAAGTCTTGTAAGCCCTTCATGGGCAGGCATGACGAAGAGATCGTTACGTCAAGAAGAAGAAGAACCGATTTCAAAATCGCCATTGAATTTTTTGACCGCCACGACTGTTTGACGGATTGGGACTCGGATTCGGAGATCCGGATCTCAGAATGGATTTGAGTCAAAAGATTCGAGATTTTCCCATCACTACGCACATCACTAGAAAACTCTGCTGGGCCGTCAAACGCGTTTACAAGTCACAAGTGGTTTGAGTTGGCTTCATGCATTCGGTTCGAGTTCAAGCTAGTTTGAAATAATCTCTTTGGTGAGGTTTAACTTTTTTAAATTGTTTAATCATTTGAATGATTTTTCATACTGCAACCATCAAAATGAACAATCTTTTGTAACCAACGAATTTGAGTCCACCGTGTTTTACATTTATTTGGGAAAACATGTTAAATTCATTTGTGCTAAATAATGTTTTGTAATGTTCAAAGATGGTTACATCTTTCACTGCCAAATGGATTCATGTTTAAAGTGTTTCTTATTTATTTAATTCAACACATGCACTGAAGTTAACTTGCTCAGTTATCATTTATCTGTTTATTGAAAGTTAAAGTGGAATAGAATTTCCAGCATTTTCGCTGTTTGAACATTGGCGGTGATGAATGTGGCATGTTTGTTTCACATTCCTATGAACTAAAAATGATGAATGATAAAAGTTTCAAGCAATCGGGTTCTGCTGGGTCACACTAAAACTATTTACGATATATACGTTCAGTTAAAGTTACATATGCCTTAGCGGTGAATTAGTACCACCACTTGAGAATTTATGACGGAAATCTTTAAAACTACTCTTAGAACTTCCAACGACTTGTGTAATGGAAAACTCATGTTGTAATGTTTATTCTAAAAGTATTGTGTGAAGTTTATTTTAAAAACTTTCACCGATAATGAGTTGCAAACCAGAAATCTACTTGCTCGGAATAGGAATTTGTTGGACATGCTGAGCGGCCTAGCTCCATCCGAACCTCCTTATGGCCGCTCGGCACTCTGGTCCTATTTCCTATCTCATTTTTACAGGAGATTATTTTGCTGCGCATTGTTACTAAAAAATATATCAAGACAAATTAAAGACGGTTAAAAGATTGGCTAACATAAATGCAATTTAGTTGCATTATCGATGTACTGTTAGTTTTTGAACCAAGATGCACAAGAAATGTTTTTGAATTTTCCCACGTACGGTTATACGTAGGAGATTCTTTTTGCAATGATTCACCAAAGTCGGGGTTAATTTGTACAATTGATTCGCAAAAGTTGACACCTTTTTCAGAGCAGGTAGTTGAAAACAAAAGTCGCTTTTAATGATCATTATTACTAGCCTATCAATTAAAGCCAGAATTGATTGGTACATACATAAATTGAAATGTATCGGGCCTTATCTTTGATAAACCGTTGGGAAATTCTAAAAAGTCGATCGTTCACGTAGCTAAAAAGCACTAGATTACGCAAGTCATCCTTAACAAACCATATTCATTGTCCTTTTGGGGGAAGTCTGAGTAAAAAGGCCATTTTAGTTGACCAGATTGAGCGATTGGTACTGCTCGTCGTTAACCTCCGTCATCATGAAGCTTCCATCCGGCAGGAGAAGAACTACTCTTCGCGTACCACCTGGTGAACGAGGAAAAGGAATGCGTTACCAATTTAGCCAGACCGCTTCGGAGATATTTCTACTAACCTGGCGATGGTTGGTCGGCTTGCACCACTTCGGCCGTTATTTGTCCATCCTGCGAGTCTTCCGTCTGAATGGTAAGCTGTTGATTGGTGTCGACCGTCTGCTGGTACTGTGCCGCTTGCTCTTCCGTCAACTGTTGTCCCTAAAGGTGGAAAAGATTTTGATTGCTCGTCCGCGACCCGCAAATGGATATCAATTTCGCATACCTCTTGCGGCACAGCAACGGCCTCGGAAACGGCCGCGTCAAGCGTTAGTACCCCGGCGGAACCGGGTTGTGCCTCCTCCTCACCCTCCTGTGAGGTCACTAGCACGCAACTCTGTTCCCCATCGGCTCCCTGGGCAATCAGAATTGTTTGTCCCTCGGCGTTCTTGCCTGCCACCTGATACAACGTACCGTCCTCACCCGCCACAATGATCGGCGAACCGTCCTCGTTGGTCATCAGCTGCTGGACTTGCATGTCCGTCTGGTCACCGCCGCCGGCCACCACCAGCTGCTGTTGATCGGCTGCTTCACCGTCAGTCGCCCTCTGCTGCTGGTCAGACTCTTCCTTCTTTACCGCTACCGGCTTTTTCTCTTCGGATTCGTTTTCCGGGCTCGGGACGGGCGTCGGTTCACCTTCCGCCTGACCCAGCACCTTGCCGGTCACCGGGCAAAGGGTGAGTGCACGGGGTGGGCTCGGCGGGGTCGGCAGCGGGAGATTGGAGGGGAATCCATCGTTCATCATACCATCGTCTTCGTCCTCGTTCGCTGGCTTCGCTTTTGTCGATGAGGTCGTGACGACATGTTTGACTACGTTGACGCCCTGCTTACGGAGCGCGTTCAGCTTCTGCTCCGACGAAGCGGTAGCCGTTCGGACAACATTGCTGGGAGTGCCCGGTACTACGCGGGTGACGGGCCGAGGTGCGATTGTGCTGCCAACCCGAGGTGTAAGGGAGGAACGCTGCTGAACTCCGGGAGCGGTGCCCGCTGGCCTGGATGTGCCAACCGGGGTGCTGGGAGCGCTTCCTATCGGTCGCCCCGCCGGCAACGCTTGCCGCTGCAATCCCGGTGTGCTGGACACAACCTTCGGGGCCTTGCGGATGGTCTGGCGAACGATTTGCGGCGTCCCATCGACGTTCCGCCGTATGAAGCGTGTCGTTACACTGCTGGATGAGTCGCTGGCCGCCATCGTGGACGAGGAATGAATCGTAACCGGACGCGGCCCGGTGGCCGATGATGTGACGACGGTCGAGCTGGAGGACGTGCTGGTCGCTGTGCCGCTGGCCGGGCTACCACCTTGCTGCTGCTGCTGCTGAGAGGTCTGTGATGATGTTTCTGGTTTGATCTTAAATATACCACCCGGTTCGGACTTTGGAACGATCTTTACCTTAGCTTCTCCGCGTGGCAAGATGCCCCGGTTGACGGCCGTGCCGCCGGTTAGCATACCGACCGGCTTCTTGCTGATACCGCTCGGGACACCATCCTTCGGTGATTTTATGATAACCACCTCGGCTGCATTGCTGTCCTTCACCGTGGCTGACGAGGGGGAGGCCGTTCCACCGTTCACGGTGGCGGACCCACCCGGGGACGCCTTGATGCCGGCTCCGGTCGCCGGCACGGACACAATCTTCACACTACCGCTCTGGGACACCTTGTTGAGTGCGTCGTTGATGGCGCTGTTTGAGTCGGTGCGCATCTTTTTCGGCGTTTCGCTACCATCCTGGTCGGTCGCGGCGTCATTCTCGCTATCGTCCAGCTTCCGCTTGACGCCACCTTCCTCCGACGAACCGTCCTGGTTACCGGTCGACCACAGTTTCACCCGATCGACTGCATTTGTTTTCGAAACCCTGTTCGGGCGCATCGCATTCGACGGCGACAGCGGACTGGAGCCGGTCGATGGTGTGGCATTCGCACCGGCTGGAGTTCCTGGCCCACTGCCCGCAACCTTAGCCTTCTCCTGGCGCTGTTGCTGCAGGGCTCGGGCTGCAGCCGCCGCTCGCTGCTCCTTCTGCTTGGCCAGCTGCACCTCGAAGTACTCCAGCACGCTCTGGCACGAGTGCAGATGCGTCAGCGGCTCCCAGGTGTTGTGCTCGTTCGTCATCTTGCTCCACTTGACCAGATACTCGTGCATCTTAATGCCGGGGCTGAAGCGCTTGGCGAGAATTTTCTCCACCTCCTCCTCGGAGACTTCGCCCGTTTTTGGATGGGTACGTTTGGCCACGGAGCGCTTACCGGGCACCGTCGTTCCAGGCTTCACCGGTACGTCCGGTTTTTTCGCCGCACCGACCAAACCAGCAGCCACGCCAGGGGTTCGATTCTTTGGGTCGAGCAAACCGGGCGACGTTTTCACATCTCCCGGCTTGCGTACCGGTGTCATGACACGATTCTGAGCATTAACTGCCGCTGGTGTTCCGGGTTCTGTTGAAAGGGGAAAAACAATTAGAATCTTCTTGAACGAAGAATCTACTTTTCGTGCTAAATGTTCAATTTAATAAGAATCTCAATGCTCCTTTGTTTTTATTTCCTAAATTCAGACCACATCGAATCGAAGCCTACTGTGCAAACCTAAAAACTATCTTGTTTTACAAAATAAGTGAGATGTGTTTAGTAGGTTCAAAATACATTTGTTTAATCTTACTTTGCTCGTCAGTTTTTTCCACGATTGTCTTGGTGATCTTCACAGGCATCTCGTGAAGGCTGCCAGAGCCAGTCTAAAACAAAACAGAATGATTTGTTACTCCTCGCCGAACCGGCCAGCTGTACAGCTATCCAAAACCAGTATACTACCTTCCCAAACGACTGTATAGTTTTGCCGGCCACGACCCAGGTGTCGCGCACGGAATCGTCCAGCTTCACCCACGTCTGGTACAGCTTCCAGGAGTTGCCCGAACCTGCCTTCTCGTTGGTGGCCCCGGGCGTTGGTGCGTTCTGCTGCGTCGACTTCCACAGCAGGAAGGCCCACACCTTCGTCTGCGCCTCGTCGCAGTCGTGCAGCGGCGACGTCGAGGATCGCTTGCATTCCGGTTCCTTTTCCTTGTGCTCGCGGAACAGCTCAATGAGGTGAAACACCGTGTGGCACCGGCCGCACACCAGCACGTCACATTGTCCGATTTCCGCCTGCGCCTTTTTGATCAGATCCGGATGCTTGCCTATATCGGCCGGATCAATTTCTTTGCCCATGGGGGTGGATTCTTTTAAGGCCGGAATCTACGACAATGTGTGGGAAAAGAGAAACAGGTTAGAAGACAATATTTACCGGTTCTTGCTTCTGTTTTAAAACGATTTAGTTAAATGAAGTTATTCGATATCTTTTCTACCTTTTTGCGCCAATACAAATGTCATGCAGAGCAAGCCAACTATTGTTATTTTTATTCGCTTGCTGAGCAAGGTACATAGAATCATAAGAACGATGTGTATAGCTTCGTTTCAAGTATCTTAGACGGGCACAATTGCACTGCTGGCGGTGGCTTTTATATTTTTGCCCTCACAATCCGGCTGCACAAAAACTTCCCACCGAACGCTTACCTTGACGAAGAAAATTCAACCACTATGCCCAGGATAAAATTCACTCGAAGATACGGTTCCGTGTTGCCTGTTGCCCTTTTCAGCGCGGTCTCGACGACTTCGCAGTGATGCGGTGACTCCCGCAAATTCGATCTCGTCCCGTCTACTGCGATTATCGGTCGAAGCGTACGTTCTTCACACAATCGGCACACAGTGAGCTCACGGCGTTCGGTACACCGTGAAATAACACCATTCAGCGGCAAAACTACGAGGAAAACACACAAATTTTGCGGGGAACGACGAGAATTCGGTGTTGCAAACTTTTCCTGCTCGGTCGCTTTCTTGGTTCGTTCGCTAGTTTTGTACCGGGAGCAAAGCTACTGGCAAAACCCTAACCATCTGCGTGATGCGTCGTCGAAGATTCAATGGCGGCGGTCAGCGTCTGTCAAATCGGATGCGATGGCTGCGTACGTTTTACGCAGGACACCATTATGACAGTGGCGGCTTAAAACGACCGTTGGCAATATCGCAGTCATACAAATGTTGCTTTTGCGAAACATAAAACTGATCGATTACATTCTGGAGATGGAGAATAGAGATATGAAATCGATCGTTTACTAGTACAGATTGAATCAGAAGCATTCCATAGCGATAGCGGTAACATTCAAATTGAATCTATCACCACGATCGGGTAAAATAGTGAAGCAACTCATCTTGTTATTTTGCCAGCACTTTCAGCTTTATCGCGGAACGAATATGTTTGATGTTTGATTAGGCCTTTTTAATTGAGGGTTGTATCGACGATGAAACTTAGTCCATTTTATGAATTGGTTTTTTTTCCATACGTTAGAGCGTAATGATCCTCCATTGCTAGGTGGCCCTTCGCTTGGAAATCTAGTAAGCATTGCGAAGAGCAAAGAAGGTCATCGAAAGGGAATCAACAGGTGTACGGAGGACAGGTGCGTAGCGAGTGCGATTGATCTGGTGTCAAAGCGGATTTTCGGATGATCTGTCCCGAACTGGAGATCTGTGCAACAGCGACACGATTCAACGAGTCAGGGGAAATGACTTAAAACATTAAAATTGTATCAAATAGTCGTGAATGCTTATCATATCGCCGTTAATGCTTATCATACCGCGACCACGTCGGTCACTTAGAGCAAAGGCTTCAGACTTTTTCACAAGTCATACGCGAAACTAATGAAAATCCTAATTAAACCAATTTCTAAAGTAACTATTAGACAATTGCAGATTTACATAAAGTTGTTGTCAATCATATTACCGATGCGGCGGGCCATTGTAGGCTTTGATGAGCTGTTTTATTCACAGGTTCGGGTTTGAATTACCCCACCACTAGTCAGCATTTCGCCGCTCTTAAAACGCGGCGAAATCCGCTCTCGATTTCCGCAAATTGTTAAGAAAACGGGTCTTGTTCTACGAACCGGTAAACCGCTTTTTCCCGGTTCGTGTCCATACACGCTTTGCGGATGTGTTGGTGTACCGGTTGCAAATGTGTTTGTGACCCGGTTCGGAGATCGAGAGAGACAATCGTCCTCTCTTCGCCCGGAGAGCAGTGCTAGAAAAACTAGAAAAGATGGACAATTTTAGGTAACATACTTTACACTTTGTTGCGCGTCTCGACCATTCGTTTAAGGGGTCATTTGTCCGAATCGGTTGAGAAACAAACAACTTATTTGCAAATAGATTTTTAATAGCCTACTTCGCAAACCAAGGTTCCTTTGATTCTCGCCCTTCAGTGTTATCTCTCGCCCGGCCCCCGGTTTTCTCCAAAACAAGAAACGATGGTTAAATTTTACCTTCGACAAAGTTACGTGTCTTTAAAATACCTTTCATTTGAGGGGTCACTCGTGCAAATCGGTTCTGGAACTAAAAAGTTATTAAAAAATTAGCTATTTCAACCATTATTTCAGGCTGTGACCAAGGTTTTTGAAGTTTGTTTATGTCAAGGTGTGCTGTCGGCTTCGTTTTAGTGATGGGGATATCGAATCTCTCCTTGGCACTCAAATCACCAAATCTGAGTCCCAATCCGTCAAACTGTTGTGGTGATCAACAAATCAACGGCGGTCTGGAAATCGGTTATCCTAATCTAAACTCCAATCAGATCAATACTGATAACTCGCTTTTTGTGTAATAAAAACATGTCACACATTTCCAATGTGAGGTTCACCGCTGTAAGTAGTTCTGTTCATCATGAATCGCTATTCTCAATGTCGAGTCTTTATTTGAACAAAAATACACTTAACATGTAAACCAGGTCCTGGTGTGAATCATTGTCACTGCGTCAGATAAAAATAATGGTAGAACTCCTCAATTACGAATCCCAAACAGAACAAAACAGATTCGAATCTCAAACAAATCAAAACAGAATCGAATCCTTGGAATCGAATCAAATCTCTAGAATCCGTCAAATGGAATTTGAATCTTTACAATCCCTCTAGGGATCGAATCTTCGAGTCTTCCAAATCCCGATTCAGCCAACACTACCCGGGGGGGTCGGGTGGTTTCGGAAACGTTTTGTTTTCATTCGAGGCGCGTGGTTCATCGGCGTCGGTCGCGTGTTTGCGCTTTCCGTTTTCCTCGCCGCTCGTGTGTGCTGTTTTTCCGTGTCGCCTCCTGTTGTATGGTAAAGAACAATTTTCATCACCGTGCCTAGTGTGTTGGCAAAGGATTCGAGCGCCGTTAGACTCATATGAGTTTCTTTTTCCTCTAGAATCGCACCCCCCCTAGAATGGGCAAGTGGGTGTTCGTTGGCTAATTCTAAAATACCTCTTTACTGCGGTACGTCAATTTCGCGTGGCAGGTGTGCAAACGGTTTGGTGCATTAAATAATTGCATCTTGGTGCAGCGTGAAAACAATTGCAACGTTTCGCCCTTTCGTGTCACGCGAGCTTGCGATGCAATCGGCACCCTCTTGGGGCGGAAAATTATTGATCGCCCTGTTTGGCATCTCGTTCGCATCCCGACCAACGTGATAACTTCCTAGAGATTCGAATCTACGCGTTGTGATTGCATAAAACAGTGTTTGCGGTGCGGTACACCACGGGGAAAAGCAAAGTATCGAGGGACGTGTGAAAACCGAAGGCAATTTAGTTCGAACGCAACGGCCGGACAGTGTGCATTATGCCCGTCGTAGTTGAGACAAATTTTCATCAGCAACCAACAGCAGCATCCCTCATGGCAGTTTCGCCAGGCGTAGTGGTTGGCGCACCGGAGTCCGCCCCGATAGCGTTGATGGAAGTTTCGAGCCGCTCGGTGGTAGAAGAAGGCAACCCGGGGAGGCTTGTTTTTTCCTCCGGTGGTAGTCGCGAACCAACCGCTGCCAATCCGGTGGACACGACGTTCACTAACGGCGCCGGTAACAGCACCGACACCGGCACACCCCATCCAGTATCGCCGTGGAATGGTACACGTCCCCGGGAGCACTCCCGGTCACCGTCGCTCGGAGACACGTTCGTTTCGGCCGCTGCCTCGTCCGATCTGCCCTACCCGTCGTCATCCTCACCCTCCGACAGCTCGGACGATTCAGCGGCGGAGGAAGCGGAAATGCTCGACGTCAGCGTGACTCGAAGTGCGTTCGGTTACATTACCACCGCCACCATTACCTTGAGCGGGAGCCACAGTTCTCTCGATGCCAAGGATGTCATCGGAAGCGGACCGAATCAACCCCAGGGAAGGTCGTTTGCGGACAACGGAAACAGTACGGTGATTCCCACCGTGTCATCGGACACGGAACAGGCGGGAACATTCCTCTCCCCAGGGCATGCACCGTCATCGTCCTCGGAGTCGACCTCTATTTCGATGTCTATAGGGTCGGTTGGTAAGTTTACATGTTATTTAAGGAGGATGATTATGCGCTCCTGGTTAAAGATTCGTTCACATAATTCACATTCACTTCAAATAATAATTATGGCATCATTCACACGTACGTTAAAGAAACCAATTTGACATTCCTTCTCAACACATTTTCCTTTATATCATCTCTGTTTCGTTCTAAGAAACGATAAACTTATTAAAGAACGTTCCCAAAAAACGTACAAACACAAGCTTGGAGGCATACAAGGGTCACAAACAAACCGTTACTATTTTAGGATGGTTTAATTATAGCTTGTTTCCAAATTGTTTTGTGGCACTTGGTTTCCACTCCTTTCCAATAAATGGAAATCCTTAACCCTCCATTCGAATTTGTAACGCTTTCCGGTTGATCAAAGTATTGTTTGACCGCTGTTCATTCTCATTGTACTCGAACGCGAACATAACATTTCCGGTACCGGCAACGATCCGGCGATCACATATCACCGTCATCGAAATTTGTTTTGCATTCCACTTTCTGGCTGATGTCCATCGACGATTTCCGACCCGCTGATAACCGAGATCGGTGTGTGGAAAGTGGCTGATAAGGCACACGGCTGTGGCAGAATTGGTATGATTTCTCCTCAGACGGACGCTTTCGGGCAACTTTCGTCACCGTAAAACTGGTGATATGCTAATTTAAAGTTTACCGTTACATTCCGTGTCTAGGAGTTAAATGGCTTATGGAATCTTTATGGTCTCCTGGAGATGCCTGATGAAAACTTGTTTTTCTAGATTCAGTTCCTTCCCGTTCGTTCTACCGAGAGGTTTTTAAACAAACAAGTAAAAAACAACAACTTTGAAGTGAGGCATAGGAATTATTTTAGGAGCAAAGCATGAAAATCAGGAACACTGATAAAAAGTTATGCCTAACTTCAACATTATTTGTGCTATTTCGAAGACGTATTTTCTTTTCTAAACTAAACTTATCTCTAAAGAACCTTTCCCTTTTTTTAAAGTTTGATCAGTTCAGTATCACACAAAGATAAGAAGCGTTTCAATGTCGTCCACTCAGTCCACGAAAATTTAGCAGCACAACCGGCTACGAATGATAACAACAACAGTAACAGAACAGCTCCTCCACGGCTTTTTCTGCTACCACATGATCAGCTTGTTTGCGGAACAAATTGACATGCAATAACTTCACCGTCTGCCACCCCGAAACGGGCACCCTGGTCGAGGAAGTATTTCAAATTTATTTACGTTTGTTTCGATCGTTTTCGTTGAATAAATATTTTTATGCAGTATACAGTTTATAGCACGGAAATTTATTAAGTTTAAACTTTATAACCGTTTTTGGAAATTTAAAGCCTTTGGAAAAAAGCAAGATTACGTTATGTTGGAAACGTACCGCACGCCAAACGACTTTGTTTGGACAGATGTGCCCTTCACGACGGTATTTCTCGTTCGATGATAGGAGAGTGACTGGTTCCAGTGATCTAGTACAGTTCGTCGAGATATTTTTAATGGTTTTGCGACACCCTCCGAGATATCTGAAAACAATCCAATAAACGTTGTCGATGGGAGAAACAACTATGGTGCCATTTCGGTACGTGAAAAGGTGGAGCCATAATAATATGTATTCTCCCAGTTTCGATAACGATTGGAAATCTTCACCATACATAAAACGTTCTCCGTTTAACTTTTGACAAACGTCAATCCGACCAATCAAATGTAGGTTTAGCCATTCGGCAAACAGGTTTTCGATAGCCTCGGCTCGGATACCCCGACTGGCGGTGGCAGTTAGCATGTGGAACCGAAAACGATAATTAGAATGCCAGACGGGTTTTGGACCGTCCGGCGCGTAGTGATCATTAAGAGGA
>KL646761.1:0-12728 GCA_000441895.2 Anopheles sinensis
AGTTCGGAACCGGCTCCGGAACCGTTAGTTCGGAACCGGCTCCAAAGATTGCAGAGCCGTTAGCTCGGAACCGAAATTTGCCGGAGTTGGTCGGAGCCGGTTTCGGTTTCGGTGCCGGATTTCCCATCAGTACACTCCAGTGGACCGATCCCATGACAAAGTATGGTTTGGATACGAAACGAAACTGGCCCGCTTCCTGCTCAAAGCAGTGCCTAATCATAGAATACAGGATCTCCCGAGACAACTGAGCCCGTCATTGCCAACTGCCTCCCATAAAACCATGTTTACCAAATATCTCTGTTAGATTAGAAGTAAGATCATTAAAAACAGTAACACCATATTGGCTGGTATCGCGAACTGATCGATCGATTCGATTTCAATCGAAAGAAATAATCAATCGAAATCGAAAACTACTTGAAATAGCAATCGGCAACGGGGTTACCATTTCGATCGACAAAATACAGTGTGCAGCAGGTAAAATCGGACGCTCGTGAAATGAGAAGGTCTGCCGTCTTTTCGCAAGCCTACAGCATTCCGGGAACCGAATTTCGAACTTTATCGTATACATTTCTTTTCAATAACTCTTTCACAATGTAAGTGCATTGAAAACGGAATCAAAATCGATTTTTTTACTGAGATATAGCCCGCAATGTGCGCGAAGACCCGAAAAGGGGACACGCAAGTAAAATCGGACAGGTAGGTTTCTTTGGCGTCTGGTGTACTTTAAGTGACCTAGGTTGTTCTAACATCACATTTTTGAATTGGCCACGATACTTACTGTGTTTTTGATACTTTTAATCTTCTTTCAAAATGTTACTCTATAACAAGGGTAAAAAACACAATGAAACATTGTTAAAATATAATGTTGAATAAATAAACCTTAGTTATTATTTTTCCTGATTATAAATTCCATTTTTATTTCAAACACCTATATTACAATGGTAAAAAGTTTCTTGTAAAGTTATTTGTAAAGTAAAAATAACTTGAGCTCTTTGTTAACTGTAATTGTGTTGTACAAATAAAATTTCAATCAACTTCTTGGATGTAAGCCTGTTTCGTTTTTCAGTCAATATGTTACCCGATTTTGAAAAAAAAATCGTTCACATGAAACTGATGTAGCTGGAATGCTTAGATACTGTTTTGCGATAGTGTACAAAGACGGGTAGAATAATTTTCGCTCATTCCACCAATGAAGGGGATCCTCTTTCAATTTTAAATTATTTTCGGCAATGTATCGATCTAATTCATGAGCTGCAAGAATTCTAGGACTACAACGTTGGATTTCACTTTGTCCTTTTCGTGCTAAAGGTTCCCAAATATCATCCTAACTATCTTACTCTATAGGACCGATTATGACACACAAACGGAAAAGTCTCAAGACAAGTCAGTCAAAACAAACGGAAATAAAATTGGTATTATAAAACCGTTCTTGAGACAAGACAAGTTTCGTTGAGTTTTTGTTTCGTTAAATCTCTCAAGCCAATCTGTCAAAGTAATGTTTTCAAAACAATCAGAGCCAAATTGTAAATAGTCGTGAATTAGTTTGGTTGCGATTTCTTGATTTGTGCAGCTTCTTTGGAGTATTTAATGATTTTATCGTACTACGTGAGCGACGATAGAAGCAGTGAAGAAGAAGAAGAAAAGAAGAAGAAACTGCCAAATCTAACAAACCAAAGTCGACAGCTTCGAAGCATGTTATTGAATATTCTCAACCATGTTTATTCTTTTCAGATGCAAGAAAAATGCTCGACGGTTTTTCTATGCTCATAGTGGTATTTCTGGTGTTGTACCGTGCGCTGATGGTACGCACATAAAAGTAGTTGCACCAGTTGAAGGCAGAGTCCATCACCGAAAATGCTATTATAAAATAAACACGTTTATTCTGGACGTAACACGTTAAGCTGAAGGTAAATAAACACGTTAAGCTGAAATTCTGGACCCTCAGATTCTACAAAAAAAGGTCTAGAGATAGCTTTTCCATTACAATAATCCAACGGAAAACAGTTTGACAAACTTGTCTTTCCGTTTGTGTCAGGTAATACGTGTTTTAGACTGTGAGTTTGGGACTTGCTTGCAAACAGACAAACTTGCTTCATAATACGGATCTCCCGTTTTTGAAATCTTGTCAAGACAACTTGAGGCAGATAATAGGCCTTTATATCTTCTATAATTCCATAATTCCAAATCAATCATTCATAGACATTATTGAATTCAGCAATGTTTCCTTAAAAATCTTCCTTTTTAAATCTGGGATCTAATAAGATTGCATATGACACTATCTCTGAGTAATTAGCGACTTTGAACCTTTGTTCGAGTCCTTGAATGAGCCTATCTACTAAGATAGCAACCTCATCTACTAATATTTGTTTGTTTTTCTTTTCTTTTAGTTTTTGCAAAAGAGACCTTGTTAAGTACCCCATTTTTGAGAGGGTCACAGTTTTCTCTCCCATTATTTCCATTGTTACTGTATTCAACAATTGTAAATTTTTTGTAGATTGCTCTATGATAATCCAATCTTGTTCTTCCAGTTTTTGACTTATTTTTAGAGATGCTAAGCACGGAACTCTATTTTTTCTAACGGTCTAGCATATCAAAGGTTAAGTTCCAGCGCGTGGGACAATCTTGTTTCAATTTTAAAATAGGAATGTTCAAACTACTTTGCATTTCAACCAACGTCTGAGCTGCGTTTGAACTTTTTTTGAAATGCATTACCAAACTTTTTGCACTATCTACTTGTTTTTTTTTTTTTTATAGAATTTTCGAGAGCTTGCTGTATGACTAAATTCAATGTATGTGTCCCACCAGAATATGAAAATGAACAATGTTTAACTCTAGTGCAGTTGCCTTCATGTTCATAAAATATTCGCATTGATTACTGATAATGCTTCTCAGTTATATCAAACTTATCAGTGATAGTGTTTATATAATCTGCAATATTCTTTCCTATGTGGCTAACGGAAAACTCCGAACATTCCAGTAAGTGTGAGCATAATTCGTTGTTATAATTAATAAAGTGAGCAGTAACTGCACAAAAACTAACTTGGTAAATATTCGTCCAGCAATCTGCAGTAAGAGAAAGTTTTCCTAGTGGGCAGTACATATTTAGGGTTTAATGATTTTACAAAGAGCGCAAAATACTCATCTTCTTTTATTGAGAACGGAAGATACTCCTTACATATCATTAAAAGTAATAACGAGTCGATTCATTTTTTTGCTTCTGGTGTTAAGGGCTTATTTGAGGAAAAATAGTATTCTATTTTACCTTCACTGTTGTCTGCTTTGTTACTATCTGCAACAATTGGCGTACCTGGTTGCGTACTGGCTGTAGATGGAATATTTCTATACAGCGGTGCTGAAGGGTGCTTACGTTCCAGATGCCTCTTCATGTTTGACGTGGAACCTCTGTAGTGCGACAGCATTTGGCTACAGTAACGGCACTTTGCTCCACCTTCCCATTTTGTGAAATGTTGCCATATGTCGCTTGTTGTTTGTGACGCGTTGGTCATTTCCAGAGATAAAAAAGCTTCAAAAGTTTTACGCAAAATGAAGCTCCCGATTGGGGTGCATCGCGGAATGCGGGGGTTCAACGATTTGAAGAATTGGAAAGGTACGGAATACCGATCATTCCTTCATTACTTTCATTGTATACTAGCCTTGTAGTCCTGCGAGACCTACTTACTGAAAAGGCTTTTGATCACTTTCTGCTTTATTTTTGTGGTGTTACGATTTTGTCATCCGCTTACCATCGTAAATATTGGCCTAAAGCTGGCGAATTTCTTGATAAATTTGTGAAGGAGTTCGGGAAATATATGGCCGAGAACATTTAACGAGCAATGTACACAACCTCCAACATGTAGCTGCAGAAGTTTTAAAATTTGGTCACCTCGATATTTTTTCTTCATATTGTTTTGAAAACCATCTCCAAAAAATTAAGCGTTGGGTAAGGTCGGGTTTCAGATGTGCAGTACAGGTTGCTGCTCGATCTGAAGAAAGAGCCAAACGTGGTGTTGCTCGCAGGCGTAGAGTCCAACGTTATCCAAAATTAACCATTAATCGGGCTGGCATATTCGTGAATGCACAGTTTTTATTACGACCAACTTTAAGAGACCAATGGTTTTTGTCGAAAAAAAGCTGTTATCAAATTTGACAAAGTGCAGCGAAATCCTCCATACACTATTTTTGGTACACAGTACCGCTTTGCGATGGAAATGTTTGATTTTTTACTAGCTGAGGAGGATTCTGATTTTCAATTTTCATCAGCAAACATACATGTTTATGAAGTTAATGAGGCTATTCCAACAAAACAAGTAGACATATCAGTAGCACAAATAAGATGCAAGTTAGTTGCAGTTCATCCACCATCCCAACCCGGAACAACATATTTATTTTCCCTACTACATACTTTATAACCCAATAACATATAATATAACCCAATGTTATATCAATAAAAATGAAAAATAGGAACTTTTATTACATCATTGCACGTGGATAACACAGTCATTTAATATTTATCACAAATCATCTATTGCTTCTTAACTCAATTTGCACTTCAAAAACTTCTCTTCATCTATATCATTCAGTATGAATTTTTCATTAGCACCCACATGACGAAACAGTTTTAATACATTTATGTAGCTGCTGTAAGCAATCTTTTTGCCATGTTTACCGCCACCCATCCAACTACATCCGACTAGAAAAGTTCTGTCGAACAACAATCGCAAAGCGTCGTTCATTCGGTTTTTGGCATCACAACAAATTATTCTTATATTTATGTTTTGACTAATTTTACTGAAGTTTTCTTCGTCACAGAGTTGATTCTCGAATTCATCTAGCTGTTCTGGTGTACTTATTGTTGGCAGGATGGTCGCAGAACTTTCGTCCCGTGCTGTGAAACATCTATGGTCTGCAAGGTAATCCGTTTGAGATCGAATTTTGCCAACAGTGTTTTCCAACTTCGTTAACTTTTTCAGCACAGTTTGCTGGAACGCTTTACATCCATGATCTTCACTGTTTGATCCACTCGACGATTGTTTGGAAGATGTTGCGACGGGTTTAAGCGTTAATTGGACCGGCTGTGTGGAAGGTGGACGAACAACGATGAATGATGATGATGCAACAGGCCCAGCAGGAAGATTAGAAGCAGGTCTGGTCTGTTGTAACGGGGCAGGACGTACAATTCGGAATGATGCTGGGAGACCAAGCTTGGCTATTGTTCGTGATGGGGACGTCGATCTGCTTGCAGGAAGGTGCTGGGCAGCCTGTGATACAGGACAGGAAACAGGACGAGCAGGAATATTAGAAGCAGCTCTGGTCTGTTGTAACGGGGCAGGACGTACAATTCGGAATGATGCTGGGAGACCAAGCTTGGCTATTGTTCCTAATGACTTTGTTGACGAGGAATGGTATGTTGATGGCGACGCAGATCTGCCCATCGGAAGGTGCTGGACAGTCTGTTTAACAGGACAGGAAATAGTGCAAGATTGGACGACTGCAATGTTGTCCGATTACAGCTCGTCGGGGAAGAGTAATTCTGTTAAAGTAAGATAAAATGTTAACAGATAGCTGTTTGTACATGTTTATTTCACTATATTTACCTTTTCGTTTTATTTCTATTCATAATTCGTATTACGAGCAAACGGTACACGAAAATAAACTGTTTCAGAGCAACTGTACAGCTGGTTTGTTAACATTACGAATATCTGTTTTGTTTTGATTTGATGGCGTTTGAGCTGTCAGTTCCGGAATTGGGATGAAGGGTTCAACTTATAATAAAAAGGATCGGATCAGAGCACCCACGCTGGGTTCGTTTTTCACGCACACACTTACAATTTAGGCTTATTAAGACTGCTAATAATCTTCGAGGCAGCCTCTTAATAAACCTCGCGAAATTTATCTGAACCGCCATTTCTGTCAACTGGGATATCGCTTGTGTTGATATCTCAAGGAAATCACGAATAATGAACCAAAACCTTAACTGTCAAATTTATCTCGAACACACTGTATTTGGGACGAAGTTGGGATTCTGAGGGATTTTGAGTTGCAGCATGACAGGGAAATGATCACTGCCATACGTATCGGTTTCTACGTCTGTCTCAAGTTGTTGTGTTAGTTGAGAAGATAGTATTGCTAAGTCAAGTGTGCTTTGGTGTCCGTTGTGTGATGAGATTCTAGTAGGTTTGTTTGGGTTGGTGATAATGAGGTTGTTTCTGATGGAGAAATCAACTATCAACCTCCCGTGTGGCGTGGTATGGGTACCACCCCAAATGGGATGATGACTGTTGAAATCTCCAAGAAAAACTACCGGTTTTGGAACTTTGTCTATTAGGTTTTGTAGCTTTGAGTCAAGATTGGGGATATTTTGGTTTTGAAGGTAGATGCTGATGAAGGTGGCTTTAATAGGGCTTTTTAATTGGACAACGATGGCAGGGAGATCTGTGTTAATGTTAAGTGTTTTGTGAGGATAGTCTTTGTGTATGCCTAAGCATACGTTGTGATGGGGTGGTTTGGCTTCTTTAAAATACCAATTGTAATTGTTGTTAATGTGTCTATGTGTCTTCTTGTAATGATATGACTATCGGTGAGTGTTTGTCAAGTAAGAGTGTGAGATTATTAAGAATTTGGTCTCGAGGTCTAACTCTACAGACGTATTTGTTTACCGTTAAGCTTTTTGTTCTTTTTGGTGTCTTCCTTTGGAGTGTCAGGAGCGTCGCTTTGTTTGGGTGCTAGTTTTTGTTTTTTTTGTTGGTTAGGCGGAGGTTTTCTTCGGATGAGTTTGGTCTGGTGTTTTTGCGTTTGTGGGTTGTCTTTGGTTCGTGTTCCTGTATTTTGTTCGAGGAGGAAGTTGATGAGTAGTTGGTGTCAGAGGTCGTGGTGGATGTTTCTTCGTCGGATTCTTCAGTGTCTTCGGTTTCGGTAGTTGTATTTTGTTGTTCGAGTTTCTTCGTCAGTTCGTTTACTTGCTTTTGGAGGGCAGCGACCGTGGAAGTGAGTTCGACAATAAGATTGTGTCGTGGGTCGATTGTCTTTGAAGCTTCGAGTCTGTTGTTTACTGTGTTTTGTTTTTGTTTTTGTTCGTTGTACAGTTTGCGTGCTTCCATGAATGTGATTCCTTGATCTACTTTAATGTGAATAATATTCTCTTCGTCAACATATCTCGAACAGGAGCGACTCAGAGTATTATGGTCTCCGTTACAATTTCTACATGTCGGGGCTGCATTGCATTTGCCGTGAGCGTCCTGGTTGCAGTTTGAGCAAGCTTCAGGCGACAGGCACTTTGCTTTGCTATGGCCGAATTTGGTGCAGTTGAAACATTGCATGGGTCGTGGGTAGTAAGTGCGTGTCTTCACTTGCAAAAGTCCAATGCGAATGTTTGTTGATACTTTAACTGAGTCTATTGTGAGTAGCAGCGAATTGGTCGGTGTCATGACGTCGTTGTTGCGTCTCAAAAATCTCCTAACTGCAGTTACTTTCTGGTCCTTAAGATTTTCCAAAATGTCCTCGCACGTCATTCCAGTAAGTTCCGGGCAAGTGATGACACATTGCACACGGTTTAAAAACGGATGGTCTATTATTTGCACTGGGGTCTTGTCTTCTAGTTCCGTAATTTTTATTAGTTTGTCAAATTGCGTCCTTGATCGTGTTTTTAGTAAATACCTGGTACCTCTGTTTATTGGTGTGCAGGGTTTCATCTCGCCGACGATGTTGGTTAGGCTCTTGCTGATCAGGAAAGGATTCTACGGCAGTTTCTGTCCTTCTGGAGCTTGGAGGATCAGGTACAGTAGCTCGCCGTTTATTTGCAAAGTGCCCCTAGTTTTTCAAGTTAGATTTTTCTTGAGAAAAGAGCACTGAAAAGCCGTGACAGGTGCATGAACATGCAAGCTACAAACAGACATAAGGTTTGCTAGGGACACCGAATGGGACAATTTTGATTCGACTTTCCGCAGAAAAACGGCACCGTAAAAACGGTACTTGGACCCCCAGTGCAAACCTCAGCCGTTAACACGTTAACCGCCAAGCATTTACCAGCTGGTAGGCATATACAATCTTTGTTTTAACCATTGTCAAGTATAGATCAAGGCTGACAAACAGAAAGTGGCTTCAAAAAAAATGTAACCTTGATGGAACGATGACTGTCAAAAGCATTGGTTTGAACAAAATTTTTGAAACAAGAAAGATATTAACAAATTAAATACTTCACAAATTTCAAAGTTAAAAATTAAAGTCCAAATGTTTATAGTTAAAATTGAATATGTTTAATATTTCATGCCAATAGCTCACCGAACTTTCTTTCATACTTTGAAAAATCAAAATCATTGATTATCAAAATTTAACTTGATAGCAACCTTGTTTTTTCAAGATATGTTGTTTGCTTCTCTTTGAAAAAGTCATAGCAGGCACATAAAGTTTGTAAAGGATTTTCGTGTTGTTATAGTGAGTATTGAAATATGCCATTTTCAAATATAAATATGGTTTTAAGCACGTTTAATCTGTTCGCAGATGATGGATACAGTAAAAGAGGATTCAAGAACTCGTATACTTCGTGGAATTGAGGCCTGCGAGAGGCAAATCAAACTAAATAATAGGCAGACTTATTCGTATTCTATGTATATCTATTCTATATTCTTACGCAAGCTGTCGTAGGGCTTAAAATAGAGGTTTAACAGTTATCTTCTGAAAACAGGGACCCATCTGGGACGGGAAAGCCCAATCCAATTACACCCCCAACTACACCGGTTAGCGAAAATCTGCAATTGCAGCCGAGCAGAATGATGGTCGCAAAGAGGGGCTAAATTCTTTAGAATCCATAATAACGGCACATAACGTCGACCGTCTGAGTTCAGCAAACGGTTATACAAATATGCCGCCTCAGCCTATCGCATTTACAATAAGGCGTTGTCTATATCAAGCGAGGCTACAAATCTGCTTCCACGCCAATCCTCACTCCATTTGGCGCTTTGTTAATTCCCGTAGAAAACCTCATGCCCTGCCGAGCCTGCTGACTTTGGGTGAACGCTATGCTTCCTCCACGAAGGATCAGGTTACCCTGTTTGCCGCACACTTTGTATCAGTTTTTGCAGCGCCTGTCAACGATAGAAATAGAGTTTCGTCAGGGCTGGACTTCACACCTGACAATGCCATCTCCGTCTCGTGTCCGGCAATATCTGAAGATGCTGTCATAAGGACTTTGTCTAAACCTCGCCAATCTTACTCTCCTGGTCCAGATGGCATCCCAGCTGCAGTTCTAAAACAATGCCGTTATATTCTGGCAACTGTACTTTGCAAGATTTTTAATCTCTCTTTGTCGCAGGGCATTTTACCTGAAATAGAGAAAACTAGCTGGATGATGCCACGGCATAAGGAAGGGCCACGTACAATGGTTTCTAACTACCGTGGGATCTCACTACAATGCGCCTGTGCTAAAACATTTGAATTTGCAGTATTCCCGCCACTATTGCATGATTGCAAAGCCTATATCAACCATGAACAACATGGATTTTTGCCAGGTCGCTCAACTGTTACCTATTTAGTAACATTTGTCTCTTATATAAACTTGACCGTGTTGGTCATGTGGATGCTATTTGTACCGATTTCAAAGCTGCTTTTGACCGTGTATGTCACTCGCTATTATTGGATTGGTCTGTCGGATTTTTCCTCCTAGTGGTCATCTTCTCTTCGCAGATGACTTTCTCTGATGATCTTTCTCTGCAATCTTTTCTTAACAATTTCGCATCTTGGTGCACGTCTAATCTTCTTTCTTTATGCACCGATAAATGTTCTATTATTTCCTTTTCTCGCTCTAAACTACCACAGTTTGCACCCGAAAAGTTTAGTGTGCTCGGGTGCAGTGAATGAGGTGGATCCGGGTGTTGAAGTGGTAGGCCTGTCAGCGTGTATTAGTGTCCTGTTTGTGTTATGTGGTGCGGTGTGTTGGTGACGCTCGGTATCATAGCGGGAGAGCGGGATAGTGGTGAGAGCGGTGAATCCTGTGTAGATGGCTGACGATGGCGATGTTCAGGGCGAGGAAGAGCCACAAACTCTCTGACACGAACACCGGCAGGCCAAGTTTCAGCGGAGAGAGCTTTCTCACTGCAGGACATGGGGATCCGCACTTTGAAAGAGAGTGAATCGCGAGTTGCCGGATTCACATCTTTTCCCAGAAGTGAGAAAGCGATCACGTCGTCGGTGCCGAGCCTGCGTTGCACCGATGCGATAACTTGATCGACGTTGACGCTTGGTGCAATGCCCGTGAGATGCAACCAGAAACGCAGGGATTGCAGGGAAACGTTCTGGGATGCAACTAGTCTCGGCGAAGAAACACTGGAACCGGTGATCACCTCGCGGGTAAAATCAAGGGGCCTCGCTGCGACTACTGCGAATGGGACCGGAGGTTTAGCTCGCTGGGTGGTCGGAATGGCCGAAACGCGCTTGGTTTGGCCACCAGCCGGTTCCGAGAGAGCAGGAAATGCCCGGGTCCACGGGGCTACCATTGCTCGCATTTCGGTGGACAACGGCTCGAGAATAGCGTCCTTTATAGATGCAACGATCGAGCCGATCGCTGAGGTGTACCCCGCCCGTAAACCGACCTCCTTCATCGTCTTGCTCCTTGGGTTGGCAAGGGCCTTGGTGCAGCCCGGACAGCTCCAATGGACCTCAGGCCGTAACTTGATGCTCGCCTTCAAGTCGTCAGGAAGAGTGACACAGGAATCATGAAAAAAATATTCACAATAGCAGCATCGCATCGTAGTCGCATCCGGAGCAAAATCGTTGGCACAAGCAAAACAAACGGACGCCATTTCGAACGGGCCTGGCGCGAAACACACGGGCAGCAGAAACAACGAGATACTACGGTAAAAGAAAACGGCCTATTGACCTGAACGTCTGTAAAGCACGGTCTGTAGCAATAACCAAAGATGGACAGTAGATGCACAGTGAACAGGTTCCGATTAACACGCAAATTAAACAATTTCAGCGGAGCCGATTTGATACGCGACCGATGTGACTGAATGACAACTGTCAATCACAGATCACAGACAGATTGTGTGTTCATATTGTGATGATATTGTGTTCTGTGGTGATGCTTAGATACTTTAATACTGTGTGTTTTGTGCTGAAACTGTGATACCGATCGACGAAGATAAACTATGGTACAGGAGAAGAGAAGTATCTGGTGTCCAGAAGATACAAAAATGTAATAAAGAACCAATGTATCTGGAGAGAAATTAAACAAAGCCTCAATGTAACAGGTGAGGTAACTAATCTATCAAAAAAATATCGTTTGAAGGCTTCCCTCGCCGCTGACGCCATTTGGGAGGGATGGTTATTGGAGCGATTTAGTGTGGCCGCAGAAACGGTGTCGTCCAAAACAACAACCGTATCCTTGCACTCGATACATATGTTATGCAGCAAGCATACGGTCTTCACGACTAGAGCCGCGTGATCCGGAGTGATCTGCAGTTCCGTTTGGAGGCATCTCCACTTCATTGTCAAGAGGCCAAATGCACATTCAACTACTCGCCGGGATCGGCTCAACATGTAGTTGAAGTGTAATTTGGCCTCGTCGTCAATGTTGCCCGGGTACGGGCGCATTAGGTACTCCTTTAGAGGGTAACCTTGGTCCCCCAAGAACACATGTGGCAATATGGTGTTTGTACCGGGCAGTTGTTTTGCCGGCGGTATATTCAGCCCTCCTGTTTCAATTAGTTGAAACAGCGAGGAGCTGTTGAAGACACCACTGTCGCTCCGCCGCCCATACTCGCCGACATCAACTGCGATGAACTTACATTCGGCGTCCGCCACTGCTTGAAAGTGGATGGAGAAGTATTGCTTGTAGTTATAATATTGGCTTCCCGATTTGGGTGGAGCCCTGAGCCGCACATGTTTCCCATCAAATGCGCCAATGCAGTTAGGGAAACTCCATTTCTGCATAAAGCCCGCTACGACTTCTCCAAACCCGTTGGTGGTTGGGAATGGCAGAAACAGGCTGTGTAGGTTTTCCCAAATCGCCTTACAGGTTTCATAAACAATAGCGCTTATGGTGTTGGTGGTGATGGAAAAATTGAACGCAAGGGCTCGGTAGCTATTACCAGTAGCAAGAAACCTAGAAAGAGAAAGAACACATCAAGTATTTTTAACGATTTATTTTCTTTCGTTTTTTCCGTTTCACGTTTCAGACATAGAGGCGAAAATGAAATGGCGCAATTTACGAGATACCTTTAATAAAAAGTGTGGCAATATGCACCGGTGGGGTAATATGCACCGGTATGATTTAAGCTGAATTATGGCCTTTAAAAATAAATTAATCAATGAAATCTGTTCTTTAATGCGTCTTATATATGCTATGTGAGTTTCACGGCTCTAAATTGAAAATTAACTGAAAAAACGTAATAAAACAAATTGAGTCCAAAACCATGTAAGATTTCGCTACCTTTATTTAAGGAATTACAAGTGTACAAATGTAATATTGCATCAGAACAGGCATTCATAAAATGCCTGAATGCTTAATTTAGCGAATACTGAAGAGAATTATTGTTGAAAATCGTTCCTTTTTTAATTATAGATAAAATTTGAACTCTTCTCAGTAGGGGGCGAATACGCACACCCTTAGGTGAAGTAAAATGCCATTATGTTTAAAATGTAAACAAAGGGGCATAATGCACCAAAACAAGAGTAAGTCAAAGTTTTACGCATGTTACCTTCATAATCAACGCATTTTTCATGTTAATATAAAG
>KE524959.1:46460-56546 GCA_000441895.2 Anopheles sinensis
ATATGCTGCCAAATGTGAATTAACGCTATGTGTTGCTGGCAGCTAGATAATAAACGAACGATGAATGGTGATAAGTGTGTTCGAGGTGGAAAATTGCTCTCAAACTCTTTCTGCATGCAAAGCAACCAACAAACACATCAGTACATCGCATCGCAGAGTTCAAATCAAGTTGTTTAAACGAGCTGACCCCACGAGGGGCTTTCGTGTTAAGAGTTTTCACCTCATGTGGCAAGCGTACAAAAGCGCATCCAAGGTGCAAACTCATCATGAACATCGAGCATGGGGCAACAACTCTCAATAAGACGGCAACAAAAAGGGCCCGATAAGACACCAACTTAAAGTATGAAACAAAAACCATACAACAGGAAGGAAGAGGGAAGAACGTAGCACATGTCGTTGCCACCTTGGTTGTCGCGGTCGTAAATAAGTATCTTAAACACTTTTGCTAATTGTCAACGATCAAATTAGCGTGTCTTGTGAGGTAGGACGATGCAGCGACCCAACGGAAAACCGAGCGACGTCGCGCTGACATGCAATGGTGCAGTGCGAAAAGTGCATCCACGGTTGCACCACCAAGTACATGGTTGACTCTGGCCGGTCACACACACACAACGAGTGTCAACGTGCACACGAAACGAAGTGCCAAAACAAATGTGGAGAAATGAGAAAAAAAGCCTGTGTGCAAGAGAGAAGCATCATTTGCAGCAATTGCACATTTGTCTGGTGAAAGGAAACTTTCCTCGGCTCGGGTCCGGGGTTTTTGTTACTCGCTTTAAGTGATTTTTTATGTCTCCTCACTCGACGGCGATGTCCCCGGATGGCTGTCGTCGATCGCCGCTCGGTTGGTCGCATCTTTATTGCACGATTTGGTGTCTTTACACACCGCCACCTCATTTGCATATGCGCGAGAGAATGTAACAATTTGCAAACATAAATCCAACAACCGTCGCGCCACGCCACATTCCCTTATCGCGCTCTGCCTCCCCATCCGGGTTGTCGTGTCGTTAGTGTCTCTTCCGCGGGGAGAATGGGAACGGTCCTGCATGCATGCGCAATAAATGTCACAAAACTGGCGCGAAGTAACCGAATAGGTTTCGTTTGGTTCATACCCAGCGTAAGGGAAGGCGAGGGGGGGGGAAGTCCTAGGGCTAGGAAAGTGCTGCCATGGAGTACCGCGTCTCTTGGAGACCATATAGCTAAAAGCTCCCACTGAAGTCGGGAACGACAGGGATCGCTCGGAAGTGAAAGACTCTACACAGACCTCAGGTTTTCACCCTCCGCGTCAACAGTCACGACTTTTGCGGTTGAAGACCTCGAGCCCAACCGACAATCGGGAAGAGCCGGTCGGTCACAACCTCAGACAGAGCTGGATTAAGCCACACGATTGTCGACGACGGGTTGCGTGCTTCGCACCACCTCGTTACCTTCGTACCACCTACAACATCCGAGTCGTTCATGCTCGGAATACCAGTCCGACTTCGAGCTCCTTTGTCATGACAAACGCGCGACAAGCTGTTGCCAACCGATCAGCCCATGTCGGGCGATGGATTCGGTCATGCAATGGACGTCCTGAATAACTGACAAAATCACGATCTTTGCGCATTTTGAAGACAGGTATCATCGGGAACGTTACAGGCTATTACTGACTCTTTCCGGAACGTGTCATAACGAACGGTTTAATATCTCCTTTGTCGTAGGATTTGTTAAAGGCACCAATTACCAGTCAATCGATCCCTGATGATCATCGACTTCGTACTTGTTATGTGTCATATGGTGGCAAGACTCCGAAAAAGGTGCAACCACCATCGCATACAGGTGGTACCAGAGCTGCTGCTGTTGACTGTTGCTGCACCCAAACCGTCCAAACCGTAGTCCCAGCATGAGGCTATGCGTGCGTCGCCCGAGCGATAATGTGACGTACTGCCGATAAATAATTTATGGAACAAAACATGCCCGAGGGCATTTAACATGTACGCATGCAGCAGCAGCGGCTACAGCAGGGGGTCTCCACTATGGCCGAGTATAGAGTTATTACCCGTCTAATGTACGGCAGCGACAGGCAAAAGGCGTCAAGCCGGAGCTACTTCTTAGGGTCGCCGCAGACAAGACGGTCGTGGACACGCGCTCGCTTCGATCCGCTTTTTCCAATGCACCGATCGTTGGTCGCATATTGCGTGATTACACGACTCCATTCGATGCCCGTGTGGTGGTGCTAGTGGGCCTTCGAGCGATCGTGGACAGGGTGGACTTTTTGGAGAGGTTCACACTACAGGGTGTTCCGTTGAAGTACGGCGCTTTTAGTACGTTGTTAGTTTTGGTTTGGAGCGTACTCTGAATGCTGTTTCTGAACAGAATTCGTTGCTGAACCTTTATTGAAGTGTGGTAGATGGTATATCTTGTGGGGAATAGAAGTCGGATATTCGTTTTCCTCATATGCTAGAAGTAGACATTCATAGGATGCCTCAAAAAATAGTTCTTATTGTGGTGAAAACAGTAGGCTTAGATAGTAAACCTTTAGTGTAAAATAATATTAAGCTGAGCTTAACATCAAGAGGTCAATTTCATCGTAAAAAAGGTAGCAACTCTCGCTGTATATTGGTGACGCTGAAAACTGAACACCAACCAACAGCGGAATACCGTATCGTATCAAAATAGTTTTATTGTGTAGATTTTATTACCCTCAGAATGAAGCAAACTAATCTGAGGACATCCTCATCCAACATCTGTGGCAAGCGTGCTCTAATGCACCGTTAGAAGCCACCCTCCGGAGAAATGGAGTCAGTACGTTACATTCCGGCGCTTCAGACATGACAAATTGAGTGGCACGGGTCCGAACCGGTGTCTTCCGAGGTGCGCTGGCGGAGGCACCCTGTGTAGGAAAGTCGTGATCTAAATTCACGATCGACCGTTGCGCCCAGTGATTGAACTCTCCTCGAAGCTGTAGGCCGTGCGCCGACCGGTACCGGCTGTGAGTTATTTATGTAAATGAAGGTGGCGGTGGAGCTGGTGGAAGCTATAGATGGAAGCAAGGGGAAAGTAAATATTTATAAGATTAATTGTACTTCAGTTTTGTGCGCCTCCTCCATGGGGGGAAGCTGGCGACGAATGGCAGGGGGGCCGCGGGCCAAGCGTGGCGATGCGTGTGGTATCGCAGCCGGATGACTTAAAGATTACGGATATTGATTGGAACTGTGTGTTCTTTTTCGCTAGGCTAGCAAAACAAATTCAGGGTAAAGGAAAAGATAAAATTGCTAACCACAGGTAAAAACACATGTGTGTGTGTCTGCCCTTTACATGTGCGGCCACCTCGGTGGTTCTCCAAACACCGAGACCCGTCCGTCCCGTCAGCAAATGGATGGGGGTGATTTATGGGCAGGCTGGTCCCCATCCTCCGAGACCCAACATTTGTGCGAACCGGCTGGCAGACTTTTACCCTGTGGTTATGTCGGGTGGAAGGAATTTGATCTTTGATCCCTCGCAGCTCTCGAGCGAAGAGTCGCTTAACGGAGGAGAGCCTTCGAATTGCTGGTTGCTTTTATCTCAGCAGATGGTTGAGCGTAGTATGGGAAAGCCAGCTCATGATAAAAAAACACGCTTTAGCTGCAGTTTTCCGGATGAGTTGTGTTTGCGCCGAAAAATCCAACCCCTTTCATCGGAAGAAAGGAAAAACAACCACCACCCGGTCCCTGATCCAGCCATCATGTGGTCTTTCATTTCGGGCCTCTAGCTATCGTAGACCAGATTTCCATCGAACTGTTCGAAACTTTGCCAAAAGGTAAAGTCCTCTTCCAAAAGACTTAATCGATCGCGCTCCCTTTCCGGTGGAACGATTGCGAAAATGAAGCGTTGAATTCCGCAGGCGTTGCCAGGAACATTCATTCTGAACGGGTTATGGATGGTTTCTTACGGGTGCCCGGCATGCTTTTTTCCTGCTAGTGATTTGTTGTGGATAAATTTATCACTAAAAAACAACAACAACAACAACAGACGCCACCCTTAGACTTTTGTGTATACGAAGTTCTGACGGAGTTCAGCTAAAATCCATCATCCACCCAAAGACCGTCAAGCCCTCGAGAGTTCTTTAGCTCCAGCCGGTAGCTGAGGCAGGTCGTAGCAGCTGCCGGATCGACTCGGGAAAACCCGGTGCGCAGATGGAAGATGACGGTGAAAACAAATAACAATGAGAAAAAAAAGACCGTGCGCCTAATCTGCTAACCTTCACTTCGGTTTGCCAGGGCATACACACACCAACACACTGGTACACCTTTAAGCCACAGAAACGACGAGAACTAGAAGCGCTCGCCTTTATCGCTCGGGGTTTCTTGAGTTGCGTCTCCTTGTGACCTTTGGGCCCGAAAGTCGCCTGTGAGCTGCCAAAGGTGCGGATATTTTCTAATTATCCTTTTTCCGCCTCAGTTCACCTCACTCAACACACAATCACTTCGACAAAGGCCCAAAGGCCGCACAGGGCAATCGTTACGCCTCGGTCCTTAGGAGGGGATGTCACGGGCAGGGGTGGACGAGCAGGGAAACGGATCCCAGGACACTGAATGTTAAAAATTGGTTTCTCGAGACCGGAAGGCGTACCACCGGATTCGTAGCGAGATATCCCCGACCAGATTACCGTCGGGTCGTCTCAAAAGGGATAAATCGTGTTCTGTTTTCTCCTTCGTGGTGGTTGGTGGGCAAAAACTTTTCCACCCCCCGCCTCTGGATCATCATCGTTCCGGCGGTGTGGAGATGGCAGTTGGTCGTGGACTGATTGAATTCAGATTAACTGCCCTGGATTCAGAGGGTAGCTTCGTAAAGAAAGGTCTGACAAGGCTAACTGAATCAAGTAGTCTTCAGCTGATGGGGACACATTCATTGAGATTAAAATACCAATCAGAGGACAGCTCTAAGGAGTTCCTCTTGCTCCCTGGAGACAATCGAAACCACTGCAACTGACTAAGTGTTTTCCAGTGGGAGGTTTGGTACTTAAATTAACTCTCGCAACTTGCCTCGATTCATTCTGGTTCCCTACAGTAAACGGTCGTGAAATAATCTCTACATTAACACATAATTCTGAGGGTTTTCGAATCATCGCTCCTACCGATACACGAACAATGGAGGAAGGGTAAGCTGTATTAAAAAAAGCGTACCTAAATCCAACTCAGGACGTGCGCAGCAGAACCCATTAAGGACGCCGTGGCACTGAAAACCAGCCCAATTCCAGGTGCTGCCAGGTGTGTTCTCGGCAGTCCTCCTCAATTAGACTCCTTGAGCAGCTGCTTCCTTTCTGGGCGACGCCGAGGACTTGTGCCTGCTGTGTTGTTCCACCTTTCTTCCTGCTTTACGTGTTCATTCTCCATTCCAATCTGCCGTGCGGCAATGAAAGATTGTACGGGTACAGCGGAAACAGAAGGGACGCTAAAGAGGACCATCCATCAGTACGTCCTATCCTGCTTAAAGACCGCTTAACGCCGCGCGTTTCAAAATGGATCACGCTTCTCGTTCTCGGGGCGGGCAAAGAAGGCACGAAACCAGATACACCAGAGCGACACCAAACGGCCAAAGCCTAATGTTTCCTGCCCCGAATGGGTGCAGGCAAACGTGCCGCGCGTAACCGTTCAAGCTCTAGTTGGGCATGCTTTTCCCGACGGTTGTTCTGGTCAGTTTCTGGAGAATGAAATTACAGTAATTCCAAACCACGCCCCATCTTTGCGCCGAGGTTATCCGGATTGTGCTCCTCTGCCAAATGGTGGCTCTTTCCAGGCTCTCCGACGTGGTCAAATTTCCTTTGTACCTTCACAGCTCCTCAGCTGTCCCACTTGTGGTACAGTGTGTAAGAACAAGACCTTTTTGCCTTTTCCTAGTCCCAACTCCTGAACTCCAAATGTCCGCGTGGAAGGCAACTGATCCACAAACCGTAGGGAATTGGTCAGTGGACTTCGCGTTCACACCCGGCATGAAAAGCCGTTTGCTGCCGAGCGTGTAATTACCGATTAATAACGCAAATATTCCATAAAACATTCAATCCTAAGGGCGGTGGCGACGTTTTTTTCTTCTGTACCTCCGTCCTTCCTCTAAAAGTTGACTCGCAAGGCGTTACGACTCGGGAGCCCCCCAGGTGAGACCGCATGCCACACCAGACATTCCATATTTGGCGGTGTGTTTGTATAAATACACACACACACACACTCCCATTTGCCATGGAGTGTTTTGACAGGCCTTGCAGAGCCTGGGGTGGTCGGCAGGCGACTCCGGTGGACGACAGTGTTGTTGGAAGCTATGACTTAATAAATGCGCTCATGGAGCTGACAGCTCCTCATGCTAATGGGCGTCGCCTAAGGAGAGGGAAGGGAGTACAGAGCACTCCACTTAATTTATTTTTTTTTCAATTTATCAAGGAGCTTGAGCAATCGGCCGCCAACGAGTCCGATTAGAAAGGTCTCGTGATCAATCAAGATGTTTTTTGGAAAATTAATATGTTACTGTTTCTTTTGCGGCACTGAAAGTTGAACTCCAATCCGCAGGCACAACACACTGTCGCACCTTTGCTGGCCTTTTTTTAAATAAACCATTAATTCAGGCATTTCGTAAACGTAATCTTTACCTTCATGTGCCCATTACCATCAAGATCCGATGGCGAGCGAAATTACTGCTACAAATTGCCCGCGGACATGGAATCTGGAATCCGGTCCACGGGATCTCCCTCCGCCCCCTGGTCGGCCGGCTCTCCCCGGACTAATCAGCGATAGGACTTTACTCCCTGTACCACTATCCAGCTGGTGGTCAAGTGGTCTGCAGCCCGGAGTGGCACAACACCTGGTAGGAATTTCCGACCTCCACATGCCCGAACCTCTACGCGATAAGGCCAGCTCCGGCGCGCTCCCTGCGAGCGGCAAGTGAGTGGCAGTGGTTTGCAGCGAACATGGACACTTTCAGGAGGGGGAAAAAAATAAAACAACTCGTAAACCCTCCACGAAGGATACTAACAGCCGCGCTCGTGGCACTTACTTTCCACCGGCACGCGATCGAGGCAGCGTGACGCGCGCAATCATTGGCGACCATTGGCCGCCAAAATGGTGGTCAGCGTAATTGATCCGATTCCGCGCGGCGAGAAGCTTTGAGTGTGGGAAGCGCTTAAATTTGTATGATTAAACATTTTACTACGTCCCATTTCGCTTCCATCGTCCTCCGGGTTCTAATTGGGAGTTCTTCCCACTCTTGTCCATGTTTTGAGGTTAGCTCTCACTTCAAAGGCTGGAAGACCGCAAACAACGTGTAGAAATATGAGTAGGTTTTGTTTAAACAATAAACGGTTCGCAGGGATGAGTCGCGCTCGTGGACCTTGTTTACCATAGGTCGCCTTCTTAGGTAGTGCTACACCTCAAACACCACGGTCGAGAGTCTGAGGAACACGGAACGTTCCCGTTTCCCCCACACTCCACGCTCGATGCGACTGCTCACTTGGGCGAGGGAAGTTTCGCACCGATGAAAGGTAATTTATTTAATGTTACGATTAGATTTATGGACAAGCCGTGTTTAGAGCCGTCGAAACGGCTCGCGAACATGAATGTGTTTGACCTTTATCTGGGCAAGTTAGGCCGAGGAAGGCCTACAAGTATGCTAATCGAACAGGGGAGCAGCGACGAAGGTTGCCATAAGAGACTGGAAGTGGGTCTTGCAAGCCGCGTTGAGGTGTTGAACAAACGCATGACTTTCATAACAAAGATTGATAAGGGATTCCCGTAGGAAGTTTATGAACATCAAACGGATAGATGTTTACTTTCCGGCTGTATGTTACAAGTAATAGTTCGTAACGATTATTTGTTACCCGTTTGTAACAACCCAATTTAAAGGTGGAAAGTTTCAGTTACATCCTGTTTAAAGGTTATAGATGTTGATATAGAATTTTACACGAAGCTCTTAGTTAAAGGAAATGAACTATTGATGTTCTTTTCAGATCCAACCTACTTTATGATGGTCCTCTTGACTCGCATGTAGATGAAATCCCCAAGGAAGCGATTTCAAGACATTCAAGAGCATAAAGAATCAACGTTTTCATTCGCTGGCTCTCGTCTAAATTTGCACACCATCGTTGAACCTGCAAACCCTAGAGCGAACCATGGGCCGAGTTGGCGTGCCTCGGTGCACATCGATGGTGGCTGTACTTTGATTTCTTCAGCACCACAGGGGAATGCACCGGTTCCACCGGACGACTTGCCAGCCGTTTTGTTGTTGCTGCTTGCCTTTCTCTTCTTAGGCTGAAACCACATCGCGCACTTGACGCTTCTTTGGCGAGTCGGTTGGAGGACAAAATGGAATCAAAGGGGAAGAATAAAAACTGCGCAAAGTTTGGCAAAGAAAACTTTGCAAGCAAGTGAACAGAGGAAAACCCGCACCAACCGCCTAAGCTAATATGGTACCTGCAAATTGCATACTGTTTTGTTTGCAAAGTGGTTTCACCGAATATGCGCCGCGCGGAGTAGAATGGCATCAACTTCTTCCAAGCTACTCCTGAAAAGAACAAAACACGCCAAAGAACATACTCTGGTGGGAAAAGTTTTCCCATACGCCATTTTGCATCCGAACAGACGAAGCTGTGTGGCTTTTGTGTGTTGTACGAGTGGTACTAAAAAGTGCACACGTGCTTGCACCGCTGCACTGCTCATAATCGCGAGCGGATTCCCGGAAAGTCCACCGGGAGAAAGTTGGCTCAAATCGATCAGCTCTTCGCTTGCAGCAAGCAAGTGCTCCATGCACCATTGTACCCGGCTCCACGTTAGTATTTCCCCGGCAAAGTAGTGATGGGAATAACAACTCTTGTTAGAGATTTGAATCAGAGCAGACCAGCATAACGATGATTCGAATCTTTAAGTACTTTTTTGTGATTTGAAACGTGTAAAATTAGTTATAAGTCGTCACAGAGATTTGAATTCTTAACAGAAATTCGAATCCCAAAAACGTGAATGAGTGAGTAAAAGCTGGTCGTCTCAGAGATTCGAATCCCAAAAGTGAGCAAAAGAGTCACTAATCGCCACAGACATTTGAATCCCAAACTGGGATTTACCCTTTTTCTCACTCTTGGTATTCGAATCACTCCTTGGGATTCGAATCACAACTTGGGATTTATTTCTCTGTGGCGACTAGTAACTCTCTTTCACTCACTCATTCACTCTTTTGAGATTCGAATCCCTGTTAAGGATTCAAATCATAAATGAGTTACAAAAACTGTCCGTTGGGATTTAAATCATTCATTCAATAGTATGATTCAACTCACTTATTCTTACTCATCATGCACATCACTACGATAAAGAAGTTTCTTTCCACTGGCCCGGTTCCTTTCACTACCGCGACGACCTACTCGCCTTTTTCCCGATACATACAACTATATTTGCTGTAATGCAAATGGCGAAAGAAATGAAACAAATGTACCGAACAGGGCCAAACGTTTGAATGTTGGACATGAAGCAGAGCGCCGTGCTCAACTTTTCGGCGAGTGGGTTTGAATTGAATTTGACTTGCCTGGCGGTTTTCCTTTTGTTTTTTGTTTGTTATTGTTTTTCAAATTCAATTTCACCGTACACATTTATTGTTTGAATGCAGAACTTTGCCCTTCTGCAACTGAACGGAACATTCCGTTTTTGCTCTTTTGCATTAGAGTACTGGTTTGCGAGTAGACAGGTTTCGTATTCATGCGACATTTTGCGGACAAGTTGCATTTGACTGTAGACAACTTTTTTGGTTCTCTTGTCTTAGAGAAACCTTTCGTAATACCTGCCATCTACATAACTGCATAAGATTGTGTCTATCAAAACCTAATGGTTTCATTTATATGGATCATGTTCACATGGTTTGGTTTCCAAAAATGAAAAAAAGAAAGTTAGACACACTTACACTTCAAAAACGATCGGAAGACATCGTGCATAATCTCTTATTTCCGCCTCCACATTTGTCGGGCTGGCATCCAACCATACAGTCTTTCAGCTCTGAGGTTGAGGGCCAACATCGCAATCGGGAGCACCCACGGGCCAGGTCGAAAGAATGCACGTGCCTGGTGCGTGCTCGATACCCGACCACGACCACGACGACGTCGTCGAC
>KE524959.1:56566-73303 GCA_000441895.2 Anopheles sinensis
CGTTTTTTCTTCAACATTTTGCTACTCCTCGGTTCTCCTCGCATCATCGCTTTCTTTCTCTAGCCATCCGCATGTCGTTAATGAAAGCCACCCAGCGACAGCCAACGGCGCGAGTGTGCGTGTGGCCACTTCCGGTTTTAATGTCGAGCAGCAATGCACCACCGCCCGATGGAGACATTCAGCTGCAAGTCGACTCCACAAATGAACGTACGAACGAACGAACTGGACGGATGGATAGAGAGATTTTATCGACTGTCGTCGCCATTACGTTGGCCCATTTTCAAATGTCCTCCGGAATCCACCGCCCCCACACCGTCGCCCCGTGCGACCTGCGTTCCGAAACCGAAGCGAGGTTAGATTGGGTTCAGTGGAACCCAAGCGCAACCGACGATGAGTCGAGCCGAGAGGAGGGACCTCTGGTGCGACGGTTGGGGACGTTGGTGCGCGGAGAGACCCGGGCGCGAGATGGGGTTGACTGCGTGACAACGACGAGTAAAATGATTAACGTTTCCAAATTGCTGCATTCATCCGTATCCGCTGCGCGACCGGCCGGATCTGGTTGATCGGCACCGAACAGCTGCAGGCTGGTTCCGGAGCGGACGAAGCAGAAAGGATAGGCGCACCGTTTCGGGCTCAGCTATTTCTGATGGTTCTGTTCGCGGCGGCCAAGCGTTGCATTTCTTCTCAAATGGAGGAGCGACAGCATTTCACGATAGGGAAATTGAAAACCTTTAATTTGCCACCGCGGGTCTTTTACGATGAGTTATTATTTATTTTATGAATATTACAGCACCAATAAAAATTAAATAAGCTTTGGATTAGCCATCTGCCTTCCTAAAACTTATTAACATTTATAAATTAAAAACTATTTAACATAATATATACTGATTTTGATTTGCATAGACGCGATAACTCTTGGGTCTTTGTCAGCCAACTTTTTCAAGTAAGGGTTTAATAAAATACAATCTAAATTTGGCTTCTAAATTAGCTAAAATAATCATTATGTTCTAACATCCATGATGAACAGGTGGCTGATTAGGTATCACACATGTTATGTTATCCAATTCCAGTGTAGACTAATTATTCTTAATTGATTATCCGTTGCAAATATTCCCTCGAATTAATTCTCGTCGATTGCTTAATCAATATCTTAAAAAATATCATTCTTTTCCTTCAAACCAAAGCAATTTAATTGCAGCACAGTTAATGCTCTAAACATACAAATGTTTCGTATTTTATTGCGCAATTCTTGTATAATATCATTTTTTCACAGTCTGAAATTCGATTAAAATACCTCCTATAGGCGGACATACTGAATTTCATTGGTTTCTTGTAAAAATCGGTGGTTAAGCATGACATTGCCTCTCAATTTATTACTAGTCCTTAAATGTTACCTTTTCTGATTTAATGCGGCTTTATTCTCAGTTTTAATGCTGGTAATAAATAAACCTCCATACTTGACTGCTTAAGCGATTATCTTTCCCGGCGCAGTCATTATGCATTTTGTTAGCAAATTTCGCTGAAAGAAAACTGGCCAGATTGCACCGGCAGCCACCGGAAACTGTTCGTTGCTCTGGCGAACGGCACACATCGCGATGTTCAAGTGTGTTCACACTTGGCACGACAGCTCATACGAGGTGCACATAGTACAGCATACACGCACTCCATTCGAGCTCGCCCCGTTTCCTTATAATGAGTTTTCTCGGATGGCTTTCAGAAATTGCCCGCTTACGACGCCAGTGTTGCCAGTTTAATTCCCATTGCACGGTAGTCACGGACGTTTACTTCTTTTCCCCATTCTGACGAGCTCTCGGTTGTGCCACATTTACCACCTCAGGACAAGTGCATACGGATTGCGAGGGCAAAAGATATACGCAGAATGGAGGAACACTTTTAGAATGTGAAATTATTTTTCTGCCACGGGAAAAACGTCATTCAAATAGGCGAAAGCAAAGTGTCTCTAAAAGAAGTGCCGTCTTGTATGCGTTTGGAACCCGTTCTACCGTGTCCACTTGGTAGTTTGAGGCCGGTTTTCGTGTGAGGTTATGTAGTCTTGAGAGCCGTGTGTAGAGTCTTCGCGTCCTTGGAGTTGCAAATGATAAAAGGATCAAACGCTGAACTGATTCTATCATGAAGTTGGTCTTTGTATAACCCTTTTTATAACTCAACCACCATCAGAAAATGGTAAGTCATCGGGCAAGAAGCCACTCAAGAGACTCTTCGCTGAGGCCGCTTCAGAAAAGCGCCGTCTTGCGGTAAATCGTAATCGTCAAAATGGCGAACCGTAATCGTCAGTCGTTTCTCGTTTCTCGTGCGAGAAATGAAAACTCAAGAGGTTGAAAATTAATTCACCTTATAGCCAACCTGATGTGGCGCACCTGCTGGAAGTATCTCATCAACCCTCAGCCGGACGTCGTCGTGTGGAGGATTAGAAGTCGCGTGGCAGTCGCGAGCACTCGTTACCCGTGAATTGTAATAAATAAAGTGTTAATTCATAATTAAGCGGTTCCTACTGCAGTTAATGGGATGGAAACATAATCGCTCGGTGTGGCACAAGAGGCCTCTTGACGCGTGGGCCCCCGGGAACTGGTTGTACCATGGACTCCCGTCATTCCGCATCATTCTGAAATGACTTCGTAAGTTAAACGGTGCTCGTAGCAATGTAGTGCATAAAAAAGGCGTTAAGCATCGCATCTCGACGTGCTTGGATGTGGTCATTAAGTGCGTTATAGCGCGAGTTTCTGCATGTGGTAGGCTTTCGCATCGCAGCACTTCTGTAGGCCGCAGTGGCGCAACGTTGACAACATCTAAATGCTGTTTTCGAGCTGCCCTATAGAAATGCATTATTCCTTCTTGGTGGCCAGAAAATCGGTCCAACACCGACGTCGCACGGAGCTTCTGGTCGAGGAAGCAATTTATTAGCGTTTGTAATCACAATTTCATTCCACGTTAATCTTCCTGTAGTTACGGACGTCTTGCCCAAGGACTCCTGTGAGCCGCACACTGGTTTTGCGCGAATCGTGTTCCATTTTTCTAATCATCACCACCTCCCTTGCCTCTCGCAGGAAAGTCCACTCCCCCTACCGGACCTGACATCCTAATCAGATAACGTAGCCTTTCGCCAGGTTTCGTTGGTCCGGAGGAGAAGACCAGAAGTAGGGAGAAGACTCCTGTTTGGCCTAATTTTTCACGACTTGCCTTTTCTGCGCTGGACGTTAGCTTTCCCGTTGCTGTCCAACCACGGACTCTTGAGGGAGGAACGATGGTAACGATGGGCCGTTGCGATGGTGGGATGGACCATCTGGTTATCGCTCCCGGGAAAGAAATCATAATTAGTCGTCCCTTTGGACGGAGGGGCAGACCCTGGACCCAGAGCGGTTAGCGAAGTACTTCATTAACAACCGTGCGGACCTTTCGGTCTCGCGAACCCTGCGAACTCCGGGACGCAATTCTCCATCGTGCGCTTCGATGTACGTTAGCTCCTTAGTTGGGTTTTTCTCTTGCACTAAGTACGTCGTCGAGAGTGGAACGGATAGAGGACACTGTTGGATGAAATTGAGCTCCAGCAAAATACGACTACGATGGTGTACGATAGCCAAGCTTTATTCGACCGGAACCTCTAAAGGTTTCGTTGGGTCAGAAGCGCCTCGAGCTTGAGTCTAATCTGGTCAACCCTTCACACAGCTATCACATCCATACCTTCCAGGTGGTTGAGGCCTCTTTGGGAGCAACATTTTGCCACCATTTTAACCAACCACTTCCGCGTAAGCAAGAAGGCTACTCTTCATTCATTTTTCCCGACAAACGGAACCCATTGCATTGGTTTTTATTGTGTGTATCTGTCTTCTCTTCAGTTTTTGTTTCTTCCTTTACATCTCGCTTGTTTTCCACCGTCGCACCGTGGACCTGGTTGGTGATTATTTTTTCCGCGGCCTCGGCGAGCTGCTTTTCGGAGCAGAACGTGGCACCGACCGACGTTAATCTGCGAATGTAAATCTTTATTAAAATTACTTCATTTACGCGGATTGAGCACGCAGCTCGAACGGAACGCAGGCTGGCGGATCCGATTTTTTTTTGGGTTTCGGAGGCGGTAGTGAGAATCGTCGGTCTCCCGAAGGTGGTAGGATGGTGTGTTCTTGTGTTCCTTCTATCGCCATCTTCCTCGGCTGGTTTTGGTGCCTTGGGGTTCCTTATCGTATTTCACTGCTCTGGTTATTTTTTTTCAACTCCATTTCATTATGTTATTAGATTGCGGCGATTTCAGTTTTCTTGCTTCTTCTCCTATTAGCCGTGGTCTTGAAACCCTCTCGTGAAAAGTGGTACATTTGGCTGTCCTTTTTTTCTTTTCCTTCCTCTTTTCCCGTCCGGCCACGGACCTTCAAGTCAAGCCGAGAATAATTAAAATCTACGATCTGCCAACCATGGCGATCCTCGCGGGCCAACTTGTTGCGAAAAGCTGGCGCTGAAAGCAAATGGTTTTCCATGGCTTTTTGATGAAAATTTATGAACACTACTGCCGCACCACCACCCTTCACCCCCCGGCCGGAACAGATGCTCACCCGCTCTGACAAGGTGCCGGACGGGACGGAAAGGGAAAACAAGTTTCTGGCAGGGGTTTTATTATTATTTTTTTCTTTTTCAACGCTGTATGAAATATCGTTCGCCCTTAAACCGAAACAGCATGGTAAATTATTATGCAAATATTGTGCGCGATAAATAACATCATCACCTGTGTGTATGAGGAGCGTGCGCGCATACCTGTTGTTACTACCTAGCGCCAAGTGTGCAGGATAAGTGACCGTTATATGCTTAATTTCTGGCGAAATTTATTGTCATAAAGCAACTTTATAAACCGCTTCCATTCCTTCAGGTGTTTGAACGTTAAAGTAATATGCTGGGGTGGGGAATAAAAATAAACACCTTCCAAATCGCCCCGGCCATCATCGGCTGTCTTCACCCTCGTTGCTAGTTTGCGGACAAGTTTGCTCCTGTTTCGGAAAAGTTTACGTTCGCTCGGGTAGTTTTCTCACCCGTCCGAAGGCGGATGCTCCACCACTATATCGCAGCGCGACGTTGCAGAAGGGCATCCTTAGTCCTCCACGTAGGGCTAAAGCTTGGCAAAAACCAGCTCCAGAGGTCTGAGTACACTTTCGGTCGGAAAGTTATGAGAGTGGACTACCGAACCGAACCAAAATGTATAAGCAACTGCAACCGCTGAAGAAGAGGAAGAAAAAAAGACCCGGCAAATTGTACAGAACGGACGCGCCGAAGCTAATAAAAAGCACTCAAAATATTTTATTGCCAAAGTTTTCTTGCCAATAATCTTGCTCGCTTCGTCTGGCGGTCCAGTGTCAGGTCAACCGCATTATACCGAGCGATGGCTCCGTAAGCTCCACTTCTTGGGCGCAACTTCTCGCAGAGTATACCTGAGATTAGCCGCCGCAGATGAACGGCGGCGAAGCTGTTCCAAAGTGGTGGATGGTTGCTGGGCATGGATGAAAATATTATTAAACAAATTAAATAGCTTCACCTGCTCTACTACGCGCGCTAGCACGATAGGGAGAAGCTCGAGTTCCTGTTTCGGCGAGTCGAAAAGTTTTCATCCGTGCCCCGGAGCACTTTGAAGATTACGCCCTTAACTCACCGGCCATAATTAATCAGCAGAAAATGGTACCTAAGGAGATGATGGAGGCCTTGCTGGGATGGGGAGAAGGATGGGGGATGATAGGCTCTCCAAATCCACCGATGGAGCCTGATGGATTAGCTGAGCCGCAAATCTGGTTCCGTACGACTAAAGCGGTTACTAATTGATAAATTGATAGGCATTAGCGCACTGTTATCTGATTATGTCGCTGTTGAGCAAAATATGGCCAGCTCGAGGTAAAGTTATTATCAGATAATCTACTCGCCCGTTCAAGTATTTGATTGCCATGTTTTCAGTTCTCAAGTATCTGATTTTTATGTTCTTGTAAGGTTCTTTGAAGAGATGAACGTAAATTGTATGCTATAAGTCAGAATTAAAATCGCTAAATTTTGGAAAATACGTTTTGGTTTACTTTGTTCCACTTGACGTCGTCACAGTATGAATGTTTCTTACGAATGCCCACTCGCTCGTTGTTTCGGTCGGGCGCCAATCGCCCTAAAACCGATCATTATCCGCGTCGATTGGCTAATTTGATACCCAAACAACATCCGACCCGCTCGGTTTCGGCTGAACCGTGCAAACGCTGAGCGAGGAAGCTATTGAAGCGTAAGCGCAGCATCGTCTTTCTTCGTCCGGCTTTGGCAACCAGCCAGCTTGCGGAGTTCGGGTCTAAAAACCCAGAACACGGGAACCCATCGGCGAGGCGAATGTGTCTCGTCTGCGTCTTGCCCATTTCGAGAAAGTTGGCGCACGTCTTACGCCATGGGCTGGTCTGAAGTGAAGACCGCGTGGTGATTTCGGGTTTCCAGTTTCACAACCATCGATGTGCAAAACGGACACGGACACTTCTTCCTCTTTTATTCTGCATCGAGCGCGCGTGTTTCACAAATTAATCAAATTATCGAATCAGCATCTTTAGGCTCTGGGACGTGCTGGTTGTTTCCCCCCCTCATGGCTGAAATTCGTCGTCCGTGCGTTCCGTTATCTTGTGGTCCGTAGTCGTCACTGAGTGCGACTTCTCGTTTGAAGAAGTGGACGCTGCGGCACGTTTTCGGTACGCAAGAAGAACACGGTTGATACTTACTGCGGTTACGAGAGATGAATCAAATTACAAGACACAAAATTCCCAAAACATCGGAAACTGGCGCTAAACCGCAACAACAAGGAAAGGATCCGCAGCCCACACTGGTCGTGGGTGGTGCGTGGGCTCCGCGGTGTTCTACGAAACGTTAAAGTAATGTGATGTGATGCGGCGTGGAAAGGCATCACCTCAACGCACAGAAACAAACGATCCACCGGTTTTGGGTCACTTTCCCCGGGCCGGTCTTCTCTTTTTGGTATTTTCTTCCGATCTTGGGCCTCGCAAATGGGGATCACCTTACGTTTACACAACCACCCGGAGAGCGCTGGTTGCTGCTTTTCCGTTGATGGGAAAGGGTGCCAAGGCAAAGTACGCCCAATTGAAGGCGCGAAGTCGTTGAAATTCGTGGAGATTTGTCCGACCCGAAAGCGGAAACGATCAATCGTCGCGGGGTGATAAATGGATCTCGCGCTTAATTTTTAACATGCTTATTTTGAAAGGAGTTTAATTGATTTGATTATTAATTTGGTTGAACAGTTTTGGTTTTCTCGCAATTTAAATTTGGAGTCACTTTATGGTGGCACCTTCTTAATAAATTGATGGATCGATTTATTTACAAAACTATTTCTTGGGGGAAAATTCTGAGTGTTTCTGTCTCTTGATTGCAATTAAACTCCCGTCTGCATAAGAGCTACCAGCTGGCAGATGGGGGTTTTCCCTATGTGGCAGCCAACTCTGGTAGCCACACCACCCGGTGACCTACGACAAAAGATAGCCCGGGATGGGCCTTTCCCATGCGGTCGTGGAAAAAGAAGTACAACCTCGCATGAAAATACGATCCTCGAACATATCATACCGTTTTGCCACGGGGCGAGAACAAAAACTGTCTTGTAGGCACACGAACCAACCCCTACGTACACACACATACACCTTCCGCACACACGTACGCATCGATGGCACGTTTTATATATCGCTCCCGTCGGAATGAACCGGGCGTGTAGGCCTGTGTCCGGTTCGTTTTCGTGGATAATTTTTCATTCCATGTTCCGTTCCGGTGACTTCAAGTGCCGCTTGGTACCGCAGACCCCCCCTCCCTGAGCCTCCCCCAACTCTCCCCATCCACTTGAATCTTTTTTCCATCATCTCCGATGTTTTCCGTTTTGCCTTTTTGCCGTTCGCCATCGACGAAAGTAGTCTCCTAAAAGGGGGAAGCCCTCAAGAAATCTCCGGTCGGGGAGAGACCATGGGTGGGATGAAACGGCCTCCCTTCCTTCACCCCTTTCCCACCTCAACTTCGAGGGTGAGTTTTACACACACCGGACCGAAATGTGCATACATGAACTCGGTGGCCTCACTTCTTTCTCGGCTCGCGCGCCTTGTGTCTTTTGCCGGTGGACGGCCACGGCCCCATTTTCGGACGATGAATGATTTAGCTGGTCTTTTTCTTGAATTCCTCTCTCCCGGCAGCTTCGTAACCTTGCCAGCCAGCGTTGTCCTGTGGCTGCCGTTGTTGCTTGCGAGATGGTTTATTAAATTATTGCCCCGCGCCTTGACATAATTGATGACCGTCCGGGGCGCTTATCGGGAGGAGCAAGATAAGGTGTAGCATGATTGGGAATGAAGAGGATGGTTGGTGTCAATACCAATGCTTCCATCCACGTGCAACTTGATATTAATCGGTTTATCTTGTTGGAGTTGTAAAACTATCCACAAATAGTGTTGCTAGTTGCGTTTAGGACAAAGGTCTAGGAACAATAAATTGTAAAGGTGTTATTTTTCGATCTCATAAATCAGTTTATTTTAAAACATTCAGCCATTTAAATTTCTTGGTGATTAAATCATGTCTTGAATACTCTCTTCTGATTTCAATTATTTGGCAAACATCAACATGAACGCAGCTTATGTGAAAATCGGCCATTTCGCGTGGCAGCACTTGATTCTCGAGTGACTATAATTAGCTCGTCACTCACTGCGCCCTTCGCATCCGATTTGATAAATGAAAACCGTGCCAGATGGGCACACGGCGATTAGTGTTGGCGTGTGGCAGCGCGACTGACGGCGAAAAAATAACGAAGCGAAACGCGAAAAACACCGAAATGCCAAGCGGAAAAATCCTTATCAGAGTGACTCCGCACGGTTGACGGTGGCATCACATCATCATCTCCGTCGGGTGCCGGGACTTTCCGGCTCTGTCACATGCCACGGCCGACGGTATGGCCTTTCCGGCGCGGGAAAACGGATGCAGCTACATGGAAAGTCGTAGAAACCCGTCGGAGAAGGAAAAACAAATTGCTTCCCCGTGCACTGAACCGTCTCGTCTGAACCAGGGTTTTGGGCAGGACGCGCTACTCCCAAACTCCGGGTACGGGTGCAATCTGCCCTCGAGGTCGATGTCGACGAAAGACAGCCTGACATCCTCCACTGTGGATTTTTGGCGCGCGGAGAAAGTTCCCAAAAGCCGGCCGATGTCTAACCGTTTCTTGGAGAGGAAATGAAAGAAAACCTCTTAGGATGCTTTCGGTCCGAGCCGACCCGGCAGGCTTTCTGCAAAGTCTTCTGCCACATGCTTCCGAAGACAAAAACTCACCGAAAAAAACAGGAAGAATTTTGCATGGCTCCAACGGCTTCTTCTACACCTTTTCTTCCGGAAAAAATAGTACCGGCGGTGGGGGAAAAGTGACGGTGGTGGAAAACGTGGTGAAAAAACGAGCAAATTGCAAAATTGTGAACAAGAATGTAGAAAGAGGAAGCAGCTTTTGGGGGTTTCAAGAAGTTCCTCCACACCCCGTCATCAGGTCATGGCCCTTTCGCGCGGATTTACGGTTGGTTGACGGAAGGACGAAGGATGAAGTGTGTGTAGGGAAAACCGAACCGCAACAAACCGGAGGTTGGGAGGGGGAGGGAAAAGTTTTTCGTGAAAAATCGATTTGAAAGTCGGTCCTGCCATCCACGAGCGTGTGTCTGTGTTTTTTTTCTTCTTGTGGCGTGAAAAACCGGCTCGACCGGAATTTAAACAGCACTCCTCTTCTGCCGCTTAAGTTCTTCTTTCTGCAAGTGGAATTTTCCTTTTTTTTCCTCCGTGTGTCTCTCCGGTTGGAGAAAAGTGTTTCCGCACTCCACGGATCGGCTTTCCATTCGGGCTCGGAAAATGCCATGCCGCGTGAACCGAGGCGCAACCGAAACGCGTCGTCGTGTACGTTCGTTTCTCGGGTTCGGGTTTTCGATTTCCGGTCGGTTCGGGTTGGAACTCGTGTGCCGTCGGGTTTCCCGTTCGGGCCGCACTCGTTCGGAGGCTGGAATGTTCTGGAATGTTCGCACAGGAAATACGCCTCCCAAATGGCGGATGTTTCCCGCTTTTTCCTCAGTTCTCACCCGTGTTTGTGTTCCAACAAGTCGTGGGACGTTTAGGGACCAGATTGTTTTAGTCTCGCCTGTTCGCTAAATTGTTTATCGTTTCGACAAGGGAGGAAATTCTCCGGGAAAACCACTCAAGTAACTCCCGTTGCAGGGAAACCCTTATGGTTGAATCAGCAGAAGTTACTTGCGAGAGATTTAGTCACGTTAGTTGGAGTTTTTTCTTTTTCCTTTCCACCTCAACTCTGTTGGCCAGACTTTTCCCAGTTCGCTCGAAACATTGCTTCCAGAAACATAACCTTACAAATGTGCGTAATTCGCAACCAGTAAACTTGGGAAAACATCCCCATTTCCCAGTGATCGTCATGCCCACCGCATGTTACCCTTTTATATGTAATTTAATGTCAAACCAACTCGTAAGCTAGAACGTGCAGATGGAGGGCCTCAAGTTCTAAAAGTGTGAGTAAACAACGTGGTAAAGCGCTTTGGTTGTAAGGCTTCTAAGTCGACTGTACACGTTGGCTTACACGGCACCGGGAAAAGGTAACACTTAACTTTACCTCACGCCACATGGCAGGTGACAAAATGGGGCTTCGTTAGTACCCTTGTCAATCGCTTTCGCTAATCGGTGCAATGACTACGTGTGCCACTTAACCCTGTAAGGCCTCTAGAGTACTTTCCAGAATTAGTCTTATTTGGTTGCCATTATACTCTTGTTTAAACAAATAAATTTAAAAACGTTTGAAATTGATCTGTTAGAGTAAATTAAAAGTTCAAAGGCATTCCTACAATCTTGTTGTAATTAGTAACATTAACACGAACTTAACTAGCCAAAATTTGAATGAAGAAATAGTCAAAGTATGACAAACGAATGCGAAAATCCGAGTAATCACTACTTCACTCATCCCAGTTCCGGGGCACACTCTTGCGGTTAACTCACGCATCGTTTTTAATGACACGTCACACTTGACACGCGCTTGACACGCGCTTGACATCACTTGACAGATATGGTAGCAAACCGTTGCCCTCCCCCTGGCCGGAGGCTAAGCAAAGATGGCGGCGAATGGAGCGACAGGTTCGGTGAAGGTTCTTGGTCATCCAATTTGCCATCTCATCGACCGATGCTGCTTCATCAAACTGATGTCTTGGACAGCGTCGGAGTTGGAAGAGTAGTTAGAAATGAGTTGAAAGCAGGCGCACCGGACATACGGACTTAACTGATTTGTACCGCCTCAAAGTGGGGAACTTGTTTGTCAAATAAATACACAGCACCATCGAACCAACACTCCGCTACAGTCTTCTGCGGTGGCAAATAAAACATGAAAGATGTTCTTTTGCTCCCACTTTCTTTTTTTGTTTTTAAAGCTACTTCGTCTTGGTAACTCTCTTGAGCTCTGTAGAGTTTCTCACTCTCCCCAGAAAGACCGATTGACGCGTCATTAGCGGTGTAGGGTGAACCCAATGGCATCCAGAATTCTGTCCCGCAAGCCAAGTAAATCAATTACCCATTTTGGACCCAGACACGAGCGACAATTAAGACTGATTTAATGTGATAAATGCCTCCGGATTTGGAGCAACCAGGCTCCGGAGTCGGGGCGTTCATTAATTTGCTTTGCAGGTGTAAAAAAGGGGTTTGATGCCTTTTTTATAGACTCCTCGCACGTTGCAGAACCTGCTGAACACAGTGGTAATGAGTCTTATCTGTAATTAATCGCCCGCAAGAATGCTACCCGGTGACTGGTGTTTATGGAACCTTGCCCTTATCCATCAGGAAGATATCAGTGCCCGGTATCTAAACGGTAGTTGATCGCTAATAGAAGGCAACAGAAGCAGACAAAGGACGGATTGTTGGTTTCGATTACTTACTTACCTACCTACCTTCCTTTACCTTTCGGCGGGTTATTGACAGCTTGATCTTGTCGGTGTTAGTACCTGCGCTCCCTGCTTGTTTCCTTAGACATCTATATCCGCCCGAAGATTGGTTCTATCCTGGAGCGTAGATAGCGCGTCTACTGCTCAATGACTGCGTTTGCTGCTACCAAACGGTGTGGTAGGCTAATCTGGCCATCAGCGTTTGAACTTTTCACAGGTCCTCCCCTGACACGGGGGGCTCCAACCTATACCTATCAACTCGATCAAACACCGGCGGATCGCCGGATATGGTTGGGTTTGGACCCCAAACTCTTTTACTCCCAGCGTACGGTTCCACATTGGACGCGTCGGTTGACGGGTTAGTTGGTGTCCATTACACCTCGTCCTATTCCTTCCTCTAAAGAGGGGCGGGTGTTGATGATAGAAATCAGCAGCAGAACTGCTTGGAGAAGAAGGAACAACAACGGCGACGAATCGGACAACGGCGCGAACAGAGAATAAAACCAACCTGCTGAAGACAACAAACATACAAAACCCAACTCCATCACCATCATCATCAGCGTTCTCAGCGGCATCGTTCGGTTGGGAGGTGGTGGCTGTTGGGATTCGTCTCGTTGTGGCTCATGTTGCCTCCACCGTCACCGTCGTCGGAGTTGATGAGTTTGAATCGCTGATGGATGGGCTGAACGCGCGCGATTAAAGTGATGTACGAGAGGGGGACGGGAGTCCGTACACGACGCGTAACGGGGTCCATCGTGAGGCCTCTTGCCTCGCGTGTCTGTGTGTGCGTCTCGTCCAGATCCACATCCGAAGATTGCGTGCGTTCAAGTTAATTAAGGCCTTAAGTGGTAGCAGCCGAGGTTGGGTTTGGAAATTCAATCAGAACCAATTTCAACTCAAGCAAACGATGGCGGTTGTATGCCCTCACCCCTCTCCCTGTTCCCCCCGCGAACTGTATGGCACTTCCCAAAGCCCACCCCTGGTAGCCTGATTTTTGACGCCTTCCTATTTAGAAGGCCCCCCCTCAGTATGGGCGGCTCCTGCTTCCTGTTTCGATCGCCGCTGATCGTTACTGACGCTGATGAGGGGCGAGGTCGCACGAACGCCGCAGGTTGATGAAGATGGCTTTTTTTCTCTCGAGTCATGTTATGTAAGGCAAAAACGATGCTAAGCTTCTTGTGTTTCGCACTTGTTTTTAGACCAGTGTTACATTTTTTGTCATGAGTTCTGAGCTCCGGAGTTCTGGAGTTCGCAAGCCCCGGTTGGTTCATGGAGCGGTATCTCACCTCGTTTCTTCTACCGTCGTCCTCCATGATGTTCACTTCTTGGGATCACTTTTTGCTTGAATTCTGTACAGTCTGCTAGTCATCATCAAAGTAGATTGTCATTCGTTAAGCAAAAAGGAGTTGAGAAACATAAAAAAATAATTACGTGTACGACACACACACACTGTCCGGTTGAACGACCGTTTCGCCAATGACCGAGGACAATACTACCTATAGCTTTCCGTGGCGCCAAGGTCAGCCGGCCAAGAGTTTGACGACTCGCTTCACCTGACGCAAGAGCGCATGCCCAAATTGCAAGCTCCGACGGTACGACTTCAGTGGTGGCCTCCATGTACAAACCGTTCGCCAGGGTGGCCTCTAAGAGTTAGAATTCATCATCCTAGTTACCCCCACTTCCCCCGGGTGGAAAAACTAGATGAACGATGGAAATCTAATCGTTTCAATTACGCTGTCAACGGCTACGACTTTGACGACGACATTGCGCGGGCCGCCGGGCAAGAACTGTGCAGTCGGAACCAGCACATCCAACCATCCATCCATCCATCTCGCGCCATTTGACGCTTTGTCCCCCCGGGGGTACATACCTCCAGGACACTTGACGTCTGATACCTGCTCCCGCGCAACAAAATCATCTCTACCGCCCGCCTAGCTTCAGCTCTTTTTATTGAATTTTCATCCAAGCTCACCCACGAGGGGGGTAGGACTATGGGTGGCAGTTGCTGGAAGTTGTACAAAGTCCACCACCCGTCCACCACCCGTTTCGGTCCGTTCTATTCCCGTACCAGCGAGTCGGCACACACAGAGCAGATGCCTGATGCCCCTGACGGATCAGTTTGCCCTGTCAGTTTCAGTGCGGATCATCATCCATCATCCGATTTGATGGCAGTTTAAAACTCTTCCTATTTCCGCGCGGACAGCGAAAGCAAATACCGCGAGCGAAGTCCATGCCATCCGTGACTGGATGTCACCAATGACTGCCATTTCCCACTCCAGCATGCGACATTGCGGCGGGCATCGGTTGATAGGGTGATGTGGATCACGATTTGTCCCAAATCTGCTTCGGTTCGGTTTTGGTCTTGTTTGTTTTTCGCCTTTTATTTGGTGAAACCAGTGCACTCACTCTGTTTTATGTGTACAGCGTGCTGGTTGAATCGCTTTTCGTATAAAATGCTCACTCCATCGTTCTATTCCCCAAATTATCATGTTGTGTAAAGCACTTTGGTTCAAACTCCCCGATGGAAATAGATGTTAGAGTGACTTTTAATGACAACAACATCGCCCTGTTTTTATTAATTCTGTCACTTTGTTTCAAACTTTTTCATACATCAGCATACTTAACTGATTTAAAGCCAAGTGTTTCTGCACGCTCAGCAGTAAATAAATGAGCCAAACATTTTCGGCACGCGTCCCAGTTCCCTTATCTATAATAACTGTCAAAACCAGGCACGATGAGACACGCGTTGGCCCTGAAACGTGTCTGCCATATGCAACCTCGCTGAACAGGAAACAAATCGGATCGGATGCAGCACATGTTAGGAAAAAATCTAACGAGCTCCAAGCCGATCCAACCGGGTCTGCTCAATGACAACCGGAGTGGTTTATGTTCTGCTTTGGAGGCCACTGTCGCAGTTCTGTCGAACGTGCGAATGAGGCAAGATACGTCAACAGATGTGTCCTCGAACTAAAAAAACTTTACTTGATCCAATCTACGCTTGTTTCTTATTCTGTTTTACAATGTTTTAACAGATAAGTGCCGAGCGTAGATTAATTACCAGAATATACTTTAGTCCTGGTGTATTTATAAGACGAAGATAAGAAAAATGTCTAAAATTAACCGGATCAACAAATTCACCAAATTCTGCTGCGTAAAAACCGTTGAAAGTCCAGATAACGAAATATAGCTTGACGCTGTCGGTGAGACTTGCCAAAATTCCGTGTTTCTTTATATGTAAGATGTTCTCATCGTTCGGTGTGTTCTTATTTTTACCCTTTCTTCTATCAGTCATCTTAAAGATGTGTAGAATTGTTGCTAGCCAGGGAATTGAAATCACGCCAGCAGTCAATGGTTCATTTACAGAAGCTTACATTCTGCTCCATCGCTAGCCAGGAGACGGCCTTCGCCTTCACGCAGTATATGCCAACCATCACCGGAGCTTTTGGTCTTTTCGTTTTCGGTAGCGATTTTTGGCGCGCGGATTGCAAATTATCTTTGCCCACCGGCGTTCCGCACGAACTCCAAGGCCTGCGTCGTCGTTGTCGTAGTACAACGAACCCCTGGCCCCGCCGAGAAGGCCATCCGGAAATCGAATCCAGACGCGTAACGCATCCGCGTTCGCTACGGAGAATCGGACGCATGGATTAGAATTTTAAAGTTGTAGATTCCAAACGCCAATCGCAAAGTTGCTAAAGCCGCATCACCATCAACATCGGCGATAGGCCAAACTTCTCGTCGCCTACTGTCGATGGAAGGAAGAAGAGATTCAAATCGATTCCCTCCAGCACTACTTCTTCCGCCAACGGAATGGCCAAAATGGCGAGCGACGATAAAACAATATAGCGAAAATAAAGAAAACGACCACCACCGAATGTCGGCTGACGGAAGAGAATTGGTCATAAAATTTGATCAGAGTCGTGCGCTTCGATTCCGGAGGTGGTGGTGGTCGTGGTGATGGAGCCAGCAAATAAGCAATCAAAAATCGTTCGCATACTTTCGACTACACGAGGCGTGGCGCAGAAGAGGCAGCCTAATCCGCTCGTTTGATCCGATTGTCGTGAGCGGATTAGCGTGTGTTACGTTTAGGACAGTTCCTCGCCCCCCCCTTTGGTTTATAGTTTTTGATCGCATTTAAATGTTATTCAAATGAGGTGCGAATGGCGCAAACGACCGAAGGTCTTATCCATCGGTGGTTTCCGCTAATCCGACACATCCGATGGATGCGTTTGACAAACGGAATCAGCTTCACCGGGAAATCATCTTCATCGGAAAGTGAACCACCCTCTGACAGCGTGTTACGAACCAGAGTAAAAACAAATACGGAGCCAGCAAAACCAACTTTTCTAATTAATCTCCAGCGGCTCTGCCCGTTTGCGTAGGATCATTTTTATCAATCGCAAATTCATGAGCTCCCTCCCCGGGGGGAGAGCCGAAGCGCAAAGGGAAACGACGACGGCTGACATCACCGGTTTTTCGTAGCCTCGGTCGGATGATAAGGGCGTTATAATTACTCGACATCTGCCGATGATGGAACACATCATAAAGAGCTTAAACATACGCATAAGTGGTCTTTTGCGTTTAATGATAATGAATTCGGTCGACAAGCGAAGCGGCTGGTGGGAAAAAACGAAGGGGCAGGAAAAGGAAAAACAAATACACTGTTCTGTTTGCCTACGAGCGAGGCGGGCTTTCGATGGCAACTGTGAACATAGGTCAGGGTGTAGATGTTTGCTTCGGTGTGTGCTTCTAGGTTTTATTCGTTCGAAAACTTTGGGAGGTGTGAAAA
>KE524963.1:5307-20501 GCA_000441895.2 Anopheles sinensis
AATATATGAAGAATTTGATTCCATGGATCATGTTGATTGATTGATAAGGTGGGTTAAGTAAGCTTAATTCATCTGTGACTGATTAGGATGCTGTAGAAAAAGAGTTTTTCATATTGCCCCTTTTCCAGAAGGATTGCATAGGTTGGTTTATTGGAATTTTTGAGTATGCTTGAAGAAGTTAAACAACGTTCAAGAGTAGCCATCCATTATAGGCATAGAAACTGGATGCATTTTCTTCCACGTATTGTTCCGTATCTCAGGAGAATTTACCCCGATTAGCCAACCCTTACGGTGCATTTCATAAACAAACATATAATATTTATTATTAATTTGCATATTCATACTTTCGCCCTCGCTCCGTAGCAATATTTGCATGAAGGTAATACGCTAGACTACGGGTGGATGCAGTTCTACCGAGGAATGACGGAAACGTTGTTACGAAGGGCCCACTCTTGCACCGGGCGTACGAGGATCTTCAAGTGTACGATACGATATGAGCCCGGGCGACCGGATAAGGCTGCTGAAGATAGATGGAATCAAACATTACCACTGCCAACCCGGAAGTCAACTGTGTTGGTTGCTGAACAAACCATTCGCCATCTCAAACCGGCGTACGGATATGCTGCAGTCCGATGAATAACTGCAGTTTGAGGAACAAATTCAAAGCAACATTGGAGTTCGTACGCGCGTAGTGCAGTAGATGATTTCTAATACACGACGGCATGTCGAATTTTCGAAAGGATCAGCACATCCGATGCCCATTTCGTTTGTGTTCGGATTAAATATTCCATTTTAAATGCTGTTGAATCCGTAATAAAAAGCCCTTCTGGAAGCTGCATCTACCTTCCGCCGGCGAATGCATACAACGCACGGGTTTGTAGCCATTTGTAGAACAACGTTTTGCTACACTGTACAAACAGACGCGCCTCTGTTCGACGCACCGTGGGAGAGACTTGTACCGTTCCCAGGCACCACCGAGACGTCATGTGACCCCGGCTATCTCTTTCCATCGGTAGAGTCTTCGCCTGTGAAAGCTACACCGATGTTGTTCAAACGGAAAGTGCAACATGCACATGCGAGATTAGTTGCTCCGATGGGGGGAAGTGACCTGCCGCACCCACGAAACCTTCTACCCCTCAGGGAAGGGTGTCCATCGTGCGTTGATGTAATTGGAAGCTCGCGCGTTGTTTGAAATTTCACTGAAGCCTCCCTACAACGAGCCTCGATTGCCATCACCATCGGTGCTCATGCAGTGAGAGCAAAACAAAAACAAAATTTGATGCACTTACAAAACAAAAACTGCCCAAAAAAATCATCCATTTTGCAACATGCGTTACCCAAGTTTTTCGTTGGGACATAACGTTGTGATGGGAGGGTGGATGTATCTATAGAGTTTCCATTTGTTTTTCATTATGCCGTTGCATTTTGTAGGAACGCACACACTTGACGTTGCAATTCGTCTATCCTCTGGCGGACGACACCGAAAGGCTATTCAATATTTTGTTCAAACTCATGGTGCTCCGCAGGCCAGCCAGTGTTCCTCCATGTTCCACCATTAGGGCGGGTTGTATGCATTTTCCGGCTTCAGTGTTTGCACTCGCATCGGAAGAGCATAATGCGTTTGAAAGGGAGCTAAAAAAGCTGGTCTTCAAAAAAACCGACCCAAAACTTGAAGGCAACAGATGAGCAAAATGTTTGTCATGACAGGCAGGCAATGTGCTATCAGCAGTATCCATTCTTTTTCCTTCTTTTCGACAGCGGAAATGTGTTGCGATGTTTTTTTAGTCTTCTCTCATAAGGGCAGAATTGCGCGTGTCACAAAAATAGTATACGCACGAAATGGACCCCACGGATTGAGGCCGCGATGTGGAGGTGGTTATTTTTTGCTATTTCACTGATGAGTTGCATCCCGCCACGTTCTCATAACAGCGTGCAGCGGGAGGCCTGGTTGCAGCACTCATAGAGATGGGTTGCTTCTAACCATCCACACGATGTGGATTCGGAATTCTGCGGCATCAGCAACATCATCTCGGTGCAGCGAATTTCAAACAAACCGAACGCATCCAGAATTCAGCGTGCTCTATGAGTTTGGCGTGGTCGAAGCACGTTGTGCAGACGTGCTGCAGCATATCGGTGCACCGTGACGCTTATCAGGCAGACGGCAGCGCACATGCAGCTGCAACCAAACTCACTAATGTTTGTCACATTCCGGCCCCGATGGCTCGTGCGGTGGCCGATGTTTCTTCGCGTCCACACGGAGGAAGCTTCAATGAATGTTCAGTTAAAATATAGGTAACGTCCGGTGCACCAAGTACACGTCAGATAATCGTTACGTTCGCGAACTAAACCCTGCGGTACCGTTCTCATGAGCGAACTTTCCCAGCCTTCCTTCTTCGGTGGATTTGCGTTTCGTACTTGCCGGTGTTGAGACCTTTGGTTGGTCAATCAGCGCCATTACCCAGCTGGCCGGTTGACCTGCGACCCGGCAGGTCCGTGTATTAGTTGGCAGGAGAGGGGCAAACAGGGTTGGGTGTAAATTAAATGGCAAAACTCAGGCAACCACGGAATGTCGACAAACTATGGGTGCATTTTGATCTCGAAGCTCCAAAGAGTACGACGATTGCATGCCAACTAATGTACAGTCGGGAGCCTACCTTCCGAATGATTCTGCAACGGAACGTCGGTCCGTTCGCCCGGGGTTTCGATAATTGCAATTGCAGCGTAAACTGCAACCTGAGCCATGGTGGAATCGCTCAAGGTAAAGAGCCGTACGAGTGGTCCCAAGAGATGCAGTTTTCGGTAAATTAAATATATTTGGCACAAAACTACAAAGCTTCTCTTCTCACCGAGCAAACGTATGCGAGGCCGTTTTCCAGCTCCGGATGAATATTAAACCATAGTCAAAAACTATGGCCAACGTCCTATGGCGTCGGATGAGAGAAGGACACAGGATATGGTACTTTGCGTCACCTTTGCACCAAAAGGGAGTTGGAAACACACTCGACCATCGAGCGTGCATCGTCTCGCGTTGCATTTTATGCCAAAGATGCACCTCAGGAGAGGGCATCAGGAGCAGGATGTTAGATGGGATGGTTTGAACGGTGACTCGTAGGCACCGGGAATGAATTCCAACGGTGGCAGCAACCGAGGGTGAATAATGGCAGAAAACAACCGAACACAAACGTCGGTCGGTGGTGCGTTGGGAAAACGGGGAAAACTCCCTACCCACTTCCATTCAAGGATCGCCCGAAAAGGGGGTTGCGTCTAGGTTGCGTGTATGCAACCAAACGCACGACGTGTCACAGGAATGCATTCTTCTTCTAATTTACATTTATAATCTACTCTCGATGTTTGCACAAGTCCACCCACCCGTCCTAGTTCACCCTGGCGGCCGCAGACAGCTCTCCCGATGGCCGGCACCGCAACAACATGCAGCAGTTGCACCGGGCCGCTGCAGCATATTTCCAAAGGGACGGTCCGGAGCGTGCGCGCGCGCCTTCGCCGAAGTTCGGAGCGGGAGGCAGAAAATTTACAACTCGGTCAGCTTGGGCTCCAGTTAAATACAGTTTGTCGTTGCGTTGCGGCAAACGGACGATAACAACCTTGGCAGGAGCGATGGTGTGATGATGATCCCGCCGACGACGGCGAAGGTTCGTCATGGTGCGCTGATGGTAATGATGCCACCGTTGATGCTGTTGATGACTGCGAAGGGAGTCCCGGCCCATGTTTTGGGCAGTTTCATATTTCATTTTGTTAAATCGACCAGCGCTTACCTCAGGGTTTGTTTGGTTGGTGCGAAAGGGAAGAGAGGGACACTCGGATGCATCTAGTACTTCGTGTGTGCAGTGTTCGCAATACCAGAGGGAGGCATCATCGTCATCGTCATCGCCATTTTCCAGCCTGCACATTCCCAGTGCCATGTGCCATTTCCTTTTCTGGTGGCCGTATTTATGCTCAAACCGCAGCATAACATTGCCGGGCAGATAGAGCCTGGGCTGGGCGGGAAGTTTTCCCATTTGGTCCAGCCAGCATCAAACCGGCCCATGTGCGTTTTTCCCTCCGACCGCATACCTCGCCCTACATGCTCCGACTGTTGTGGTGGAGTTTTTGTGCTCAAGTATGCGTACGCAAAGACGATGCTGCTGCTGGTGCGTGACAGAGGGTGCATCGTGCTTCATGTAGACCGAATACACACACGCACACACGCAAATGAAACATCCGCCAACGCAGGAAAGTGCAGTCGCTTCCGGGAAAACACTGGGATGGATGGGAGGGGTGGATGGAAAATCTACACTCGTGCAAATAATTTTAGACAATCGGAGAGTGATTGAACCAACCTTGCTGGGTGGCCGGGAAGGTGGCAGGGAGCAAAGGGATCATTTGATTGTTGTTTAATTTATTCGACCCTTCCAGGAACAGAAACAGGACGCGGCCTGCATCGGTAATCGGAGCTCATAACAGAAGCTAATCAGGTTTGGCTTTTCATACCATCATCTCGCTCTCTCTCTTTATCTCTCTCCTTCTCCCTACCTCTCAATTTCGTCCTCATGAACCCACGTTGGAACACACCTGTGCCCTTCTTTACGGCACTGATGCTGTTGTTTGCCTGCTCCCGTAATCGGTTCCGACACCAGATGGAGGCGCCAGGTGGCTCTTGATAAACACGTGATCGCTTCTTATCCCTCCCAGCACCTAGGAACCATCGGGCGCCGTAGCATACGGACAAGGATGTTATGGAAACAAATGGCCCGACAAATGGCAGTGTAAAGGTGCACCATATCCAGCCGGGTGTGTGTGATGAATGGATGTAACTATTTGTAGAAATAGTACACCTTTTCTGTCAACTGCCCCTCCAGCTGGATTCGAAAACGGACGATTCGAATGACCGGTTCATATGTTGACCTACGACATGGCTGGATACCTGACGAGACAATCTGATCAGATGAGCCATTTGTTCTAGAGCCTATACACACATGTAATATTAATGCGTCCTTTCGAAGCTCATTTGATGAAGAAAGTGAGATACTTCATTCCTCATTTCGTCTCCTATTCTCTCTCGACGATGTTGTGGCCCATCCTTTCGGAAGACCACCTCAATGGATGTGCAAATAGATGTAAGCAAATACTCCACTAAAATGGTCAGCAAAAGCATACACAAAACTTGCTAGCCCCAGCCCTCCGCCCGCCGGCTCTGTTAGGCGAATATTATGACGATGCCTACGGTGTTTACTATCAGCAGGTCGCTGGCTGCTGCCACACACAACAGCACAATAATGGCTCGAGCGGTACAAGGCGGGAGGTTTAGCAGTAGATTATGATGAAGTTGTAGCTGAAATAATTACCACACTATATGGTGTCCGGGGCTCCCGCACAGCATGTTCAAGCGCGCTGGAAACGAGGTAAACATTTGCACTCGAGCCCACCAAGCATTAAGTTGGTGCATTATTTTAGCTCGCTCGCTCGGTTTTAGCGGAGGGCAGAGTGGAGGTCGTGTGTGTGTGTTAAAGCGATTAGCACTTTGTAGTACATAGTGTCATAGTGTCTTTCGCGAAGCTTGCCATTTAGTAGCAACAAGTTAAAAAACGAACCAGACACAACCTGAACTCAATTCGATGTAAACAGATTCCGAGCCGTCGTTGCTGGGATTCTCTATAAAGTAAGGCACAAGGAGCATCAAGGAGATCGACGTTATCTTAATGGAAAGGAAACGAAGGCAGGTTAGAGGTCTTCCGTTCTAGAGCCGTAAATCAGTCAACTTTCTCTTAATGAATGGTACGCTCTGTGTCACTTTGTGTGATGAATAATTCACTGTCACGTTTTTTGAAGGATGTTTACGAGATAATCTTATCACCTGCGTTCGTAATGCCGCGTCTGCTTCATCTTTTGGACTAATGTCGGTTTGTTCATAAAGTGAGTCAGATCAGATTGCCAATTATTCATTGCACATTTCATCTTTCACTAATCAGTATTCGTTTTTCAGACCGATTATTTGAAAAGAAAGCAATAAGGAGAATTAATACGAATATTTTCATAGAACCGGGCAGAGGCCCGTGTTTTTTTCGATTTTCGTAAAAATGTTTGCAAAACAGTGGCAATTTACTTGAATCATGTTTATAGCCTAAGACATTAGACATGCCTTTTTATAATATTAGACGATTAAATCTATAGAAAAAAATTAGTTTTTAGAACATATGAATATTTCTCGACCGTAACGAGCACTGGTAAGAAAAACCTAGCATAAAGTGTTGATAGATTTTTTTGCAAATGAACCACCCTTTGAAAAACGGACGGAACTAATAAAACCCACCATCAGCAAACCGTTGACAGTTGACTGATGAAGGGATTCAAAGATAAAATAGTATTGCAGCTTAAAAGGATTTATCGCCACCCTCATTGGCCCCCATTTTCTGTAGAGGAAAAATTAAAGGATACGGAAAAGAAACGTTGAGACGATTAGTTGGACATGCATCGGCACAGCACCTTCATCTGCTACTGGTGAATATGGTATGGAAAATCATTTTTCATGTGGCAAACAATGACCAGTGAGGGTTTCGGGAGAGGTAAGTCTTTGGTTGGTTGGTTGGAAACCAGCATTAGTTATCATATTTTTTCCATTTACCATCGAGCGTACATTAGCGTTCGTCCAGTGAGTGCGACCCGCCTGGACGCTTTCAAAGTAAATTTCCAACGAAAAGCGCATTTGATCTGGGATGGTGAGATACGGTGCGACGCAGTAAGTGAAAAAGGTTTCTCGAAGATGAATTGTTGATCATGACACATTTGTAAGTGTGATGATAAATATTGATATAGGAGCCGGTGAGGAAGGGGAGGAAGCACCCGGATAAGGTGGTGTGGGTCGGGAAGGAAATTACTTTGCCGTTCGTATCACCACAAGGACGATGGTAGCAATATTTCCAGCCTAGCAGCATGATCATCGTTACTGATGCTTGATGATGAGTTGTTGATTCCCGTACGAACGTCGGCTACTGATGAGCAATGGATGAGTGGCGGAGTGACGAGGTGGCCACAGAAATAGGAGACACGCCAGCAGACAAGTCTTTTCGTCCTCGTCGGGCTCGTCATCGTGGCGATTGCCTACGATTTGCTCCTTGCCGACATGTCCTTGCACGTACGGATCATGCTTCCCGCGCACAGAATCAATAATCAGAATGCCGTTTCCCTCTGTTTGTCGGGAAGCCCCCTTAAGGATAAACTAGCCGGACAGCGGAGTTTGTTGCAAATGGGAAAGGATAAAGTGGAACGGCTGTGATTATTAATGTCCTGTGATGTGCGTCCGTGCAGCATCACTGAGTGATTGGCAAGAAAACCGTACATGATGGTGTCTAAAACGGATGATCCCCCTCTAGATCTAGATAGGGGAGTGTATGCTTGTGTGTGTGTGTGTATGAGTGGACATGCACAGCGCATCCTTGCAAAACTATGCCCAGACAATCCATTAAAGATCGAGCCAGGACATGCACTATTTCTAACGAACGCCTTCCTCCAGCGCCCTGTAAATCCCTCCGATGCATCGTCCCAAAATGGCCAGAGTCCACCCGGCGGGTGGTTAATTTTATGTTCTGCTCCCCCCGCGTACAAAACCGAGACACAGCCACCCGCAACTTGTTCCACTCAAAATCTAGCCCGGTGTGTCGTACGCAGTCTTGAAAAGTTTTCCTCTTCAGGCACAAGCCAGTGCGACATCACAATTCACCGAGCCCTGCGAAGGCCGCCAATGACGATGGACGTCAACAATGGCGTGCCTGGCCATGGTCGTGAATAATGTATTATGCTGGATTATGCCCCAAGCCGAACGGGAGGCGCATTTCGAATGACGAAAACGATTGTTTGGGCGATTATTCAACTCGGCTTGCTGCACGATGCGACGCAGGGTGGGAGGCGTCGGTCAGCGCATGGACACCAAGGAAATTTATTTCTCAGTGGGAAAGTTTCAAACAACAACAACAACATCACTGCGTGAGAGGAGGACAGACAGTTGACAGGCAGTGAGACAGAGGTAAGGATTTTGTTTGTGTACGAATATTTTCCGAACCGGGCGCGCGTCGGCAGAAGGATGGAAAATTAGTTTATTCGCCGTTACCTCTCACCAGGAGGAGATGGATGCATTATTCATGCCATCCGACCGATGATGATGAAACCGATGACGCTCATGAAGAGACTGGCAGGGGGCAGTCTTGATGTTTTCATGTGGGCGGAAATGGCGCACACTGGGAGACAAGAGTTTTGAATTAACCAATTCATCAATTGCTCCCAATCAATAACGGATGAAGCATCATGCGTATGGAATGTGCATTCTTAGGATATTTTTAAGCCAAGAAACGGGATCCTAGGTTATCGGGGATCTTATATGCGACATAAAGCGAAAAGCTTTTTATAAAAATTAATTTCTCAAGAGCAGCAAAGAGATTAGCGTATTGACACAATCCCAACATGAAGCAAACCATTGGCGGCGCATAAAGTAATTAATGTATCGTGTAACAATGAGACATTAAGCGATGGTTAATCAGAGGAAAAATGGCCCCGGTGCGGTGGCCAAATGTTAATAAATTATTATCACACGTTTGGGAATGACTGTGGACCGGCGCGTTTTTATTTTCCTTTCCCGCTCCACTCCCGGAAAGTGTCGATTTTTTGTTTATTGTTATTGTTGCCGCACTTTTCTACGAGAGTACCACCCCATTCCCCCCGCTGTCCACCGAACGTGGTTGGAAATAATAAAGCATTTAAAAGGCAATGAAATTTAAATGATTCGTGCCGGCAATGGTGTGCACAAAAAAAAGGGAGTCAAATGAAACCGGGATGAAATCTGATAAATCCTGCCGACTCCACGTCAACGGATGAAAACAAAAATGGTGACAACGGGAGCTTATTTGGTCCCTCGGTTTTTACTTTGTGCTGTTGTTGTTGTTGCTACTGCTGCACTCGATAGGCCCGGGATTTCGTAATTAATTGAAATTGAAGCACCGTGAAACGAGCTTCAACCCTGTGCTTCCGGATGCACACAAAAAAAAACACACACACACACAATGGGGTGGAATAAAATTATCATAACTCATAAAAAAAATTCCCCGGATATAAATGGGGAAAACAAGCAAAAAGTAAACAATAAAAATCACTATCCTTAACCGCATTTCAATATCCAAGCCCTCTCGACGCCACGGTGGGTATCCCTCTCGGGTTGGGGGGTGGAGAACAATTTTCCCCCGAAAATTTCATTTCAATATCAGTCGCCGACATCGTCAAAATATTTCGTCATGGCATTTTGTCAGACAAAACGAATGCAACAGCTACGGATCGGTGAATGGGTGCCAATAATGCTCAGCCTTATTAATCGAAAAAATGCCTATTTATATTTATTTTCATTGTGATTTTCATTATCTTTTCACACACGTTTATTTTTCGATAAGAAAACGCGCGAAAACACGGGCACAGGACCCGTTTTTTCAATGCAAATGTTTTCCATCCGGGACGATATTGTCGGCACTGAATACCTCCAATTGGTTCTGTACTTATCGGTTGTTGCTTGGTTGAATTTTCACTCGAAAATATCCTCGAAATACGACCGCCCAAAAATGAGCAGAGAAACTGTAAACAGATTTTGGAAGCTAGCTTGATAATGCGATGGCAATCAATCACCTGATCGTGGGCAATTTAAAAGTATAATTTACTCCAAACAGTCACAACAAGCGCTTGTCCGCCAGCAATCGCAAACTGTCGCAAGTGATGGGATCTGATTTTTCACACGTTTTGTTTTCACTTCGTTCGTGGAACGTCCTTCCGCCCACCCCCGGGAATTATCGCACTCGTAGCGCCATTGCGACCGATTATTCCGTTCGGTTGTTTGCAGTTCATTACCGAAACCCCAAAACGGGACACTGATTGCGGTGTTATCATTTATTATTATGGTTTTTTTACCCCTGTATCCCCGAAGGCTATCCCATTTTTTGTTTTCAGTTCGTTTTATTTGTCCATTTGGTTTTTGTTTTTCGCAACGTCATCGCGAATCAGGTTCGACCCTGGGAGGAGAGAAATTTGTTGCAGCATCTGCAACATTGTTCCCAGTGGAATACGGGCTGCTTTAATGCTGCTCATTTGATGTGCAGCATTTTTACTATGAAATTATTTCCAGTCTGGAATGTTTAAAGCCGGCTGCATGTTGTTTCCCCATTTCACTGATTCCAATTCATATGATCCTTCGCAAAAAAGATCATTGAAATGGTTGTTGTAAACTTTGTATATTATTTACTTTTTTATTTTATTGTTTAGAGCAGCCTTTCAATTCAAAAATAATCACAACAAACAAATTGATCCCTGCCAATAAGAAATATTTGGTCTACAGTTCAGATAATAGTTTCCAATCGATTGAGTAATTTCCAGTGATTTTCCATTTCTTCCTCTTGCGGTCGAAAGAAAATCAATCTGACCGCAGTAGTCAAACAACGAAGCTCGGCAGGCTCTGTTTGGTTCTTATTTACACTCAATTCACGCGCGAAGAATCGAAAATTCATCCAAACGAAGTTGCGAAGGCAGTGGGAAAACTGTTTGTTCAACTACTTTGGGAAAGTTTCCGCCCCCGAACCACACCTTTCTTGCCATCGTCTGCACACACATCCGTTCTGCTACCGGCCAGTGCCAATTTCGTATGATTGGAAGCGGATTCCGTTCATTCGATTGGCGAGCTCTGTTGTGGTATGTGTACAACCAACAGGCGGACGACGGCTGAAGACGATATGGCTGGTCATCGGATCGGAGTAAGGCCGAGAGGCGCAAGCTAGAGCGCGGGTGTGTTTCTTTATGCTTCTTTTCGGCCCCCGGTCAATGGCCGGAAGTGGCCAGAGAATTCACACCATGATTAAAAAGCAGTTTTCCCTTTCGCCTCGAGCTCTCGCTTAATCCAACCGCTCGTGGAAGAAACATTTCGGGGTTGCTGTTTACGCATTACACAGGCAATCCAGGCCGAAGAACGGAGCACAATTCGAAAGAACCAACCAACAACAAAAAACTTCTTCCACAAACACACATCTGTTTGCTTTCCGCGCGGTCTCCGCACTCCTCCAAGATTCCTTCCCCAAATCGTGTACCACACCCCACGAGGGAAGGAAAATCCGCACCCCCAATTTCGTTCGCTCCCAAAAATTAATGCCATTGCACTTGGCTCGCCAAACCCAAGCTGGGTCGTTGGAATGGATGAATTATGGTGCGATGATAGACAAAATCGCCCGCTTCCGTGCACCTTACCAACACCTCTGCCGTACGTAGCTGACCGATTCGATTGAATTTCCACGCGAGTTTTTTTCCTTCCTTTCCAGCACAACACAACAAGCATGAATCCACCGAAGAGTGATCGAAAACAGTCGAGGAGCAGCCGGATTCGGACAACAACCGGCCGGCGGGCCAGTGCGAAAGTGCTGCGGGATTTTCCTTTCAATTTCGCCTAGCCTTCCTTCTCCGGCTGTTGAAGCTCACACCCGATAACAAATCGAATTTATTGACCATTTTCTTCGGACTTTAGTGGCCGACGCGAACGCCTTGCGGGCAAGGCGAGCAAAAACGCCTCGTTTTTTCTATCCCAACATGGTTAGCAATGAAAATAAACTTGGATTTACCACCGCACACGGTTGGGAGTGTATGCCCGCGGTCCAGTCTTTGCTATTATTTCTTCTGGTTTTTTTTGCTGTTGTGGCATTCGCATCCTGAAGCAACAGCAACCAACATCCGTTCCGAGGAGCCATGAGAAGCTGTAGGAGTTGCACAGTGATAGAGAACAAATCGCTGCAATATCTGTTTTACGGGGTGTGGAAAATTTCGTTTGTTTGGTATCTGATTTTTTCCGTTCCTTGCGTTCTCCAGTCCGCAGGCCAGCAAAGGAGAACGTGGCCATTATGCTGATACGTGACGAAGACGATGTTGAATATGATTGTTGAGCTAGAACAGTTGCTCTCCTTGATATCGGTGAAAATATTTTGTTATTTCATTCGATTGATTGAAGGAGAAATTTAAATTGAAAAGACGATCCACGAGTTTGACTCTTGTTTTCAATCCAATTACAAGTAAACTACGTTAATTGCAGTACAAACATCATATACTGGCCAACGGTAATCCAGTTGTGGTTCGATCCACCGTTCCCTAGGTCCAATTCTAGTGGTGTTAGGTTCCACAAACCAGACAGGTTCAGAAAATGACCGTCCCCCGCCAAATCGGTTTGATGCGATTAAGCGATGGACAAATATTTGAAGTATTCAAAACCACCGATCACTTACCGCGAGATCTGCGTTCGAGCAGCTCATTATGAGTTCACCCGAATTTGATTTCGGATAGTTATTTTAGAACCAATACCGATCACCGGTGAGAAAGTGGAACAAACCGGAAGGGGGTTCCCCGATTAACCTTTCGCTGCAGGAAAAGCTCGTTTTGCGAGAAGGGCCGAAGGGAGGAAGCTTAAAACGGTTACGTGTGCTCACGGTTGATACCCACACCTTGCCCCGCAACCCTTGCTTGTTCCATCGCATCTGAATAATGCACAACGCACGACCGGAAGTGCACCTAAAGCCCTCAGCAAACCGTTGGCTGCTACTTTGGATACCGCGATAATCATCGAAACCGATATATGCAAATTGCGTTCCCTTTTATCTAATGAATCTCCGAACATTTGGCGGAGGGCTTCAAAAGGTGCGAGCCCTGTTAACGAGGCTCTGTTTTAGTGCCGTGGTGTTATCGTTATCGCCAATTGACTACAAGTTTTCACGAGCTCCGGAAGTGCCACCAACCGACCACCAGCCAAACCTAACACATACACCGCCCTCACGCGTCGCCACCGAAATCATCTCATTAAATCAAACGAAATGCACCATCGTTAAACTACAATAAGCCCCCCTCCTTCACCGGGGAGCGCTTCACCTTTCCGAGCGTTTGTGAAATTTGTTTAAATAGGACCCACCACACCCCCTCGAAAGCATCCTCCACCCTTCACCACGGCCTCTCTACGAACAAAAACCAAAAACATGAAAACTACGCGAGAACTAGCGTTTTCGACAATCAAAATCAAAAGGCCGGCTTATGGAAAACCAACCCCGGTTGACGAGTGGAAAGCGAAAGGGCACTCACACAAAATAACAACAAAAAAAAATAACACAACTGATTGAAAAGTGGGAGAGCAGGGTGGTGCATTTTTGGATCATTTTCGGTGGTTTCCATTTGAATGGCACGTAATTGTTTTCACTCAAGCGAGCCGTCCTGCTTTTGGGTGCGCTGAATAAGCATTTTAAATGACTCTCACGGATTTGAAAAGGGCTTTGATGACGGGCCCGAAGTGGGCCTTGATCAACCGGATGGGATATATCGGTGGAGTATTTTATGCTGCAATAGAATCTAATTTATGTTAACTATTCGCTTTTGTTCTGACTCTGCGCTCTGCTTAAATTTGCCTAAATTAAACCGCATTGTATGGCGTAACAAGCGATTTAGGCTAGAATAAGATATTTTACTATTTTGTTTTCACTGTTTCTCAACCTAAATAACCCCGTGAACTCTATGAATTTCTACTAAGTTTAATTCTAAAACTATCAAGTAGCATTACATCATTTCTCCGCGAAAATAAACTTTCATGAAACTCCTGCCGAAAATGCCACGTCGATTCGATTGATTGAGGTGTCATCAATATTCATGACTCTCGTAGTATTTTTGGATCGATTATTGTGATCCGTACCCTTTCGCTGAAGGCTTTTGTAAAGCCTTTACTTTGAACTCGAAAACGAACGAAACCTCACCGAAGGGAACAATCTTTGAGACGGATTTCCGAACTAGAAGCTGTTCTACAGAAGACATCATTCTAAATTTTCGGAGCACAGAACCAAAACAAAGGCCGTTCCGTGCGATGGGGGAAGTTGTGCTGGCCGGATTTCCAATTTTCAAACTGTCAGCCAACGTGCGCGACGGGTACTCGAAAAACTTTCACGCTGGAGGCTTCGAACCCCTCCTCGCGCGAGGTCTGAAAAAGGCCAAAATGGGCCCTTTAACCGAGCGCCCGAAAATCGGCGGCGCCTGACGTGATTGCACGGAAATTTTAACCAATTTCCTCACGAAAAATCGTAAGACCTGCACGGAAGGGTGGGTAAAGGAGCAACGTTACGGCCGTAAAACGACAGGCCCGGACAAGAAAAATTGGTGCGAAAAATTAAAGCCATTATGTGGAAATATTTCATACGACAAAAAAGTTTTCACCCGACGTTGCACACTTTCCCGACGGCCGCCGCGCAGGCCAAGGGAAAGTGATACGCAGCTACAACAACGGGCCGACAGGAGCCGTTACATAAATCAATCTCTTTTTTCACTCGCACTCTCTCGTCGTCTTTCTCGTCGTCGTCTTTTGGAGCTGCTCCAGAGTTGATTTAAAATTTCAACATAAAATACATCCCTCGACAAGGCGACGAGTAATTTTTCCAGCCCGCAGGATCCACGCCGTTCGAAATGTGGCCCGTGAATGGAAGCAGAAGCGGAACAACTTTTCCTTTCGCATCAACTTCTACACCGTTCGGCTCAAAAATCTTTCCCTTGAAGTGACTTTCATCGACGCTCGCAAAATCTTCCGTCAAACACCGATCTTTCACGGTTAGAGAAGGGAAAAACTTTTCCTTTGGCGGCGTTGGCGAATAAATTTAAATTTTCCCGCCAGCTTCGCGCCCGCCGGGGGATTTGAATCTGCTCCCGTTGAGAGTCTGAACAGGCGAGATCAAATGAAGGGCCTGGATCTCAGGCCCGGGGAAAGGCAGCAAAAGTGGATGCCATGGTGCTTTTTTTAATATTAACAGGGAGGATATTGGAGTTTCGCGGGGTGCAAAGGCATCGAACGGAATGAAAAGTATTCCCCAAACGTTTCCCCAACCCGTGAACGTTTCTCGAAGGAAATTCTTTTGGAAAAAGAAAGCAACGTACGGGGCGAAAACCTAAAACGAATTGCATTTTCCCCTTCTTCACACCATGCTGTAACGCCTGGGATGAGGTAATAGAATCTTCAAATAATTCCCACTAAAATATTCCGCACGAAATCCGATGGATAAAGAAAGTTTAATCATTCCGTTAAGCCAGATGGTATTGTCACATTGCAAAACACAAAAAAATGTAATGAAATACCAAAATTGCTAACGAAAAACTGCATGTAATAATCCCATAACGCC
>KE524964.1:15272-33545 GCA_000441895.2 Anopheles sinensis
ATTTAGTTAGTGGTCGTATTTATCGTACATTTATTGGTCGCAGTGAAAATAAAATAAACCTACCTTAACCATACCGTAGAGATTAAAATTCAATTTTTCACCGACAAACAATCGACGAGTTAAATGATTAATTTTACCACGCCTCTAGCTTTTATTTTATCGTGGCATCTAATGCAGCCTCAAAAAAGTTACAATTATTGTTTGTCACCTCACCTAGGCATCGTTTCTACCACATACATATGTTGTTCATTCTCTTCCGTTGCATTGTACAATCTCTTCCGTTGTTTGATGAGTAAAGCGTTGATTCAGTTACGATATGGCTGCAAAAATATTGAAACAAACGAGCTGAGACCACCACGACGGTTTTTTTTTTCACGTATCCCAGCATGAAAGCAAAATAGACAACATGATTAATGTTTAATGTATATGCCTAACTTGCGACACACCTTTCTCGTGACATACGTTGTTGCCGTACATCTGGTGGTTTATGCTCCATCCATCCCATCCACCAGGCGAAACCCTTTCTTCGCTGTAGTCCTATGTTGTTTCCTTCCCACTGCACGACGGGATCCGGAGGGGCGAGATATGAATTCACAATGAGGTGCAATAAAGGCTTCATTCACATCTATCAGCATGCACACATGAAAGAGTGACAATTTCGATTAGCGAGGTTATCGTTCTCGAATTGGGCCTTCATACTTTGCGAGGGAGATACTTCTATGGCTGAACCATGATGTTGAAATATATACACTACCATGTGCTATAACCAGTTGATGCGATGCGGTGCATATCAGGCCTCTTCGTGGGACATTTCTTTCTTATCTTCCCCCTTTTCAGGCTTGCGACTCCCAGACGAAATCTAATCGCACCAACAAAAATTTCGTTCGCTTGTGAAAGAGATTAATTATTCCCTCGGTCACGGAAAACTAAAACTATCATCAGTTATTAGGTACATGTGATATCGTCGGGAAATGAGTCGTTAAGAATAGTGAAGAAATAAACAGCCAATGTTCGTGATTTTCCTGGTAAAAAGTATTTCGTTAGGCACAAAAACAGGATCATGCTAATGAGAAATGTGTTATTTCAATGAATAAATTGAATCACGTTGCTGCAAGAAGAGAATGAAATGTATTTACTATTTGATCTGGTGTATGGAATGCATAATATTACAAAGTATTTTGTTGACGCTATTTGAACAAAGAATGAATTCAAATTGTGTTTCAAACCATCCTTATCCATCAGATCGCCACTCACTGTAACCATGAATTATTGCATTATTTTCCGATATGTGAAAATACGACCCAAATAAAAAAGGCACTATCGATAGACGCTTATCGATACCCTTATAACGTAGAAAGAGACCCCTTAAAATCCTCCAACCTTTCGATAACATGATCCCTTTTTTTCAATCAACGATTTACCATCGTTTTCTTTTGCCAAAGAAACCCGATTTGCATGGAAAAGAAGGGTCCAAGGAAGACTTAGAAAAATAACGGCTTTTTTTTAAGATTACTGGTGGTAAATTTCACTTAAACCACCAGGCGCCTCCACTTCAGGGCCTACTGTTGGATTGCTCGCATTCCAGTATTTCTCCTACCGTAAACGTATTGGAAATACGCTACCGTAACATGATCAGCATTCAGCTTGGTAGAGGGGAGGGAATATGTAACATGTATCAATTATTCACCCAAACCCAGCCTGTTGCAAGGCTGGCTACATTTGATATTGCTTCTCTGTCAAAAGGAAGAGTGGGAAAAATGGTGAAACTTCAAATCCTCAACCAGATATGCGCAAGGTAGTAAAACATTCCAGAGTCTGCGCCAAACAACAGACTATTAGAATTGAACTTCACACAGGTTCAACGGAAAATAGGTGGAAAAACCGTTCTCGGAACGAATTTTAACAAAAACAAAGCAAGCCAACGCGTGAGGGATGAATGACGAGTGAAATATTTAAATCAAGTTTATATGCTTCCGACAAAACATTTCCTTTCAACGTGTGTTTCTTCCTAAGAATGGACCGAAGAATTTTCACAACATATGCTCATCATTTCCATCGTCACGTAATTCTGGCCACATTCTTACTATTCGAGTATGAATTGAGAATTTAAAAAAAAATGTTTAATCCCATTATGCTGTAGAAATTGGGATGCAAAATTTCATTCCGTTGTAAAGTCCAAAGGCTTACAATAAATAAGTGGTTCTACCAGCATGCATCCAGTTTCCCAGAAGTACCTAAACCTCAATAACTCACCATAAATAAGAAGTTCTACCGGCGTCCATCCAGTGTCCCAGAAGTACCTAAGCTTCAGCCGAAGCCAGACCATAACGATGCGTCAAGATATGTCGCACTTAAAATGCAATCACACAAAATCGGACCAATAATCCCCGGACTGGAGCGACTGCTGCACCAAGGTTCGGCCGCACGATAAAGGCATTGGCTTTTAATTGACCTCTGAGGACAGTCTAGGCTCTACGGTATTTGGTTGCCCCGAGGTGAGCATAACCCCTCTTCCCACCTTCGATACGTTCCTACCACTCCCTGAGCCTGTGCTGGGGGTGTTCAATTAGATTTGTAGCCATTTTCCGGTTGCAATGATTTAAACGGAGCACAGTTGCTGCCCGTGTACCGACTGTACGATGCGTAGCAGAGGATTTGTTTCTGGTGTAGGAAAAGCAACCGTTTTTCTGCCCTCGAGTCTCTCTTTTGCATGTTGCCTCACTCCAGTATAATCGGCACGATGCTTTCTTCTTCATATGTAGGGTTGTCTGTATAGGTATGCATGTTCTTTCCCGCTTCAATCTAGTCTAGAAAATCGGACCACATATCCAAGCCGCCACGGAACCGATCAAATATAACCTAATTGAAATCGCTTCCATAAGTGCCAGGTAATAGATTTTATTTTCCCTCGCTTTTAAACGGCCGCTATGAGGTTTCCCGGCGGTAACCTTTTTTCCTAACAATTTCTACGGGCATTCCCATAAGTGGGAGAATAATTTCTCTGCCGCCAGTAATTCAATATTTCCCCATGTAAGTGCAATTGCAGCAAATGGCGCATTGAGGTAGGTGATGAAGCTCGGTGCTTCTAAACGTGTTTACGCCAGGATTGAAAAATGGTTAATCTGTTTAGTTAGAGTGTTGTATGAAAAAATATGTATACTAAAAGTATTGGATAATTAATGTTTAGCACGTAAAAACTACAAATCTGGCAGGAATTCTTCTAATCCTGAAAACAATATGCCATACATAACTAACATACATAATTCTCAAGCACACGTTCAAACTTCAGCGTTTTGAAACGGTGTTATGCAAACGTTTTAGTATGTTGGATGCAAAGAGAACAAAACATATCGTCTTTGCACAACCCGATTAAATCAATCACTGACTAATACTCTGCCCACCCACACGAGATTTATGACTTAAGCACTGACAACGATGCACCATTTGTCAACCTCATTTCTCGGAACATGTCGCAGGATTAAGCGCTGCAACCATGTACTCAGAAAAAAGAATAGGGGGAGGGGGGGGGGTAAACGTGAAATGAGGAATGAGCTTAAAAGTCATAAGATGTACAGCTCTTATACTGCTCCTCTTACAGGACTTTCCTTTTTCGAGGAAAATGTATTGATGTTTGTATTATGGATAAGAAACCACAATCACCATCGCTCGAAGGAAATACAAGGAAATCTTGTCTTCTCGCACAACTTTCAACTAGCGCCAAGTCCATTTGTTACAAACGAAACGCCACAAGGACTCTAGTCATTTCCGCTTGCATCTTCCCTTATCCGGCAAAGGAAAACCCTAACGATGGTTGTAAGCAAATAGACGAACTTTTGGTAAACACCCAAACATGTATGGCTAATTCGAAATGTTCACAAGCAATGCTATAACATTATCATTTTCCATCCTCGACCTGTATTCCAGATGCTTTGCTGACATGGGAGTGTCTTCCCTCAACTGGGATGCTGTGACAATTCGTGTTGCTGTTTTCTGTGAAAGTTGTATCCTTTCAACGAAACCCAGAGAACCACCATTCCCCACACATGGACTATTTGCTAATGGTTGAACGGATTGCATAGACAATCGCACAGATTCATACCCACCAACTGGAGTCGGAGCGATTTGTTCGCCCACAACGGGATGCATCCCGTAGCGGATCCGATTGGTGCACGGTGCGCGTTGATCCCAATAGCATTGTGGCACAGGATTTTCCGGGAGAAAGGTAAAAAACGGGGAGTGCACGGTTAAACTTTCGTTTAGAGCTAACTTAGAGGAAAAACTCTGCGCGAATGGGTAGAATCTGCGAAACCAATGGAACGAGATTACATTATCAATTTTTTTTTCCACTCTACGTGTTAGAATTGTATTCCTCTTTATTTCCCGAGTTAGTTTCCCTCACACCACCCTGTTTTTGATTGGTTCAATTTGGTGGCCCATGTTTGTTGTTTTTCTTTGGGATGTTTCGCTTATTTTTCACAACTGACTAATCTTTTTGTAACTATTGTTGCGCCAGATGATGCATTCTTTCAAGACAGCTTCATCCGTTGCCTTAACCAGTTTTTTGAGTGTGTTTTTTTTTTCTATTACCACTCTTCCTATCAAATACTGCACAATCAGGAAATGGTGCAGCTGTTGAAATCTGAATACGATTAAGGGTAATGCTTGTGCTAGCATTTTCTGTTGGTTGGTTGCCGGGAGACGAAGCAGCTTCACATCCCGGTAGCATTTTGGATGCATTGGCGTAAAAGTGACTGCAGTTAAATGCAAATACATTTACACATACCGATATTCACGTACGAAGCCAGTACCAAAAGTTCTAACGAATCAAAGATGGCAACCGAGCAATTTACCAAGTTTCTCGGCGGAACCGGAGGTTTGGTTTGGCAGCCGGATGGGGTCAGTCTCGTACTTGATGTCGGATAAATATTCGTAAAAATGATGATGCACGCTTAAATGTGCCTGTGTGTTTGCAGATTCTGGTGGTTGCTCGGGTACCGAGCCCACCGGATGCTATTGATATTTAATAAAGAACACAGGAAAAACCGCCTACCGATGGTTTTCACGTCTGCTACATGGTGAAGCAAACATGTAGTTTTCTTCATTTCAAACAAACGTAGAATCGATAGAGAGAATAGTAAAAATTGCAAATGGAACATATTTTCTTATTTCGACAGACCCGTTTAATTTCTTTTAACGGTACAATTTCTTTGTTTTGTGTTCCATTCCAGAGTATGAAATGGCTGCAATCGTAGAAAGAATAAGGAAATCGCGTTTTCGCCATTCATACAAGCGCAAACCAGCCCAATAATCTAAAACAAGTCGCTACATGATTGAGGTGTTAAATCAAAATTACATATGATTACATGGAGTACATTCAAAATTAGCCTCGTTTACGAACCCCGGCCATCCGCATCCGTTTCTCTGCGTATTGAAAAAAGAACAAAACCAACAAATAAAGAATAGCTCAATGAAACAAATATCTAAGAATCGTTCAAATCAAACATAATCAAATTAATACCGCTTAAAAGGAATTTTATTGCCTTCATTGTATAAAGAACGGCGAGAAAAAGGCAGAAGAACAGCCGTCGGCAGAATTTCAGTCGGAAAGGAGCCGAAATTGACCTTTATCACCTAACTGACTGCTTTTCCTTCAATGTATCTTCGTTATTGTATACGTTTCTCTCTCTCCTCCCGAGCTTGACTTTGACTCCCACGAATCGAAGAAGAAATGTAACAAGGCGTAGGGCAATCAATCTCGGCGCTACTAGATCCAAACAGCGGAGCGCCACCGGAGGAATCCAATCAAAAATCAAATTGAGCAATCCGACGAACAACGACTCGAAGAGCACCGAGTTTACTGAAACCCCTACATAAATCTGCCCACCTTACATTTCCGTTTATTCCTTTTTTTTACTCAACCACCAGGCGCCTCCACTTGTAAGGTGTAGATGCGGCAAAGAGAGTTTTGCTAACATGAATGGAAGGCAAATAGTATCGTTTTCTCATTCATTTCCCGTCTACACGAGCCATAGGCTGCTACGTTCTGATCGCAGAGTTCTTTCCCCCATTTCTGCTAGAGTATCCAAGAGAGCATCGCCTAAGGAACTTCCGGTGTGCTGCCAATAACCGGTGCCGATGAAAGGAACATGATCGCGGTGAAGAAACTCGTCAATGGAACTAACTGCGTTCCTCGACGGGATTAGAAGAAATGCTGCAGTAGAACCCAAATAAAAAAATACACAAACAGCTTCCCTAGCACCAGATATTGATGATGATAACACCACCATCAACATGATCAGTAGAGCGCAACCCTCGCGAAAGTCTATAAGCATGTTTGTTGGTATTAAAGATTCTTTATCCCTTTTTATTGCTCGTTCCGTTGTCGGCTGGTTATGTTTCCCCATTCTTCTTCTTTTGGTTTGGAACAATCTGGCCCCTGGAGGGATTGAAACCAACAATACAACTGCCCGAAACACATGTTTTGCGTCGTTTCATTTGGCTCCATAAGTATACTCCTTATCCACACGGCCATAAAGGTGGAGATTTACCGTTGCGTATCGCGGTACCACGACGGGGACTCAATAAATCCTCGATCCAATTTTCGAAGCTCAGCAGGATCTTGTGTTCGATTTCGTATGAGAAATGGATAGGTCAGTGGGGATAGGGCTGTTAGCCTCCTAGCGTTGGAAGGGAAAGAAAAAAAGACATTCACTCTGAGAGTAATTGTTACAGGAGTAATTTTCGTCAAATTATTTTCAACCACCACGTGTAGCCTTTTATGTTCTCGGTGAGTTGTTATTTTGTAGCGAACTAAATTATTAATCTGTTCATGACAAATTTTCACAACATGAAAAAAGAAGTGGAAATAAATTGTCTTTCTCAGTAGACACTTATTTTTGGAAGACTGAAAGTTTTTTTAACAATGCAAGTTGTCGGAAGTGTTTTGCATTTGTAATTCTTTGTTGATAAAAATTGACGCACTCTCATCAAATACAAAATTTTAAAATGGGTTAAATAACTCTCGAAAAAATGTAAAATTGATGCTGAAATACCACCTGCTTACAAAATGACAACCTTTACCATAATTATTTAAATTTTATCTATAACAACATGTTCCTAAATACGAAAAGTCCTCTTCGGAAAGACTATTGACAAAATAACCGTTTCATTTCCATCGACTGAAAACCGATACCTGTCATCAGGTGGTGAATGTTGCGAAAGTGTGATAAAAAACACTCAGGTGTTTCCCCGCATGACGCGGGCAAGCAGAGAAATTATTATAAATCGAAAAATCTACCTGTCCTGAGAAAAGGAATCTACATTAAAAGTTATTTTATACCACCCAAGTACCACAAAAGCAGTAAAGTTTAATTAACGGTCGAGGCAACGAACCCAGAGAAAGGACGGGCACTGAAAGATAGAAGTTTTCCTTCGAATGGGAAAATTCATCCCTTTTTTCAGGCTTTAATCGAATTCGCCGTAGATAAAATTTCCTTCAAGTAGATCCCGGCGTGAATAAAGAGCTAGAGGATAAAAATATGGTATTAAATAAACAAAATCCTTTGAAAGTAGCGAACTATACTCCTTCTCTAGAGTGCTTTATCATATCGATGGCTCCGCTCGAAATGCAACTTTGACTATCAGCACAAGTTTTATTAAAATAAGAAACATTTCAGCTGTCGAGCAAACGCCACACCTAAAAAAAGTTTGACAATAAGACAGGATTGGAGACGATCTTTCAAATAGAATCGTATCCTTCCTAGTTATTTAAAAATAATAAGTTACAGTTCAGCGCAAAGCGTCGTCCGTACTAATATAAAACAAATATTGATAATGTAATCGTTTATTACCTTAAGTATTGAGAATGTTTTCAACAGTTCATATCATAAAAGAAAGTATAAGAAGTTGCAGAGTTTATAAGACTCAAGGAAATAGCTTTCTGAGATGCATATGTATGTGACAAGTTCTAAGAAATAATCAAAATAAAGCTCAAAGGCAAATACAAAAGTAGACTTCCTTAACATATAAGTAATTCATAGCACTTTTTATAAAACATATTTCGTTTAAACACGTGACCATTTCCGTAAAGCACGGTGCTTTCATCTTCAAACAAGTCACCCAAGGCAACTTGAAAACGAAAATCTTGGCAGAAAAAGAAATAAAATCGAAAAGTATGCATCTGAGTGTGGAACCACAAGAACTTATATTGCCCTGGCACATACAAATAATAATAGAAATTCATGAAGTATCTGCAAGTGGTACTCTTTTGAAGCACCTTCCACAAAAAACATCATACTTTTTCCCCATACCCAAAACTTTTCACGAACTCTACATCCCACGATAACCGTATGAATGTATTTGTGAAAATCTTAAAGGTACCTGAAGTCACATTGCAGCTTGTTTTATTAACTGCCGACTTCCGAGTGAAATTTATGACCGGCTCAAGAGGGTTAATATTTCCTCGTAAATTGCGCTCCACGGGAACTATGTGCGAGGTGAAAGTTATACGTGAAAGTTAGTTATTTTTAATTAGTTGTTGAAAGCGGGATATGAAGGAGTATAAAGGATATTTTGCCTGCTAGGGGTTGACTCTACAACAAGTGACCAACACTTATCATAATCGATAGAATCAAATGTTCATAAAAAATGTCTTTGATTATCCATCCCGCTCGCCAATCGGAGATTGAAATCACACGAACAAACGTGGGGAGACACATACTGGGATCTAATTCTTTTCATACTCACGATACGACTAGATCAAACGATACCATCCCCGGATATCACTTTCGGTGTCATCGTTATATGCCATCTAACAATAAAGCTAGCACCCATCGTTTTGGGTACGACACACCCTGGCAGAAGCGACAGATCCAATTTCTTCCTACACTGACACCTGCTAAAGCACTGCTTGTCACCAAGTCCATCCTTATTGCCACCGATCCCTCAATACTGACAATAATCATCGTTACTGGTAGACAAGAATTTTTCCCCATTTGGGAAAACGTTTGTGCTACATAATACCCGTGTTATGTTGCGTGATAGCGGCTGTCTGTGCGTGTTGCGTGCACACATTCATTCCATCATCAGTCCGCCTGCCAAACATCTTACGCCATCGAGCATTGCTAATTCCTAGTAATCGACAGTAGCCCGAAGCCCGAGAGAGTCGAAAAATTTAGCCTTCCGTTTCTGGGTTGAATGTAGTCCGTTTTGTGAAAATGGACCACCAAAAAGTTGATTATCATTTCGAACACCACTGCTGCGTCTATTCAGTTCGTAGAACCCGAGGGCCGGATCAAAGAAATACTGGGATGATTTGCTATGCCATCACCATTCTGTCGTTTGCAGACACTGCACATTCGATCCAATATTTCGTCAGAAAACCACCCCGGGTTTTTGTGCTGACCGATTCTTCAAACAGATGCACTCTCGAGGACTTTAAATATTCGTATCCGAAGCTGGCGATAGCGATCTTCTAACCCGAATGTTGTTGGCACGCGTCCTGTTCGGTTGCAAACAAACACATTTTGCAAAACATACAAAAAACAACTCAACCGCCATCTCCGAAACTCTGACGATAAACTTTCTCACACTCCCTTCTTCAATCGGGGTTTAAGTTCAAAACACCGGAAGCGTCATAGGGATGATTCGCATTGCATGGACTATCGGAATGTGGGTTGGTTCTCCCTTTTCACCAGTATCTTGCCTTTTTTCCCATGTATGAGCCAAAACCCGCTTCATACAAAGTAAGCACGGATTCGTAGGGATTGCCTACCCGGTCTAATCGGGATTCCGATCATGAATCCCATCCTCTTCGACATCTTTACAAAGGACAATGGGATGTGTCAGCGTATCCCATTCAAACCTGCCCCACAGAATGGCGACCATTTCTTGTGAACTTACCTTGTTGGCTCGTGAGGTATCCTTATCTAATTTATTTTGTTTGGCCCAGCTTACAACGGATCCGTCATTCAATAACCTATGGTAACGGTCAAGCGCAACTAAGGTTAGTTCCAAAGAACAGTTCCAGCGTCCATCCATCGTCAGACGGTTCTCGTCGTGAAGCCAAGCGATGCCCACTATCGGTTTGCCCCTGATGTTATCGGTTTGTCAATACTCCCTCCGTGTATCACCGATATTCACATTAATTGCTTTTCAAAAATTTCACTCTACCTTGCTATTGATTTGGCTTCTTACTTTGTCCTCGTGTCTAATCGCCAAATGCCGGCAACAAAACGAGAAAGCATGAAGATTTTGTCAACCGGGATGTCAAAAGACTTCCCGGCTGACAAAATCGTGATGCTTTCTCGTTTTGTTGTTAACAATTGTCGAATAGACAGAACGAGAAAGCACGACGATTTTGTCAACCGGGTTGTCAATGTGTTTGAGCACATTGAAAAAATGTTGCTAAGTAAATAAAATTATCTTATTGCAGGAAAAAACATCAAACATAACTTAATTCGTTCTGATGAACCTTGGTAATTTATTAATTACCTCCTTTTTGGAATCCTTTGAACAGCTCCAACTGGTGCTTAAAGCTCCCAAGTGATCAATTTTCCGGCGGCTTTGTTGTGAGGAAAGGTGATGAAAATTTAATCACGGCGACAACAGAGGGACTAGAAATTAATCTTGTCCCACGATTGATAATGCGTCAATTAAACCCATCCTTCAAGGTGACCATTTGCCGTAGCCCGACGTACGACAATCGATCGACTCGGAACATGGTGGAGTGGAATCAAGCAAAAACTTTACCTTCATCGACAAAAGACCCTCTACGATCTGTCGATTGCCACAGAGCTTTCCAACTGGTGAAAGGGATCCTTATTTTGCCGGAGATAGTTGAGAGCATAATTGATTGCCGGCAAGAAAATAATTTCCACCGAGCCGCGTGTCCTGGAGTTCGCCCATACGCTGGGAACAATTAAAATAGTAGTTCGCTCTCGATACAAAAGTTTTCCAAATTGAAATTCAATAATTTCGAATCAATTTATTAAAAGTTCCAAACTACCAGCGGAACCACTTCCTGATACTCTGCCAAATGGTATCGATGGAAGATAAATAATGGAAAACACCGGTTCTTCTCATAGGAGTCAAGATCATGCAAGGGTGCTAATTAAAACTTGTTCAAGAAGTATGTTCCGATCCGTATCGGTTGCACTCTTGAGAACCCGCACTCGTCAGTGCCTGGTACGATGAAAGTTTAGACCCTCCAAACTGCTTTCCGTGTGATTTACCACTCCCGTGAGAAACTTTTCGAGGAGTTTTCCCTGAAGTCTCTCGGGCTCCAAAACTTCTCCATCGTTCGATTAGCCCTCACGTGCAACAACGAGCCATAGGAAAAATTAGGAAAAGCTTTTAAAAAATCCGACTGACTGCATCGAAAATCCCACACACACGCACACACTCGTTGCACAGCGCATAATCAAATACAAATACAAAACAACTGCGGCAACCATGAGTAATGAAATCGTTCAAGTGGCACAGGTAAGCTCTAACTCGAACAGGAAGCCAACTTTCCCGCCGCTGAGGAATTGCTTCGATCCGTTGAGGAAAACGGGAAACTCGTCGCTCGCCGGAAATGCTAAAGAACTTCCCACCCGTCATCGGATAACAGCACCCCCGGGAGTATGGGACCGTAGTGCGACCCCAAGAAAACTCTCTCTAAAAAGTGAAAATGTGGAATACTTTATAAAAAAGGAACTCTCAAAACGGTCCATTTTATTTTAGTAGAGCACTGCAAAAGCGAAATAGCACACCTACCTAACGGTAACCCCACACAATACTTACTTCTTCATCGTTTTCTACGACTACTTGTGTGAAAGTTCTCGAAACAGGTTCTAAGTTAAAAAAAATATAGAAGTGAAATTAGACCCCATCCGGCTTCTAAATATAAAATATAGAAGTGAAATTAGACCTAATCCGGTTCTCTGATAACAAAACCATTTGCAAAATTGATGCCGAATGGTAGAGCTTTTGATGAAAACTTATAGCTTATTAAACTTTATTCCCTGCCCGTCATCTAACATGTCCCATCGTCCCATGAGGATGGCAAAAAGGCAGAATATGATTGCCCTGCCATTGTTGCTCTTTTGCTGTCAGTTTTCTTTGGAACTGTTTTTCTTCTGACACTTACCTATATCTAAAGCACGCTGTCATATGAAACTTGGGCCACAGATAAGAGGGCGAAAGGTACATTTTACTTTATATTGTTACAGGAGTACCTCGAACTTGTCCATGACGTCACCCAAAAGCATTGCTTCACTTGGCCAGCAGTCGTGTACATCATGAATGACTGCCAAGAGGTTAGGATGGTCGCCCCCGGACCTAAAAACACATTTTTCGTATGCTTTTAGCGCCAAGATGGTAAATGGGAACCTTGCGAACCATGGAACGACTTATCGTTATCGTTGTCATCATCACCGTCACCAGCGTTGGTCACACTTTTCGGGGCGACATGGAAAATGTTTCATTTTGCCGGACCATTTTTCATCGTTTCTATCACACTGTTTTGGGTTAGAGACGAACGCAATGGTATAGAAGACAAACAAAATAAGTAAACATTTATTTATCACTCCATCGTGGCCGAACGATTCGGTGGGTGGTACTCGTTTTTGAATATGTTCCAAGAAGCATAGGCACATTTTTTTTTAGTTTTGCTCAATCTGCCACGGACAACTCGTGAGTAGATGAGATGGATAACATAGTGTGAAAATGAAAAAAAAATCACGATGTTGCGTCCTTAAGATTGGTTGGAAAAATAAGCATAACGAAAAGAAAACAGCAGTTGACTGCTGGTAAACTTCCTTTAAAAAAGGAAAGTTGTGACCAAGGATCGAAATAAACCAAAAGTAAGATGTACCTTTCACCCCGACGATGTAGAAAATGAATCGTATAATGCTAACTGACTTTTTTAAGATATGGACTCACCAACTCGGGTAACATCATTCATTCCATTTTATTGTAGTTTCCACCAAGTTTCGCCGCCATTCCGCAGTGATGTGCCTAATTTTGGAAATTGATGAAATAAATTTAAATTTCATAAATCACATTAGCATCTTTTGCACTTAAGAATGAAAGCATCAGCACTTAAGAATGAAATATGTTCGAGACTGAACATTATTGTGACTCTTTTTACTCGCCGTGTTTCCATAAAAGGAATCATGATTTTCTTTATGAGTGTGGTGTGATTTTGATATTATTTATAGGAGTCAATAATATCCTTATGAAATGTAGTTTAGGTCAATTAACCTGTTTTCTTCCTCGTGCTCTATTTATTTCAGAGTTCAAGATTGTCTACACTCTCTGAAAACTTTTCACTATTATGTATCCCTGAACATTATCATTACAATCTTACAATTTTAGATTTTTGTATATTTTTTCGTCAAGTTACATTATTTTTTTTAAGATTTTGAGAAAAAACCTATTTTATTACAAATCAAGGCAAAAATAATCATTCGGAGGAGTTTTATGTTGATTAATAAACACAATTTAATTTAAATATTGCTACCACAATTAAGTTCTCGAATGTGCATTAAAACATCAGCAATTAACTACTACAATTGGTATTTGAGTTTTATATGAGTATGAGTGATTTTGTAAATCGAATTTCCCATAAATAAGAATAAGCTTGTATCCGGGTCTCGGTTTTCATTCAGCACAGTACATTCTTATTCTCTGCTACTTTCTATAAAAGATAATTAAGTGAAAGTTGGGAAAAAATTGCGTTGAAACTGAATTGCTTCAAGCCTACATTTCCCACCGAAAAGACAGCGACTGAAGCAATGTAGAAAGTATCGTCTGAACAAATGGGCGGTAAACGGCTTGAATGACGCCGGGAGCAATGTAATGAAACATCCTCACTTTCAAGATCACCACTTCAAAACTATCCGTTGGCATATGGAAGCGTCTTAAAATTGCTTATCCCTTTCGTAGTACCCTTTTCCGGTGTGGTCGAGAAACAACTGAAGTGTCAAAAAAGAATGAAACAGGGCGTGAAAGTTCGTCATAACCCGTTTTGCTTGCTATCAGCCTGGTTGGAAAACCGAGAAAGATAAAAAAAAGAAAATTACATCACATGCGACAATCATGATCCCTGGTTCCCCAGTATGTGTCTTTGTGGCTCGGTGTATGAATAAAAAATAAATTTGAATAGAATTTCATGAATATCAAATTTCCTTTATGCAAATTTCGGGAAAATGATGATAGGATTACTTTCCGACAATGAGTCACCTGGCAGTTTCCCGAACATAAAGCGGAAACAGAAGCATCTAACCGGATCGGAGCTGGGAAGAAAAATATCCCAGTTTTATATCATTTCACGGGCCACGCGCTTGCTTGTCCGTTTAGACATTTTTAAGAGAGTGGTAGAGCCCGATCAAAGCTTCCGTTTATCGCGCCCGTATCTTAATCATTTATGTTCAACAACCTGGTGCTTGGAAGCAGCTTTTCTTGATGGTGAAGCAAAAGAGCAGCATCAAAATTCAACTGTCTTTATTTTTGAGTGGATGTGTTAAAAAAGGGAATCCTTTCACATACACATACTCCGGGCAAGCCATAAGCCACTGGGGAAGTAGCGTTCCCTTTTCGGAAAGGAAAAAGGGCAAACTTTGATCAACTTAGCCACAAACCCATGGTAGTAGAAGAAGGAGGAGGTTGCGGCAGGAAAAATACCGCCCGAAGCATTATTGTGGTCGTCTTGACGGGGGGTGAAAATGGTGCCACAAAGTTTTAACATCGACCCCTCGTAGCTGTCGCTCACTTTGGGAACAGTTTCCAGGAAGATTTTGCGGGATTGGGTTGCAAAAAGTAGAAAAATGTCCACCTAGTCCCCCATTTCGAACCGGAAGTATGCTTCAATTGCTCTTTAGTACGTCTTTTATCGTCGTGTACCTTCACTGCTCTCATACTCTCATAAATACACCTCGTAACGAGCCACGGTTTGGTTCCTTTAAGAAAAAAGTCCTCCAGAACAACTGTACCGGCCGTAGAGTTTCGTTTCGGTTTGAGCCCAAGTTGAATAACTATTTTAAAACTGTATATTCGTCAAGCGTCTAGGGCTGCAAAATTGAGTGTCCCATTCTCTGCATGCCGAAATCGGCCACCTCCCCATGTCACTTGGGTTTAAAGCGATAACGAAAGAAAAAGGATCAGAAATTTCCTGGACTTAAAAAGAAAGCTCCTAAGAGATTTTCGGCAGCAGTTCAAGCTGCAAGAACTAAGAATTTTCGTTCACTATCGCCTAATTACAATTCCATTACCTGTTGGGCACCAAGTTACTAAAGGGAAAAGGCATAGCCACCGCCAAAAAGCGGGAAATTGATGTAAACTGCTAAAAGTTTTCCACCGCCTGTACAAGTATTTAGTGGGGAATATTCAATACCATAATTGTGGACAACCAAACAGTCACCAACCGAGGACAAAAAGTTGGACGATAACACGTTGGATAGTGCTTTCCTCCATAAACTCCCCATGATTTGATGATCAGCGGGTATGAAACAACGAAATGTCACGAAAAAGGGCGAGAGGCTAAGAAATATCCAACAAACTCCAGTTAATGCAAAGCGAGCTCCGCGGGAGAATACTAACGAGACAGTTTGAGACTTTCTGCTCATAAAAGTCTCTTATCGCAAAGGGAGCTGAATTGTACAACGTTTAGGCAATATTATGCGATGAAATGTCTTTTTCATCGCATAATGTTGCATAAAAGTTGTAACCGCCTGTGCATCACAATCAATTGGGACTGATAAACATAGCCCTCGTTGTAGGAACTGATGCTCGAAAAATGTTTAAATTAATTATTGTGATTCTATACTCCGTAAAATTCTGCTCTCTCTTATCTTAAAAAGGGTAGTTCTTTTCAAACAACTATTTGTTTCAGGAACCTCAGATTAGCCCAGGCCCGGCAAGCTCATCTGCCCGTATTACCTTAATTGAATGTGAGACATTTTCCGAGGGTCATGGTGCTTCCATTAGAACTTTCCCGGAACACAGTAAACGGTGTTGCGTGGAAATCGTTAACATCGACGGCTATTTCGTGCCATTTCCGGCAATGAAAGCGCAACCGCCTACTACTTGTTTGGCGCTTTATCCGCTAATACATGCTAAGTAACTTCCTTCCACGTAGACTTCTTGACAACGAATAATTTCCCACTCTAGGAGGTTGACTCCGAGGGAAGTTCACATGAACTTCACATCCCACACTGTAACCCACACACGTAATCCACGTATCAAGAGCCGGGACCTTCTCTTAGTCATGAAGCATACACTTATTACGCGATAAATACGCAGCCAGAGTTTATGTGTCACTTAGAATGACAGAACCGTATAAGATGGAGGAGGTTGGCGTAATAGATTAAAAATTATAGTATATCTGTTACTTCCGCTTATGAGTGCCTCACTGAGAGTTGAACTTTTCGATGAAGGACACAGATATCGTAGCATACCGTGGGCCATTAAATGTATCTTACCTGCAAATATTTAATTACTTATTAAACGGCAAAATGATTTATTTTCTTTCACTCTTGAAATTCTCCCACATACACGAAGGAACGATGAAAGGATTCCATTTTATTGAAATTCAATCATTTCCCCTTCCTCGATGATTCTTCCTTTCCGCTTTGAGACACCTTTGCGCAAATTACTGTTTTCGATATTGTACATTTTTCTTTCAATTCTCTTCCTGTGGCGCACTACCGGAAGTTGAGCACCATTTCGCACGTCTTTTCAATTAGGAGATGATGTGAAAAAAGAGGATACCCTCGAAAAGCCGAGCGTCATCCAATTCAGCCTTGATCAAGCGAATTACTTGCACGTTTCGAGTTTTCTCTTACGCCGAGTTGTTTCCACACTTTCGCTCGGTAACATCTTTCTCGTCCCGGACGTAGGAAGGATTTAATTCGTGCGTTGGTTACCGAATGCTGTTGACGATGATTTCTTTTTTGTCTTTCTTTCCTTTTTCCTGGGACGTTGAGTTTTCTCCATCTACCTACATAAGTAAGTAACGAATTTCCTCTGAACCCGGACGTGTGTGCTTCACACTAACAAGACTCTCCCAGACACACCAGATGAAGAAAACTGGTTAATCCATGCCAGTGGAATCAAACCCGGAAGCGAGAACTGGTGGAAACTTAAGCAAAACACAGGGAGTAACGTTCGGTTTCGGTGGAAAGCATATGTGCACCAGAAAGAGAAAGGCATGAAGTCAGCATGGGCCAGAATAAAGCAGAAAGTTTCAAGCTTTAATATAGGAAAACGTGGGAAACAAACACACATGCCCGCACATTATGACCTTGTGGATGCGGTGTAGGCGAAACAAAATGGGTGCCAACATAAGCGGATAAAGAGCTACCAGCGGATTCCGGCCGAGTGCGAGGAACATATTGTTTCGTTGGCGGGAAAACAGGATGCCTTTCCTTCCAAACGCTCCTAGAACTCGTCGTCCTTCTTCATCCCTCTCTCCCTGGCATTAAAGTGTAGGGAATGAAAGAAACCGTATTTATACGCACATGAATAAATTATTTACCCTACTTCTTTCCATACGGTTGATAAATAAGAGCCCATTTTTCATGGTACTCCGTGTAGCCTCCTGTTCCAGTATCTTCCCTTGCCTTCCCTGGTTGCGTGCCACGTATGGTACGGTGCCAAGGGTTCGTCTACATAAATCCACACGCAAAATCCAATGCGACGGGCTTATGTTTTGGCCACCTGTGAAGCATTGTGCGTACCTGGGGTCGTTACCAGCAAACACTGATTAGTAAATAGAGCAAACGGCATTAGTCACGGCAACCCTTTCACTTCCCTTTTCAAAGACAAGGGTTGTCGACTGGGTCAAACGTTAAAGTCAGATCAACCGCCAACCAAAAATTAGCCCAAACGGATGTAATCCCGATAAACCCAAATATGTACATTCTAATATGCATTGGGTAAATATCAAAACCTCATTAAGATTCATGTCTGGGAGGTTCGGGAAGGGGAGAAGTTAGTTTCCCGATGGCACAAAAAAGGAAGGGAACAAAAAAACAACACAAAAAAACTTGGAACATTTATGAAACAATTTGTGTCGGTTAATCAACGTTGATCGTGGCGTATAGTTTACGACTGGATTAATATTTTAATGAACTAACATGACCGCTGAGAATGATGAATTGTATATCGTTGTTGATGTTGTGTTGCACTCCGAAGAAGGGGGATAGAAAAATAGCCACTCGTTAATCTTTTATCAGCACGATAAATCTTTTGTAGACTTTTGTTTTTTTTATCAAAAACATGAAAAACAAA
>KE524965.1:4143-15112 GCA_000441895.2 Anopheles sinensis
TCCGTCAATCGGTCAATTTCATCATACGGAGAGGATGCAACGGACACATTATATACGACTGTTGAAGCGAACGCTATTAAAAACAAACAACTCTCAATTATTCCTTACCCACTTTCAGGAATACTAAAACCAATTTCTCCAGTTGGTACTAAGTGAAGTAATTTTAAATTAATGTTATACTGTTGAAAAATATTATATTTCAAGCTATAGCTATTTCAACTTACGCTGCATTTCGGGTCATAAATCATAGTGAGTCAGTTGGCTACTAAAATTATTCTCGCCTCGAATGATCATTTTTCAACTTTCCCCCTTCTCTGTGAGGTGATTGACTGCATCCAATCATTCCCGATGGTCCTATCGAATATTATAACAAGAAAAACGAGACCTTGTTCCCTGGCAGTTAAAAATATCCCAAAACCGAGGGTGTGTCTAAGGAGAAGCTGCAATTTGGCCAAAACCTGCTACGAAACATCTGCTAACGAATGAACGTTATTCAACCGGGGGAGTAGAAATCTGAAACGCGAATTCCTTACATCTCCCCCTCCATCCCATGACCGATGAACGCCTTGGCGTAGGGTTCGGAAAAGCGAAGAAAAATGCTTCGTAAACCGATCGCGTTAACAGTTTGTCCTCCAAATAACCTCCGCCTGTGATGCCGTGTGCCACACAATTTTCACGTACCGCGGAAAACTTGCACCCTTAGCCGAGCCCCCCTTCCGCTCCCTGGGGAGTGGATTTTCGTTTGTTTACGTACGCACACAAATGCACCGCCGGTTTTTCACAGGCATTAAGGAAAAACTTGTGTGGCGAACACGTAAATATAGCAACAGGATTGCATTTAAATGGGGAGAGAGAGAGAGCGATATCAAAGTAGTGATACGAAGCAAATAGTGTACTGTTTTGAAAGAATCATCGCTACTGCATAGAAAATCCAAGTTGTTTCCATTTCTCATCCAGCTTTCTCAGCAATGTTTGTTGCAGTTATGACTAATTTTGTAATCCACGAAAGATTAGGGGAGCTCAAAGGCCAAGCATCGCGTAACGGAGTGGCGCCACTGGGAAAGTAACTGGCACTTATATTACAGGACAGGAAAAGTAAAGTTTACAAAACTGATAACAGCCGTGTGAAAACGTAATCTTTTAATCAGGAAGAGTTTATGTGAAGTGTATTCGTCCAATCCGAATCCAATATTGGAGAAAGCTTATAATTAGTTGATCCCATCAGCAAAATCCTGTTTAATTCTATCAATAAATGCAAATTATGACCAATCGAGGTTTAAGTTAGCTTTCCTTTATCTTCTGTTAGGGAATCCTTCGTGGCTGCATTTGTCATCGTTGCAAGTACATAATACCAAGATCTAAGATTCTCGTCCAATCTCAAGCCAGATGCGTCAAAACGAAGAGGTGAAGTCGTCGGAAAGGAACAAATCGTCAGAGGCACTTCAGTCCCTCCGTAAACATTTACATTAAAATTATAAACCTTCGAGAAACACATGCCTGGCAGCTACCGATTTGCTCGCCGAGAAACAGAGCCGTCAAAACATCGTCGCCCGCTTATCAGACGAACCATTGATATGGTAATTTCAAATCACACCATATAACCCACGTCAATTGCATTAGTAGCCAATTAGTTGTACGTCATATCGGATCCGTGGCAAATGAACGAATTGGGTGCTAAAAAACCGGTAAAAACAGGTCAATCCTCAACCCTGCACAGAAGGAAAAAGGGAGCCTATCTCCTTCGAAGATCTCTCTTTTCGAACCATCAAATGCAATCGATTTAATGCCGGAATCTTATCGAATGCAACCGGCGGAAATGGGTTTTGTGGCGGCAATCATGTGGGAAATGCGTGCACCGCACGTTCATCTCGATTAACCGAAAATTAACACTGGGGGTCTCTTTTATCCCTCTCTCTCTCTTCGTGTTTGATAAGATAATTGAGCACATGGTAAGATCATGTCGCCATGATAAGTGGTATAAGATATATCTCCAGAGTGGTTTGGGATCAGTTTCAGACTTCAAATGCATAACTTCAATTGCATAATTTCTTTTTATCGTTAACTTGACCATGACTTTAACTTCTGCTTGAAAATGCCAAAAATAAACCAAAGAATTGAAATGTCCCTATGCTGATAGCGGCCCCTTGTGATTCCCGAACCGTCTCAAGCCGGACAAATCTACGCAGTTTTCCGAGATTCATCGTGCCCTCGGGGCGCCCTCTTGACACGGGGCACAATGTTATCGGCCTGCGCTTGTGATAAGACAACGAAGCCGATCAATTTCTTATATGCAGAAGATCCTGGCAGGGGGGGTGTTGATTACTTAATTCCGCCCGTTTCCGCATCTTCATTGTATTCATTGTACCGCATGATGTTTGTTCCCGCGTTCGGCCCTTCCTCGGCCAAGGTCAACATTTGCTAGACCGTATGGAGGTTGCTGTTATCTCGGTGCCCTTTTCAGCTTGGACAATTGTTTTTTCTACATAGCGCCATAGCGACATAACAGTTTCTGTTGTGAAAAAACATAGAAATTTTCCCTTCAAACTTTTGACCTCATACTTAAAACAAAAAACATGCGGTCACTCAAAGCTGGCTGATGGGCTTGGTCCGAGTTTGCCAAAATGAGATGCGGATGGGCGTTATGGGCTCGTCGTTGAACCGCCCCGCGAAGTAGCGTCTTCGGCTTCGGCCTCGATCGACAAACAAAACCGGCTCGATCGTCGAACCGATCTGGGTCCTTGTGCCAATTGACGGGTTTCCCCGACACACTGTTTGCATTAGCGTACTGTACGTCCAATTGCTGGTGTGGTATTTGTATGGTGTGGGATGATATGCAATTTTACTTGAAAGTAAAACGTGATAAAAATGACGATAGAGTGGCGGTTCTACAACCTTATATTTTGTACGGTTCACTTTCATTTCGGGGCCGGTTTTCCTTTTTTTCATGAACTCTCTTTCCCGTATGGCACATGTTTTTTGTGGCTGCCTCCGTGTCGCTTACGTGTATTCTAATGGCGGGTTTATCATTTTTTGGCTATTTTCTTCTTTTTTTTTGTTTTGAATATCAACTGACATAAAGACCTCCATTTGTATCCTGATAACAATTTTCATTATCTATTCGCGCTCGGGAAGGCGGTACATCAGTGTTCGGCCCTGACACCCACTGGGACAGAGGATGATGTGTAAGCGTTCGGTACCGGGCTGCTGAAAATACGACGAAAGTAAATAGCATACAAGAAAAAAATCGACCGCACGTTTCACCATGTCGCGACCACATGGGAAACGAGCGTTGCCACAAATTTCCATATCAAAAAAATAAATAAAATGAATAAATATTCTGCTGGTATTGGTGGCTGTTTATCTGGTCGATCATCGCCGATATTTTTACAATCGCCAGCTGTTGATCAATCGAACCCCGTGCCAAAGTGGCTCTAGGTCACCTAAGGACAGTGCTAAGATCCTCGTGGCACTTTAACGAAAACATAAATGCACTTCTTGGGCAGAGTTCGGGCCGGTAGAGGACATGCACCATCCGACACCCGTACCAAGTCATCCAACGACACCACGGTCAACCGATTTTTACATAATCCAACCACAGCGAGGGCATTCACACCGGCATTCGTATCAGCACATTTGACATTTGCACTTGCCCCGATTTAAGTGCATGCAAAGAGGAATCGGTTATCGTACCGAATTTAGTACCTTTTACACGACGATTTGAAGAGTGTTCCGGAACAGATGGACGAAGATTTCACGTAAGAAAGTTCACTTGACTATCACAACAGAGAGAAAACGAACAAGCTGATCAGTCGGATGTGACTGACCGACAAGGATTCCAACTGACAAACGGACACTTAAAGACGACGACAACCGCTGAACCTCTGAACGATTCGATCCGATCCGAGCGCGTGTTCGAGATGTACTAAACCGCGCGCGAGGGCGCCTCCACGGAACGCGCGTGGCCATTCGAAACGCCGTGTGTGTATGTGTTTGCTTATGTACCGTGCGGGAGAAGGGCAGCATGTACATCCGGCTCTCGCTCTTTCAAGCGTGCGCCATCGCATCCTCTATCACCACCCATACGATCGTACCCCAAACGGGCCACCAAGTAAACGGAAGGATCGGCGAATGTTGTGCCCGAAATATGATAATCACATCAGCGTTTAGTATTTCTCTGCCTCTCTGCCGGTTCACTTACGCCTCAGCATCCCCCTCGGCTATGCTTATCTTTCCGTATTTTCATCTCCCTCCTGCTCTCGAAAACAAACATCTGTTATCACCATCCCAAGCAGGGTGAGCTCTCTTGCTCGCTTTTTCTTGCCGAAACCTTATTACATACCATATAGCGTCGTAAGCACGATCCGCTCCCCGGTTGGGACGTAGTAGTAAATATCCACTAGGAGAGGGCCACATCGACACGGCACGACGCCGGCGACTAAGCCGGCTTTAGCGTTCCGCTTTTCGTAATTCCCGAACCGAAACCACACGACACGCGAGATCCAGCCTCCAAACGATCGCGCACGCTCACGCGGAAATATACAACGCAGACGGGATCTTTTACGCGGTTGAAGAAGAAGAAGAAGAAGAACAAGAAGAAGAAAAGCCCGGTCTCCTTCCACCCATCCATACCGTGTTGGCGTAAACTGGTTTGGTCGGCTCATCAATGGTACCGACAGTTTTGGCTCTTTTACGGATACTGCTCTGTTTTTTCTTGTTTCAACACATTTTTAGAGCAAACCGAGAATGAAAGTAAAAGCGCAAGATTTGGGGACATAAGCACGGGGAGAAAAGTAAAGAAAAACAATCTTCATCTACGTGACAAACGGATCCAGTTCGATCCGGCTGCATGGCACGAGGGTAGGAAAGGGAATTGAACCAGATTGGGTTGAAGATAAATTGTCAAGCCATCGTTACTGGATATGAAAGTGGTTTTTCGTTGGTATGGTTTGTTTTGCGGTTGCCTGGTTTTATTGTAATAAATTAATAAAACAGGATAACGATTATAGGTCAGCTATTTTTATGAATCGCATAACTGAACTTTATCCCTCCCTCCTTTTTTAATTGACACAACGGTTTATTATAAAAATTATGTCTTATGTCCAAATTGTTTCTTTTGTGGGGATAAATTAAATTGATAAATTTCAAAATGATTTAATACACGTCAAAATGTTCAGCATGATTGAAATAAAATGTTTTTTTTTTTTAATGTAATCTATCTTTCGTTTTAAAAGCATTTCGAGTGGATATTTAATTGGTCAAGATACGGTTTAAGAGTTAATATGAAATTGCAATTCCTTCAAATTTTTTTAAGCTGTCGTTTTTCTTCAATTTAAAATTGCATGCTACAACGGTTTCAAAGTGACAGTTTTTTTTTCAAGCAAACTTGAAAGAACGCTTTGAATAACAAAATAATTTAATCAAAAAGTTTAAAGTGTTACGCGCCCAACGCATTCCTACAGGTTACCATCATCATCAGAAAGGTCACAGCGTTATCTTCTTGTATCCTTCTTGCGTACAACAATCCACCCACACCCAACGCAAAGTCTCAGGACACACAAATGGTACGATTCGTGGCGCACATGCGCGCTGGAACCGCCTTTTTCCCCTAAATGCCGGACTCTCCAGTTTGCATTTTCCCACCTATTCGAGGTTTTAGTTCTTCCACACGCAGTTCAGCTCCCGGCATTCCTTCCCCGTCAGTTGAATGACTTTCACTTGTTATTGCTCCCGTTGCAGCGCGTCGGGGTCAGCGGATTTTTCACCCAGAACCACGACGTGAAGCAAAAAGGAAAGCATCCTCTCCCGTAATCAATCGGAGGGCACTTTTCGACGTCCACGCAATCTAACCTGGAATGACGTTGTTTGCCTGGAGGGTTTTCTAGTCGGTAGTGTTCTTGATCGGACTCTTCACGGACGCGTCCACCCCGTTGCTTGCTATATGTTGTTATTTGATCTGTCGTCAATCTGTTATCAGTGAGGACCAACGGGGTCCAATGCAAACACGGTCAGCCGCCCTATCACTTGGTTGTACAAATTGTGTTTTGTACCGGTACCTCCGGTAACTATCGGAACGGTTGTTCGAGTCCGCAGCATAAACAAGACATGCTGCACAACGAGAACATCAACAATCAATCGTGGGGGTTGCATAATACCAACCTAATTCTCACAACGAACCGATCGATTTCGTTCGAACACAGGTCCTCTTAAAGAGTTGAAGTATTTAAACACTGTTGGTACTTTATGAGTTCACTCAACACGATGCGAAACTTGACAACGATCTGTAACGCGTATGATCTTTGCTCCACGTTCCTGAAGACACCACGTGCAAAACGTCCGTTCGGGACTGCTGCTAACCAAGGACTAACACGGTGATCCGCCACTCGGAAAAAGCTACCCCCGGTGAATTCGGAATGGAACTCGCTCCCACTCTTCCTTGCACCGCCTTTGATCGATTTTCACGCCCCGTAGAATGACAAGTTTTACATAAGCCTGCACTATACGATATGCCCTTCGCGACTGTCGTAGTTGACATAGTCCTGGCCGTGGCACTCCCACGCGCGTACCGGCGTCCATCTTACATATGGGAAGGACGTTTTCCCCTCGAACCCTCGCGTTTTATGCTCGCACATCGCGTGACGTCAGGCGGCACCGCTCTCTTCGGCAGCGCGCGTTTGCGTACGATTTCCCCGGCGTTTTCTTCGCAAACATCAATTCCCCACAAAAGGGGAGAAGCGTAGAAAAGCGTATGTAAAGACCGGGAAGCATGCGTTTGAGATTTGTTTAGAATGAATCTCACGTGGTCACGTGTTTCGTTTCTTTTTTTAATTATCGCGGTTTTGAGCAATCATGAGGAAATGGAAAGGAAACGGTCCCAGTGAAGTAGGAATTGAAATTAAGGGACGATCGTGTAGCTGCCCCGCATGATATTTTTTCAACGCTATCCAACATAATGTACGCATGTTTCCGGTTGTGAATGCTCTCGGGGGCCTTTAAAAGCGGAACGACGATTGTACCAAATTTGGCACAGACGAAATAGGGGAAAAAAAATAAAAAAACGGAAATAACGTAAATGACAACAACGGCTATACGAGTTTAATCGTACCATTTCGTTTGAATGAAAGATTCTTTCGTCATCCACACTTTTCCAGGGGAGTGGGTTTGCAATCAGGAAATCGAATTATAACGACATCCCCTCATAATAACAGCGGTGTATTTAATCATCCACTAGCGAAATGATTCGTGGTGGGACAATTTCCCCTTTTACTGAATAATAACATCCGTTAACTGAATAATAACATCCAATTTACGTTTAAATCGCCAAATGAGAGATACCTGCATGCCTTGGGGATGTGCTCAAATCATTCCGAGAGCCAATGTAGTCGCTTGAATACTCCTACGAGATCCATTAAATGCATTCAACGGCACCATGTTCTGGTATTCCATCGTAACTTGGAGCTATTTTCAGAAATAACCAAACAACCTTGAAGTGTTAACATCTGCGTGTGGTGATGCATTTCGAAATCGGTTTGTGACTATTTCGATCATTTGTACAGCAGGGTTTCTCCATATGGCTTTTCCGTGAGTACGCACGTTCTCAAGAGTAAACATTGGATGATATCCAAGTCGTGAAAATTTAAACAATTCTTCCCTCGCTTTCTAGTCCCTCTTGTTATTCTATTTCCTGCTGTGACGTATTTCGTTTGGTTTGGCTGAAGTTCTCCTTTTGACCTTCGAGTATTTTATGCTGTCGAACAGTTTGGATTTTCCCGCCTATCATCGGATGACGCAATGGCTTGGTCCCTGCAAGACGCTGTAACCTCCAAATGTCCTTCCTGATAGGTACTTCCCAACGCCAAACAACCTGGAACACTTCTGACGAAATTGTTGTCGTTTTGATGGAGAAGATCCAGCCGGAAAATGACCCTCTTAGGCACGGGAAAAGGCGGGATGAGATGGGTATAAATTTCCCCTCCACGGGCCCTTCACAGACGCCATTGGTGTACGAGTATTGTTAGTTGTACACACAGAAAAAAAAACAGCCCTGGAGGTTAGCAAAGAATGACGACATCCGAATCAACAAAGGCGCAATACCGGGAGGTGTTGTTCCGTTTTCCGAAGCACGAAAACGCGCCGGCACTTGAGAAAGGGGTTGGAATTCTTCAACGTACCAACGTAACGTAAATGAAAGGAAGCGACTAATGTACGGGATAGGCAGAACCTCGACGCCAGGCGACTTCCTTCCTTTTTCTTCCACCTCCTTCTAATTCGGTATTCCATGAACCAGACCACTTACCCCGTCTGGCTGTATAAATAAAACGAACATTCGTGGCACAAGACGGCCATAAGTCCGTTACGATGTTGTCGCTCAGAAAAACGGTTGTTGTTGGTGTTGGTCGAAACGAGCCCCCAAGAAAGATTAAAGAAAAAGAACACTACGGCCGCGATCGACACGAAGTGAACCCGGCATGCCAACGTGTAGACAAATGCATGCCAACATGTGAATAAATACGAACCGTGCTGCCTTCCCACTCGCTGGCAGTGGAAGAGTGTAAAAAATAACTGAAATAAATTCACATCACACGCTTAGCTGTGTCGACGATCTTGATCGTGATTCTTGGCCCTATTCGTGGTTCCGTGGTATTCTCTCATTTTATTCGAGTTCTTCAGCATGCTTATCTTCTTGGTTGGCAACTAGTTAGACTTGTTTAACAAACCGGATTATTATGGACGTGCTATGTGGGCGATAGAGTGAATAATGAAAAGATTAAGTCACATAAATAAACGTTATATAGGCGAAAATTGAAATATTGTTCAAGAAGTCGTGGCTATGTGATATCGTTTACAAAAAACAATCATAGTGTTTTCGGTTCTAAATACAATTATCGCAAAAATACCCGACTTGATCGTATAAAAAACTATGCTTTTAAAATCCTTTGCTAAAAACAGTGTAACTAAAACTAGCCTGTTTAGCCTGAAGAAATTACGAGAAGTTCTATTTAATAAGATTTGAAAAAAAAGTAATTTGATACTGATTAACAAAGTGCCAGAAAAAACTAAATGTAGCATTTACATTAATATTTTAAATAAATATCGCGTTCTAACGATTCATTACAATACACGTGTTCATACTTCAAATATTTCAAAATTGTTCTCTTCACCTTGATTGAACAAGGTTCAGAAAGCAATGCAAAATTCTTTTGTTTTCTTTACCTTGGTTTTGTTTTGATGCCAAAACTGACACCTTGTGTCTTGTTGTGGTTTGCTTTTTTTATTCATTTGATTGCAAAATTCCCGTAGATTTACAATTCTCACACCCGCATACGTGTAGTCCCGGTTTCGCTTATCGCTTGTTGCTAAATCCGCGTGAAGTGATATCGTTTCCATTCCAACGATTCATCGATAATTCTACGTTCATTTTACGATATCGCGATGAGCGAGCCGATTTGCTGTTCGATACCAAAGAAGCAGTAGAAGTAGCCAGAGGCGTGTCGCTAAGTTGCCGAAACACTGCTTACGCGGCGGAGCAGAATGTTTAAAATTGAATCGTACATCACACCCATCATCCTCAGCTACGTCGAGAAGTATGTGAAAAACATCCGTCCTGAGGATTCCCAGGTGTCGCTATGGGGCGGCGAGGTGGTGTTTCAAAATCTGGACCTCAAGCTGGACGTGCTGGAGGAGGAACTGCAGCTGCCGTTCAACTTCCTGTCCGGCCACATCCACGAGCTGTCGATCCGGGTCCCGTGGACGAAGATTGCCTCGGAGCCCATAGTGATCACGATCAACACGATAGAGTTCGTGCTGAAGCTGCGCGACAGCAATGATCGGACCGTGCCAAAGAGAGAGCCGCCCCGGCGGGGAAAAAGTGCGGATGAAGCACCACCTCCCGGTTACATGGCATCGTTGATCAGCAAAATTGCCAACAATATCTCGATCCGGTGCCACAACGTGATACTGAAGTACGTCGAGGAGGACATCGTGGTATCGATGAACATTCAGCAGCTTTCGATGGAGTCAGCCGACGGGAGCTGGAATCCGGCGTTCATCGATCTGTCCCCCACGAAGGTGTCGCTGCGGAAGCTTATCAACGTCGTGGATCTGACCATCTGCCTGGACAAGCGTAACTCGGCGGGAAAAATCGAAGTATGCCAAGAGCCGGTCCTGTATCGTAGTACGCTGCAGATTCGAATGCTGGTAAAGTACAGCGTATCGTCGCAGGACCGATCATCCCTAACGCGCATCGACATACATTCCAAGTTCCTCGACTTCAACGTATCCTCGCAGCAGTTCCCCATGCTGATGCGTTTGTTCGATTTGGCGCTAGCGTTGAAGCAAGGGAAAATTACAACCGGCCCCGCACAACCCACCGCCGACGGTGGACAGGATATGGTGGACGAGAGCGGACAGGAATCGCTCCTATCCTGGGCCTGGAATCTTCTACCGTCCTTCTTTCCGGAGGAAAGCGAAAGCGACCATTCCGAGGAGCACGACTTCCGGGTGCTGCATGCCGGTGTGTACATCGATCAGCTGCGGGTCATCTTCAAAACGCAGGAACTGATCGGCGATGCCATCGTCGGTTCGACAAAGAAGATCAAGTACCGTCCAATATTGCGCTTCGATTTTCACAACTTTTACGGCGAAATGGTCGCGTGCGGCTTGAAGTGGTTCAACGTGACGCTTGGCATCTCGCGGGTGCAGATACAATCGCTGGAAGACTGCCCTTGCGGGCAGCGCGTGACTGTGAAGGAAATATTCGACTCAGCCGAATCGAACGAACCGCATGGTGAGTGCACACATCTGGAGAAATCTTTCTTCAGCGACAACGCCGGCGGAAACCGAAAGTATAACGTCAACTGGAACCACCATCTGAGCAGCTACAGCCAGGAGTATTTGCTCCAAAAGTCGCCCGCCATCGCGATCGATATCATTCACGAGGTGCAGCTACCGGACGACCGGAGGACGTCCGAGT
>KE524965.1:16697-32558 GCA_000441895.2 Anopheles sinensis
AGGCAGGTTTCGTGCAAAGCTGTGTGCGGACACGATCCACCGCTTCAGGACGCTCGCTTCGTACCGGGACGTGTACGAGTATCCTTCGTACTATGAGGAGAAACCGCTGCCAACACTTTCCCAACTTCCGCCCCCATCGGCCGAAGACTATGAAGCGCTCATGCACGAAATACCACTTCGACAGATCCATATCACGCTGCAAAATCCTACCATTGAGTTACATTCCTTCGACCATGGTCCGGTCGATCTTTTCCATCGAAAGCATAGCACCGGAAGCGTTGGGCCTCCGAAGCCTTCACTTACCGTCCAACTGAACCGAGCGGAGTGTAACATTCTGGCCCCACTCTACCCGAATAGGCTTGTGTATACGACCTGCCAGCTTCCGGAACCTCCGGCGAAACTTTTCGATGCCTGCTACCAATCGATATCGGGGAACTTGGAAAGACTTCAGGTAAAATTGTGCGATACGGAGACGGTTCCCTTCGTCACCGCCGTCAGTATGAACTTCCAGCAACGGCTTCTAATACATCCCGAGCTCTGGCCCAACCCGGAACTGAACAAGACGGAGCAGAATGTAACCGTTACGGACTTGAAAGTTGTTTGCAATCCACTTCAAGGGTTCGACTTCGGTTCGGTTGTGCAATCGTTGGTCACGCAACAGGAGGTGGCTTCTAATGGCTTCGATTCATTGCCCCAGTCGTCCTCACCGACGATCGACATGCTGCTTTCCTACGTCCACCTTCGGAAGGTCGAAGCGGAGCGAACGGAATGCTACAAACTGATCGCTCGCAGCTTGAAACTGCTCACCTACCACGAAGCGGCGGCCGACGAGAAGTCACTCACCGCCCTCTGGCCCGACCACTCGACCGAGGAAGACTTCCTGACGGTGATATTCCAACTGCCGAAAGACTTTAACGCCACCATCGAACATCCACCGCTGCTGTACGCTAAACTGCTCGATCTCAGCCTCAACGTTGACCCGAACTTCCTCGCCTTCCTGCATCTCGCGCAGCTGGCCGAGAAGGTGAGGAACCAAAACTCATCCCGCCACCATCATCCGGCGGGTGGCTTTTCTACGAAATATTCCGACCGGGCGATGCAGGCGAGTTTGCTGGCTTCGTCGCGGAGTGCCGGCAAGAAGCATTCCCTCGTCGCCACATCGGTCCACTCGAGTTCGGATAAGGCGGCAGGGAAGGCAGGAGGGCAGGTTGTACGAGGGCCTGCATCTACGCTCGGTGTGGATGAGGCGGACCCGAAGGAAGATTCGCTGCTCGCACCGGGAGTCGATCGGAGTGCGCGCCCGATCGACACACAGTTTTGGGAAACACTTGCCAAGCGGATCATATTCCACCTGGAGGTGAGCCACTTTACCGTGTGTTTGCCGGTGCGGAACATCATCTTCCATTCGAGCGATTCGTTGGAGGATGAGTTTGGGGAAAATGAAATATTTATGCTCAAGTAAGTAAAATCTAGCTCGGAGAACGGATTAACAGTTGATAAATTCCCTTTTTTATTCTTTTGGTTGACAGACTCCCCTTGATAACGGTTAATTCGTCCTTCAAATGCCCAACACTGACCGGTGCAATCAGTCGCTTTCCGATCAGCATCGCCAAATCCGTCTGGCCGGCGGAGAAGGAAAGCTTCCCGTGGACCATCTCCCTGGCGAACGCGTCCAGCTGGACGTACCAGCACGGCGAGATGAACAAACTGCTCGACGAAACGACGACCAACATTTCGATGGTGCTAAACTTCAACCCGGACGCCACCGTCGTCCCCTCGGCGACCGTCGTTCCCTCGTCGGTGTGCTTCCACGTCGACACGTCCCCGTTCCGCGTGACGATGGTAAAGGAGCAGCTCGTGCTGATGCGGGCCACACTCGAGCGGCTCGCACAACTACCGGCTTTCCAATCACACCAGAGGAGCAACGCGGGGAGTGGGAAATTCGATCCCGCTGGCAACCAATTCTTGGAAATATCACAACTGTCCGGTGGAAGTTCGTTGGCCGCGACGGACTTGAAAGAGTTCCTTGACCTGGCGCACAACTCCAGCGGTGGTTCGGAGGAAACGCTCAAGGATAGCACGTTGCGGGCGGGTGGTGGTGGTGGAACGAGGCGAGCCTTACCCTCCCTCTGGTTGCAGTGGACGTTTTCGAAGCTGACCGTAAACTGTATCACGCGGGACGAGAGTCGCCAGGAGCGCACCAAGCTGACGGTTGAGTTCGAGGACATAATCTATTCGCTCGATCAGCAGGAGGTTTACTCGCAGGTGAAGGCCAAGGTGGGCGGCATGAGTGGGACCTGCTACGAATGGAAGCCGGCCGCGGGTGGTTGGACACGCAATGAAGCACTTGCGATCGCGGTGCAGACAGGGGAAGCGAGTGAATCGAGCAAAGCGACGGGAACGGATACGTTCTTCAGCATGACCATCACGCGGGCGGAAACGCAGAACGTTCACTCGAAGTGGGACACGGTGAGGAAGTCGCGCGAACACAACGACACCCTGGTGGAGGTGCTGATCAAGATGGAACAGGTCGATCTGCGGGCGGATCTCGATCTGCTTGGAGAATGTTTGCAACTGCTGCATGCTTTCCAAACTCCTCGCGTCCAACCGACGGAAGTCACGGAACTCACGGAATCCGTAAGCCCCTGCGAACCGGTGCTAGGTGTGAAAGACCTCCCGTTGATTCTGTTCGCCAGCAAGGGCATTACCGTGTACTTGCCGCTCCGATCGAACGAGGACATTTGTTCGGTTTACATCCTCAAGGTGAACTCGATCACCGTGCACCACAATGTGGAGAATCCGATTTGCCGCGTGCCCCTCCGGCCGGACGTGTACACCAAGGCGGCTCAGATGCGCATCCTGAACGTGCCCGGATCGAAGGTTGAGGATCGTCAGTACGAGTTGCTACTGAAGGAGGTCTCACTGTGCACGGCCAGCTGGCCGGAGGTGGCCAGCTTTCTACGGGACCAGCAAACGTCCAACACGCACCACGACAATCCCGCGTTCGAGTGGAACAACCTCCAGCAGGGTGCGCAACGGTCGTCTCACTTCGAGGTCGAGACGATCTTCAAGGAGTTTAACTTCTCCGTCATCTACGCACCTTGCATCATCTACAAGAACGTGCTGATCTGCAGTCGGGCGGCGGAACTGAACTGCATGTCGGACTTGCTGATCGATGTCGATCTCGAGCAGCTCCGGCTGGCGGAACGTCTCCTACGGAAAGGTAACGAAATCGGAGCATTTCTGTTCCCCGCTCCGGTCGCTTCTCGCACCACGAGTGTCCTAGCGATGACGAGAAGCAACAGCACGGTCGAAGCGAACGCTTCACAACCGATCTCCTCCAATCAACCACCTCCGATCGCCGAAGACACAGGACGTGAATCGGTCAAATCTTCGTACCGCGAATCCGTACCCTCAACCCGCATCCGCCGAAGTAACTCCAAGCTGTCCAAGTTTGAGGAAGACTCCGGTCTCGAGTCGTTCCGCACGTCCGACGGGAGGCGACCCGTGTCGAGCAGTAGCCGTCGGAGTGGCGGCACCCGGCAAAGGAAAATATCTTCCCGATCGTCGGAGAGCAACATCCGGCTGCCGGGAAGGGGAACGGCACCGACATCCCTGGGACAACCGAACCCAATCGTACCGTACGAAGTGTGCTTCCTCGGAGGCTACTTCAAGCTGAACCTATACCAACGCGATCGCCAAACCGGTCCATCGGTGAGGGTTGATCTTGCCCAACCGAATGCGCTCGTGTCGTTGAATCTGCTTGAGCGCGTACTCCAGGTGTCCCTGTTCGACCTCACCGTGGAGGTAAGCGGTCTTCCGCTTGTTAAAACACTGACCGGTGAACCGGACGAACTAGGCATCCCGCAACCGATCGTAAAGACACGCTTCGTCAACAGCCTGACGAAGAAAAGTCGCGATCTTCGCGTTGATTTCAAACGACCGATCAAGTTTACCATCTCTCCCGCCAAGACGCGCCAACTGATCGAACTGATGGGAGTGCTGGGAGATGTTTTCACACCCCCTCGGGATGGTTCCGACCTACCCAAAGCTCCTGCAAACCCTCTCCCGAAACCGGTTCTCAACAGGAACAAGTTCAAACTGATCAAGTCACACCTGTTCGATGTGGAAAAGATACAGATTGGACTTTCTCAGGTGATGGTACACCTGCTGGACGAGGACAACACCCCGAATAGTGCACCTCAGTACTCCTTGAAACTATCACTTTCATCCATCCAGTCGTCGATACGGGTGCAGGAACGTCCGGAGCGGATCCTGTTCGGATTGGATCTCGCCGAGCTGGTGCTCAGTAGTGGCGCGTTTGTCATACTGCATCCGTTCTCCTGCAAGCTACAACTAACCCTCGCCCAGGAGTACTGGAAGCGAGATCCGCTGGTCCAGATAAAACTACAATCCTCCTACCTGCAGCTCGACTTAAGTCCACATCTGTTCGCACAACTGACGCTCATCCAGGAGGAGATGCTGGACGCGTTGAAAGTGGATGACGGACGGCGCAGGGACTCGGCGGAAACGTTGCGCAGCAGTGAGCACCCTATGACACCGAGCCGGGAACTTTTAATACCAATCGTACCGCCCCGTTTCGAGCGAAAGCGAACGAAGGAAATGCAGGAAGAATACTATCAGGATGATTTGAGGTAAGCAGTTTCGGAGGATCGCCGTACGCATCGAAAGCGATCCAATCTAGTTGCCATTGATGAAATAAGGGTTAAGTTGGCAGTCAGCTCATGAGCTTACGTAAACCACATTGCCGGATCCGGCTTCCCAAAGTCCGCAGTAATTAGTAGGGGTGGACGGGGTAATACGCACCTCTGAGGCATAACGCACCCTTTCCAATTTCTTATGAAAAACACGTTCTAGTCGCGAAAAAAGTCATTTCTCTGCAAGAATGAACTAAAATATGGTCACCTAGTGAGTTTAATAGCTCTACATCAACAGAAACGCGAAATAAAAGCAAAATAACCAAAATTACCGGTTCGAACCGGTAATTCGTAATTTTGCCGACGACGGTTCTGACGAAATTTTTAAACTATTTATTTGGTCCAAAATTGGTTATTTGATGAGTGCATTGTGCCTCTATTTTGTTGTGTATCTTGCCTCACTTTTATTGTGTATTTTTTCTTTTCGTTTTGGTGCGCATTACCCCTTTTGGAGCATTTTACCTCAAGACAGGTGCGTTTTGCCCCCATCAAGAAATAGTCGATCAAAAATCGCACTTTTTTCAAATTGAAAATTTCATGATTTTTTTAGCAAAAACGGAAAAAACTCCCTAATAGGTTACTAGTTAGAACCTTTATGAACCAAATGAGTTAATAAAATCAACAATCCCCAGCCCATTTAATTGAAAATTCAAGAGTTTTCCTTAAGGGGTGCGTATTACCCCGTCCACCCCTACTTCATCGAAAAAAATGTTTTGGCCATTTCTGATGTCGCGTGACGAACTTGCGGGTTTAGAGCAAAGCAAAAGTCATGTCGGTAGCGTATGAAAATATGATTTGCTGACTGAAAACTGGACACTTTATTTCATCCCAGGCTACTAGATTGGATCGCTTCTATCGGCAAAACCATTCGTCACAATTAGTGTTGTGCTTAATCTTTCGGTCGGTTGGGGGTCCGCGACAGCCGAGCGGTAGCGTCGGTTAGAAACTCGGCCCATGACCTCGACGGCGTGGGTTCGAATCCGATCCGAGACCGGACCCTCCCCTGTACGAGAGGAGTGACTATCCACGTACATAAGGGAAAAAGTCTTGTAAGCCCTTTACGGGCAGGCATGACCAAGTTGGTCGTTACGCCAAGAAGAAGAAGTTAATCTTTCGGCGTGATTCATTCATATGAATCTTTCGCAAAGAGTGATTCGATTCATGAACCGAGTCTTGAATCCGAGGCGAGAGATTCATGAATCTCCAAAATCTTTCCAAAACTTGGTGAATCTTCATGAATCATTCTTTGGCTTGGATCGATGGATCAAAAAAGAGGGGTCTCCACTTCCACTCGCCTCGTGGGGTTCTGCGGTTTTCCCCTTCTTAATGCATCTTTGAAGATTCATGAATCTCTAGCATCAAGATTCAGATTCGTCGTTTCTTTTCAAAGATTCATTAAGATTCATGAATCTGAATCAGATTCACACAATACTGGTCACAATAGAAGAAGATACCAAATCACTTAGAAAGGGTATGTTTGTGATGGTCATATTTTCGTGTGTTTTTTGTAGAGCGGGCGCATTCCAGTTCATCGAATCGATGAAAATCAACGAGCTTCCATTGCCGTATCAGATCAAAATAATCAACCGCGAAGTCGGTGTGATCTGCTGGCGATACCCACAGCCGAGGGCACTTCACCAAGTGATTGTTTATCCAGTCCCAATGAACGTAAGAACATAGCTCTAGGTTATTAAATCCTTTTTCAAAATATAATTTTACCCTTTCCCATTCATTCTCCTCTCGTAGACAACCAAATCGGTCAACATTCAGTGCAAGCTGGAACACTACTCGGAAATCAACGGGTCGTTCGTGGAGGTGTGTCAGTTTACGCTTTCGGAGAACGAGAAAACGTTCCTCCGGTTACCGCAGCGCCGGATCGCTTCGCCCATCTGGCGTATCGTTATGACGCAGAATGTCGTGTACGAGGAGGGCACGGCCCGGTCACGCTCGAACACGAACGGTGACAACGAACGTGAGCGATCGGACGATGAGGATCATGATGGCAGGGAGGGGTCTGATTACGAAGACGATGCACGAGGAGGAGGAAGACGTGGTCGAACGTTGCTGACGAGCATCGCCGACGTGCTAACGGACAGTTCCTACCTGCCCGGTCAGCGTGTCGTGAGTTTACCGTACCGGTTGCATCCAAAGATTTTCGTTGCCTGTATGCGCGTCGATTCGATGTTTAGTGCCGCCCTCGTTCCGAACATCGATGCCACCATCGACCTCCGACCGGTGCAGGTGAACCTCTTCAACACCAGAACGATGGCGCCGCAGCTTCCGAAACCATTCGAGCGCTACCGACTTTGCCGGGAGACGGCCGACTTTGGGACGCACAAGTTTCTCACGTTGAACGCGCACCGGTTGCGGGCGCAGTGTTCAATCTTCGACAGCTTGGACGTGTTCGTCGGGGCCGAGCTGAACGTGCAGTGCGAGCTGCTCGATTACAATCACTTTACGTTCGAAACGGCGCTGGATGTGAGCAACATGAAGGCGTACGGTTGGATCGGGGAACGATCGCTCGAGTTGAAGACCATCTCGGACGATATCGCCGTGCGGTACGGTCCCTCGATCGGGTACAATCTGTCCGTGGCGGAGAGAATATGGAACCAGAGTCAGTCAGAGGCGGACGCAACCGTCGTGCTCTACAGCAAGTATATCGTGTGCAATCGTACGCAGGTTGGGCTAAAGTTTGGCCAAACCGACACGTCCGAGATGATCTTCCTCGGGCCGAACGAACTTTGTCTGTACGCGTTCCGGAGCTGTCGGCAACGGCAACAGCTGCAGCTGTATCTTACCGAGGGAAGGGCACAAGTTGCAACCGAACCGTTCGACGTGTCCACCGAAGGCCTACGGCAGGTGCTCGTACAATCGATCTACGAGGAGGACATGGAGGAGGAAAAACTGCTGCTGGTGCGCGTGGAATGCTTGTCCACGGCCGGCAGCAACACACAACGTGCCATCACGATCGAGGGACAGATCAGCTTCTTCAACATGACCTCGCAGCGGCTCAAGTTCCAGTATCGCCACTACAAACCTGCGCCGTCCGGCGAACGGAACTACACGACCACGGGCTTCCTGATTCCGGCCGGAGAAAGTGCCAACCTGTTCTCGCCGGCGAGCAATAAATCGCAGCAGAGTATAAACATCGCTATCGAGGGGGAGGAGGGTGGCCGGGCTGGTTGGTCCGGTGATGTGCCACTGCGGGAAATCATGAACGGTGGCAGCATGCCGTACCTGGTGAAGATCCCAACGTCATCGATCAATCGCGAGGGTTACCTCAGCTATTGGGTGAGGATCGTGCGCGAGAAGCTGGCCGACAGTCGATCAGGTGCGGTCGGAGGCGAGGAAGTGTTGGAACGGGTGCTAGTCATCGTTTGGCCATTGTTTATGGTCGAATCGTTGTTGACTGTTAACACAACGGTGAGGAAGTTTTATTTCCATCTAAGAGTATTGTCATTGATTGTTATTTCTCTTCCCAGGCGTACGAAGAAAAGATCGACCAATCGTTCTCCATCTTCGGGCAAGGTCAACGGCGCCAGCTGAACGTCGCCGGTACCTACTCGGACGAGCACGAACTTTCCTTCCGCATGGACTTCATCTCTCCGCACGGCGAGGACAAACGGAAAGCCCTCCTCTCCTATCGGTTGATCGACGGGAAAACCTTCTTCCAAGTACCGGCCCGCTTCCGAAGCATCGAAAACGTCCTTGAAGCGCTTCGAGCCAGCCAGCGCACCACGGGCTGGCCATGCGCGCGCGAAGAAGAACAACGCTGGCGACGGGAAAACTCCATCCAAGAGGCCACCTTCCCGCTGTACCACTGTTCGGCGGCGTACGAAATGTCCTGCTGTCTGATGCTAAACATTGCCCCGTGGGCGCTGTTCATCAATCAGTTGGGCTGTGAGGTGCGGTTGAAAAGCGGTTCCACCAACGACAGCAACATTATCGCACCGAACAGTATCGTTATGCCGTTCCACGTCGAGGTGGGCTTCACGCTGGAGATGAACGTTGGGCTGAGCCGGCCGATGCAGACGGAGATGATCTACATTAATGGGGCGGACACGCGGAGGCAGTCGCCCGGTGGTGGTGCCGTACTGCCACTCGACGGCTCGATCGATATCAGCATAAGGACGGAAAGTGGGGTAAGTGGTTCTTTATTTTATACAATTTGTCTGTAGCAAATATTTATCTTTTTGGTTTTTATTTTTACATCGTCACTTATTTTCGAAAGATTAGTTTTTCTGTTTAATTTCTACGATGCATCGTATAGTAAGTTTCTTGAGGAAAATTTAGAACAGCACAGTTTGTTCACATTTTCGATGCGTTCTTACGGGAGGCAAAGTCGGGTTTGATCGCCTTAATCGAATCGCGGAACACTTGTAGCACTCGATCCACCCGCTCGCTGGTGGCATTCTGTCCCATCAGCCCAATGCGGAACACCTGACCGGCCGTCGGCCCCAGTCCGCCACTGATCTCCACCAGGTACGTTTTCATCGCGTGCTGAGCCACCTTCAGCCAGTCGACATCCTTCGGCACGCGTATGGTGGTTACCGTTGGCAAGCGGTCCCGTTCCTGGGCGTACAGCTCGAGTCCCATCGCGGTTATTCCATCGTGCAGCCGGCGGGCACAGTCCTGATGGCGTGCGATGAGCGATGGGATGGATTCCTCGCAGGCGAGGGCCACCGCCTCCCGGAGACCGTACAGTAGGGTGGAGGAAATGGTATGGTGGTAGCTTAACAAAAGAAAGATTGATTAAACAGTTTTACTTTATTTGATGCATATTGTGGCTTTATTTGTTTAGCTGCAATGTTTTGGATTTGTTGTTGAAATGAAGCTACCAAGCAAAGTCTTTAGTTGGGGGAACAAAATGACTCATAATTTAATCTTTGGAAGAAAGTACCCGGAATTTGGAAGGAATATTTGCCAAACGTGTCGAGTACTCCTTGAATTGTTCGATGAGATTCATTCATATGAATCTTCTGCAATGAGTGATTCGTTACACGAATCGAATCTTCAATCCGATTCGTGAGGTCCATGAATCTCCAATTTCGCGAATCTTTCGGAACCTTAATGTATCTTCATAAATCTTTCAGTCATTCTTCACGAACCTTCATTATTCTTTCATTAGCTTGGATCAAGCGACAAAAAAGGGGCCTGGGATTCATGACTCTTTGAAGATTCAAGAATCTCTAACATAACGATTCAGATTCATTGAATCACTCTGAAATCACTCTCTCAAATTTGGAAGGACTGTTTGTCAAGGACCAAACGCGTCGGATGTTTTTATCAATGCCTTTTGTGGCTCGGACTGCAGATTTATAAATCTGAGTCACTCTTTAAACTGAATGAATGAATCAGACATGTTTGACAGAGGGTTTCATACATCTTCAACGATTGTGAAAGTCGTCGACCCACATATGTCTACCTTTCTATATAAAATTGGAATATGGAAAATCGTGAACCATCTTTGAAAACCCGAGAACCTTTGATGGATCCTAAGATTCATCAATCAATCTCGGATAAGCTATAATGAATTATTCGATCTCGTTATTAATGCATCTCAGATAAGAGATTCTCTAGAATATATTTTCTGAGGAATATCAACGATTCTGAGATGAAAGTTTCATAGGAATGAATCTCGCGGAAAGATACAAAAGACACAATCTCTTGCTAGGCACGTTTTATTACTTCCCTTTAGGTCGTTTAGTGTTCCCAGATGAATTCTGAAGATACCAGGATAATAAAAGTGATAAGATACTTTACTTACATGCGAGGACGACCGAAGCATCCCCAGTAGTCACCGACGAGGAACATATCCCAGTAGTAAACCTTCACCTTCGATTGGCGGCGCTTGTACCGCTCTCTATAAGGCCCGGGACAGTGTTGGCAAAATAATGCGTAGCACCGCACCGCGGAAGGGAACGTAATAGGAACCAATGGAAAAACAAACAAAACCTCGTCATTAGAACGCTATGTTTTCCATTGCGGGCGCTTGATAAGAATTAGATGTGCCAGGCGACGTCACTTACACGGCCCGATGGTTGAAACTAATCGGCGTAATTCCCGGTGGCGCTCCGAGCACCTTCTGCGATCCGGTGTACACGGCATCGATCTCCCAGCGGTCCATAAAGAAAGGTACCCCTCCGAGCGACGCCACGGTGTCCACGATCAGGAGACAATCGTTCGCCCGGCAGACGGCTCCAACTCCTTCCAAACCCTGCAGCACACCCGTGGACGAATCACCCTGCGTGAGGAAGAGGACCGACGGTCGGTACGTTTCGATGGCCTTGCGCAGTTCGGCCAGTGTTAGCGATGCACCTGGAGCCGCCCGAACCATGTGCACGTCGGCACCGTACCTCGCGGCCATATCTGCCGCCCGGTCACCCCAGTGACCCGTGTGCCCGATCAGCACCACGTCACCATCCTCCAGCAGATTGCACAGGGTGGCCTCCATCCCACCGTGACCGGACGCACTGAGACAGAAGGTGGCCGCGTTGTTCGTCTGGAACAGGTACCGCACGCCATCCTTAATGTCGTCCATAATCTTGAGCGTCTCGGGATGCAGGTGGCCCAGAATCGGGCGACTCATCGCCTCCAAGACGCGCGGGTGTGCATTCGAAGGGCCCGGGCCCATCAGCAGCTTGTCCGGCACCTGCAGTGGCTCTCGGAGGGAAGCCGGCGCTTGCACCCTGTACTCCATGGCGGTGTTGCAAACACTAGTCACTTTCACTTTTGAACTGGAAAAACTTTTCCACAACCCGATCGGGTAATGTCCGGTGCAGTGTGAAACGAACGACTAAGCCTATTCGATGCCTCGTGGACCGGTTTTATGAGACTGGCATCGCGAACACACTCGTGGTTCGTCGGAACGCAAACCGCAGACAGCGTCGATTGTGTTGGTGCGGCTTCGTTATCAGCTGATACAGCCGTAGTATATCGTCGTTGGCGTATCTCTCGTGAATGATGAGGCACTTGTTGTCATAGATGATGGACCAGTGAGTAAAAAGTAAAAAAAATAACCCAAAGAGAGAGGAAGAGAAGCTTGCAGCTAAGAAACAGATGGGAGGATTAAAAGGTGGAGTTATTCGCGGTGTTTGTTTTGTTTCAAAGTCGCGTGGCGCAGTTCCATATGGTTGGATTTAATGGAAGCAAACTATTTGAACGCAACAGCATGGATTTCACGATGCGACACGACAACAAGTTGTTTGCCAGGGGTTCCGATACAGATATAAATTCTTACACCACAAAAATGGTAATCACAAACGGCGCTCTAATAGGAAATATTTCATTTCCCATTTTTCGTAGAAAAGAAACACTTTTCTCGATTTGAATCCCCATGCTGGGCGCATTAGGTCAGGTCAGGAAAAAGGTCATTGAATCTGCAGAGCTTCGAGCTTGTGGTTTCTGCGGTTTCCATCCATCCACGACCCCGTTGTGGCGTTGGGAATCGGAACTGCGTTACTGCAAAAAGAGGAAGTCGGCAAGAGCACGTTGTTATCTTGGTTTCCCATTTCTCAAGAGCCTTTCAAATGTCCACAATATAATCTCTTTTTGCGTGACATGGAGTTGGGAATTCTGCTTTTGTTTTTAATCTTATATTTCAGATTTTCTAATTTATGTTGTAACATATTAAACATAACATTTTTGCAAACTAGAAGAGTTTAAATCATTGGTATTGACTGTTGCTGTGGGTAATAACAAGGAATATTTTCAGTGAATAGAATCTTACTAATGAATGTTTAAGAAATGGCCAGAACTTTCCAAACTTATTTGAATCACAAACATGGATTCGAATCCTTTCTTGGGATGATCAAAAGAATCACTAAAAGATTCGAATCATAAGTTATTATTCCCACCACTAGAATTTATTCTTGGATAGGATTTCAAAATCAGCATTTACAAATTTAAATCTATAATTAAAAACGGTTAATTTATTCAATTTTTCACCTGTCATTTGTTTTTAATTTAATTTTGCAGATCATGAACCTTGTCCTAACGTCCCTAATGGAGAATAAGGTCCGCGTGTTCATCTTGGCATCGCAATTTGTCGTCACCAACTACTCGTGTATCGATCTGCACTGTTGGTCCTTTGCGCTTCCGGCCAACGAGCGCCTTGACCAGTTCAAGCTGAACAACTCTGGCCCTCACAGTTGCTGCTATAGTCTTCCAAAGAATGATGTAAAGTGTGAAAAGTAAGTATCGCCGTTTTTTTTCCCACGAGACCTCAAACGAACGGTTGTACAGGAGTCTTACTTTTCCACTCTTTTCTTATAGCCCCAAAGGAAGCGTGATAACGATGCTGAACAATGTGTCGCAGCGAAAAGGGAAGCTGAAACCGAGCGCCAACTTCAACCACTACCTCACCGTGTACCGACGTCGCGAACAGGGAAGCGATTTTTCCGCCCCCATCTACCTGAATCGACCGATCTCGCGGAAATCGTTCAGCGTCCCGTACGGCGACCGCCACGTGCCACTGTCCCTTTCGATCGTAGCGCACCAGGGTCAGCTACACGTGTCCCTCTTCGACGACCCTTGTCCTTCGTATGCCATCGAAAACCGAACCGATTTCAGTATGTACGTTGCCCAATCGGACACGGTACAACCGCACAAGGCAGCTACAGCCGTTCCCGAAACGGTGGAGGCAAACTTCGTCTGGTATCAGACGGTCGGGTCGCGTCAAACCGTACTCTACACACCACCCGGGCTGGACGAACAGTTTCCCGAACCGCAGGAAACGGAACTGGCGCTCATATTTGCGTGCGTCAGCGGAAGTGCCATCCGGTGGTCGCATCCGGTGAAGGTGGACGAAAGTAAGAGCATTTTCTTGAACATTCCTCTGTACGGTGATTTGAAGCTGGCGGTACGGGTACGCAATCGCACGACGGAACTGGTCATCGATTACATCAGTCAGGATCAGGAGTTTTCCGCAAAAGACATACGAACGCGCCTATCCAATCCGGTTCGTACGGATCCGGAAACGACCGGTGCCAGGGGAAAGCACGGTGGGCTGAACGTTTCCGATGGGCAGACGATGCCATCGGGGTGGTCCGGAGCACACCCGTCGGAACCCGTAAAAAGGCTACACGTGCAAAGCTTCTTCCGGTCGCTCATGGTGACTCTGTTCAACGACCAGCCAAACCAAGCTTGCCTTAAGCGGGACATAATTTCGTTCAACTTCGAACGCATCGGTGTGCGATTGGAGCGGAACCCTCAGCACGCCAGCAAGGCATCGCTGCACTGCGTCAACGTGCAGGTCGACAATGAGCTGCACTCCGGAGGAGAGTATGACTTTCCGGTCGTTCTTTGCAGCGAAGATCACGAGGCGAAACAGCGAAAACTTTTCGCCACCCTACCGAACCACTACCGGTTGGAGGATCATCTCGATCAGCTGGCCCGAAGCGCCCTGTGTACGTTCGAGTGTGATCTTTCGGACGAGCAGTGGACGAACGTGGACGCAGTTCGAGTGCGCATCAATCCCATCCGTGCGTACATTGAGGACACGTACATAAACGTCCTTCTCGATTACTTGATGGAGTGTCTGCCGACGGGCATGCTGTACAACGAGGCGGACGAACAGAGGCCACCGGTTCGGGTGCGCTGTGAACCCGGGGAAGCATTAATCCCACGGACGGTGGTACAGCAAGCGTCCTACCTTGCGGAACCACTCAAGTATCGGTGTATCCGTATCGAACCACTGGCCGTGCTGCTGTCGGTGCATGCCTGTATGCGTCTTTATATCGCGCTAGATCACAGTCCTCTGGAGTTTGCAGCTTTCGAACGACGCTCGGTTCGTTCTCTTCCGATTAAGTTCGGCAATGCCGTCGGCATGCATTACCTTTCCGGGGCAATCTTCGGTGGAGGGTGGGTCATCGGTTCACTGGAAATCCTCGGCAGTCCGAGCGGCTTGGCACGCTCCGTAACGAGTGGTTTGCGTGACTTCGTGTCCCTTCCGGTGCAGGGGCTTTTCCGTGGTCCGTGGGGATTCCTGGTAGGTGTAACGCAAGGGTCCGCCTCGTTGATACGGAACATTACCGCCGGAACGGTCAACTCGGTGACAAAGTTGGCCCAATCGGTATCGCGCAATCTCGACCGGTTAACGCTGGACTCGGAGCACGTGCAGCGAACGGACGCCCTAAGACGCCGCCGTCCACAGGGAATGACGGATGGGTTCACCCAAGGACTGACGGGGCTGGGCATCAGTTTGCTTGGTGCCGTCGGAGGACTGGCGCATCATCCACTGCAGGCGACAAACCCCTTCGGTGTCGTTACCGGCATGGGAAAGGGTATCGTGGGAGCATTCACAAAACCAATCAGTGGTGCCGCGGAACTGGTCGCCCTGACCGGGCAAGGAATGCTCCAGAGTGTTGGCTATAATACACTCCCCACGCCGAAACTATCCCGCAAACCTTTGCAACGACTTGAACCGATCTCCCACAAGGCACTCTGGGAACCGCAGGCCGTTTGCGAGGGATCGCTGCTCTTCACCGTACAAGCAACCCACGCCCTCCACGGTGAGTACCGGCTCGTTCTGGTGGCGATCTACAGCAAAGCGCTTGTCCTCTACGACGTACACGAGTGCGCTCTACTTGAGGTACTCGACCTGAAGACGGTATTCTTCGACACCGACGATGGTGCCGATTCGACGCGCTTGGTCATCCGCATCCGTCCGAAACTTCCACCACCACCACCGACCGGGTACGATCAGTATCCGATCTCCAGCCGGACGTACGATTTTGTGCGTGATTCGACGATGCAACTCCCTCGCCTCACCGGCGCCTCCCTGCAACCATACTACGGTGGGAAAACACCTGCCAAGACCAACGCCAACTCCAGCGCTTTACTACGGCACCCGACGATGAATGAAACGATCAGTCCACCATCGAACGTCCAAGCAGGGCGGGTACGAGCGTCTGCCCTCAACTCGGAGCAGGATGAAACCGGTGTACCGTCGTCGTCGATGATGGCCGGAGGCGGTGTTGAACCACTCGTTGACGCCCACCGCTCGGTGGTGTTGGACATCGAATCGAGCAACGGGGAAGACGAGGAGCTGGCAGTGGTGAGTCCACACGACGCCACCGGTTCTACCGGTGGTCGCCACGAAGTGCGTGAAAACGATGACGACGAAGGGGTCGACGATGACGAT
>KE524967.1:0-13898 GCA_000441895.2 Anopheles sinensis
TATTAGTTTTCCGCTAGGTTTGCATCGAGCCGGTGAAAACCCGGGAGGTTTCTAGGTAGCCCAGCATGCCCACGGAAGACGGAAAGGCCGTCCTGTTTCGCATGTTCCATAGCAAGCAGCGAAGAGATGTTTTACACGACCGGAAAGTGCGCGCACGGGGAAGCATTATTGCGAGAATTAATTTTGCGCGCCTTTTGATGCCAACATGCGGCACGTCTTCAGCATCGCTCAACTGCCGCACTGAACCGTTTCCCATTTCCACTCGGCAAACCTCGAGATCCGTTTTCCCGGCAATGCTAAGACGATTCATCAACACTGGAATGTGGGAAGTATCTCTCCGGCCGGTTTCACGAGGGCGCTTTGAATAATGATCCCGTAAAGGGTTTACTGGTGTGATTTGCCTGCAAAGTGGAATGACACAAACCAATGCGTGACTGATTCCATTTGAAACGATACTCGAGGTGGGTGATAGATGCTATACATCGGTAAACGGAGGGTCGTTTCGAGGAAATGACAATATAAATATCTTTTTAGGGGACGCCCGTCTTGGAATAAGCGTAAAAATTATCTCTATGCTGGCGCCGATCATCGTCCGAATGGTTCATCACCGAGGGTCCATTTCTCCGGAAAATAGTGCCATAAATTAAGCTTAATGTTGTTATATTTCGTAAACAAAATTGACACGTTATCGTTAGCAAATTTTCCTTGAACATCATTTTTATTTCAATCTGCATGAAATATCTTTCATTAATGGATTTCATTTTCTTTTTTATTTATGATATAATAGAAAATTTTCTGAGAGAAAGCAGTTTTATTGCGCCGTTCGAACTTCAGAGCCAATATGAATATAGGTTTAACATAAACATAAAAATTTCCTCCGACAACGCATCTCACACGGAAACTGTTTTCCATGGACAAATATTTACTCTGTATTCGGACTACCCAGCCAAATCTGAATTGTTACAGCACGCTAGGTTATCCGTTTGAGGTTACAGGATACCTCAGTACAAAAATAACATTCACCCTTCGACTTCGACCCACATCCTGGTCAGTTTTATTTAAACAAACAAACTGTCCAAACCCAACCACTGGCAAACCTTCTTCAGAAGATACAGTTAAGACGGTTCCAACTTAAAGAACGGCAAAGGTTGAGTTTGTTGGGATTCAGGCGCGAGGTTTTGTTGCTTACCGTAGACCCAACAAAATTATGTTGAGCAAACGAAAGTTTCATCCGTTTTGAAAATCTACGAATTCAAAACAAACCATTGCAATTTAAATCCTGAGCTATTCACGCTGCAAATTTTCATGACCATGAAGGTATGCCAGATGTACCCGATATAAAAAACAAGTATGTACGAATATGCTTCCTAAACTATTCTTCTTCTAAACTGGCTCAACATCCCCAAGTGGGACTAGGCCTCTCTCCTTAAAGAGTTACTGTGAACGGAGGACGGTAATTCATGGATCAGTGGTCAGCCAAACGTAATACCGGAAGTTGCCTGCCATGGGATTCGAACCCACACCTATGGCGTGGTGTTTTCTAGCGCTGTTCTAAGGGCGTTAAATTTGAAAGTTGTCCAAAGCAAGCAATTCGTGTAAAATACAACATTCAAATTTAAGAATTTAGTTATGATTTAATTTTTTCATGGCATCAAAATCAATATTAACGTGAAACAAAACATTCACTCATTTATTCCAACCAACATTCCGCTTCGCATTTATTGATGCACCAGGCGTCTCCATCGTTCCTAAGTAATGCTAAAAACAATAAAGTTTTACAGAAACTGAAAAGACAAACAAATTAACACAATAAAAATGAAAAGCAATGTTTAAACAACAACTTCGGATGGCGGATTGCAACATATGTTTCCATATCTTTTCCTTGTTTATAAAATAGTTCAATTCATCATGAACCACCAGGCGTCTCCATTTGCAAGGAATATTCGATTCAGATGTTCTAATTGTAATTTAGTCACATTTTATTCGGTTTTTTTTTCATTATTTACGAGAAAAATATGTCTGTGTTGCAAATTCAACTACCTCACTGTTGTGTATAGTGATGGAGAAATAAATAAATCACTGAGTTTTTACTATTCGTGCTAAACGGCCGTTTTCAAACCTCCACCGTTTATTTCCAGTCCAGATACAGGAAAAAGGCCATTTTCTACGCGCGTTTTCCTTTTGATACGATCCGCGCACGTTAGCTCTTCGATTCGACACGAAACTGACCACTGGCCCGAAGTTGGTTTAGAAATATTTCCCTTTCGTGGGACGGAGAGTTACAATCGTTTATTATTTGTTGCAGCCTGTTTACTTTTCACCTAATTTGGACCGTGACTAAAGTTTTCAATTTCAAAAATAAAATTTGTCGCGGAACAAATACCCAAAACTTTTGGACTAAGGATTAGACAAGTAGTTGTATAAGGTCCACCGCGTAAGTTCATCTAGTGCCAATGAAGCATAAACCATTGCTATACAACAGCTACTAAATAGCCGCAAACAATCAGCATCACCACCAATAGCATCATTGCCGCGGGTGGCGAACCTCGCATCACCCTGCAATAGTTTTATGACCACCCGTTGCTAGCGCCCGACGATCTGTAGTCTGCGTGACTTCTAGAGCTCACGCTGCTGACTTCAATATTTAATCACCACAGTCAAGGTCGAGTTGGTTACTTTTAATACATGCTTCACCGTTCATGACTTGCTTCTCGTGTTTTTGTTTCTTGGCTCAATAAAAGCTAGGTGCCATTTTTATTTCGATGATGTTATGCTCAGATATTAACTGCAGTACTTCGTTCGGTGTAACGTTTCTGGTTGTAACTGTTTTCGTATGGCCTCTTTCACCTTTGCTTGGCTGGGCGTACGGGTTTTGTGAGCCTTCAATGTGAGATGTTTTTCGTTTTCTTTTCACCTCGAAACAGGTTTATATTTTCTGCGCCCCTGCCGATAGGTGCGTGTCTTTTCGGGGTAGAGTTTTTATACCACGCGGAACATTTCATCAGTTAGAAATTGTTGTTTTTTGCTTCACTTTGTATTTATTTTATGATACTACCTCGCAGTCTGACCAATCAAGACGGTTGGAATGCGTGGAGTTCTGAAGCACGGCAACAAAAACGGCGTCATCAACATCGTCCCGTTTTAGTGCCTGGGGCAAACTTTTGCTCACTTGCCTCATGATGACGGCAGCAAGCAAGCGTTGCCATTTGCTTAATTTACAGCAAGTCACAACCACAGCAACTGTATCCCCAAAGTAAATCAACCTATGGCGCTGTGAATAATGAGCCGTAAAGTGGCTTACAAAAATGCTAAAATAATTACCCTACAGCACGACGACTAGCTTAAACCGTAGTTGGTGGGCCACGGCAATGTTGAATGTAGAGCTTTAACATTACTGAGGCATACAATATTTTTGCATACCAGACCGGTTTTACGTGACACAATTTACTAACCCAAAAACATTCCAAGCCGTTACCTTCTTATAATGGCTCTGTTTGAATAATTCACTTCAATTGACGGTATGAATGAAATATCTTTAGATACATTTTATTTTATAGAATACATTTTGAGTACCAACTAAGTTTACACCATGACATATTTGTCCGAACATCACTTTTTGCAGACTAGACAGAAAATTTGCTGTATTAGCGATCAAAATAAAAAATTGAAAGTTTAAACTTTATCACCTTTCAATGACTCTTTTGGTGTCTTTCTTGTGTATTTCGATCCATATGACACACGAAAAACATTCCTTGACGTTTCATCCCACACGACAGGATAAACTGATGAAAAGTTAATCGGAAAAACGCCAACCAATTGACCTGAGAATATCATCCAAGAAAATAGACGTTTCTCGTGGGAAAGCAAGCAAATAAATCAACTAAGTAAGTAACGTGACCGGAACTTCAATTAGCTCAAACCAGTTGTCCAGAGATCTACGCTAAGAATAGACTGAAATTGTAGCGCATGGTTGGTTTTTTAACCTTACGACCGCTTGACTGTATGGATTATTATCATCCTTCGTGCAAGAGGCATTTCCGTTAACCAACGTTCAGCGTACTGTCAATGGGTACCGTATTTTCACTTATTTTTTCACTTTCATGCCGCTTGTAAGTCTTGAGTGGTCTTTTTCGTAGAACCAAGTTTCCTTCGTTGGTGACATTGAAAGTGACAGTTTGATAATTCAATCCAGGGTATTTTACGTTTGCTCACCGATCTCAGGGCCAATTCTAACCGATTATGTGACAAGTGACGCACTCAATCGACATTTGGGGATGGTTCGAAATCAGAATAAAAACTCCCAAAGCACGCTGAAACTCAACGGAACGGACGGGTCTTAAGGGTCGTCACGCAAAGACAATCTTCAAAATCAGCACGCGTCGCAACTAACTGATGTCTGTAATTGTTTCGTGAGCTGGTTGGATAATGTCTGCTTCCTTTCGGCTGGCGTCGTACATGCCGGCCAAATTAATGGACTTTACTCTCGACGGGGAAATAAATCACTCTTCGTACAACACCCACACTGTTGGTGGGAGACATATGGCTTAGCAAAGAGTGGCGCATCTCAAGGGTTGCTTTCCGTGAACGTTGGTGCTTCTCTCGGGAGCAGTTTCTCGATTGGGGTGAAGCTGATTGAATTGTTGGAATTTCAATTGAATCTAATCCACAAAGAAAAGTTTGATGAAAGCCAACGTTACATTTTGAGAGACACTTTACGTTAAAGGTGAAAATAGCCAAGCGTTTGATCTACGATCAGATATTATGTCCTTCAATTTTGCATTCCTTACGGTTGCTCAATTGCTTTATGGAATGTCTTTGGTTTAACGATTAAGAAACAAGTAAACCCCGAGTATGAGATTTATTGAAGCTAAGATGCATTGTGGCAGAGACTTAAGTGACGTATTTATGGTATTCGGTGGCTGCTGCTTAAATGATTTATCACACTTTGTTATTATTTTCTCCGTCATATCGATTGTCTTAATTTCCGAACAGAAGAGGCAAAAACGTTGTGTTTTCTGTAAGACTCATCAATTCCGTACCATGTATCGAATGAATGACTGAAAACATATTAACGGCCTTAATTTCCCCTTCACCATCGTAATAACCGCAATGAGCGAATAAATTTACTTCGCAGGTAAAACGATAGAAGGCCTATTCGTTTCACTAGCATTCTTCCAATCTCAAATCAACTAACGGTCAATGGAGAGTTCCATGCTGTTACCTGTATGAATAAATCAAAACAGTAAGGATTAAGTCGATCCAATGAAGTATTCTTACCCTCTGAGGGATAGTGCTCATATTTCATAAAAATAGAAATAATATTATTTTTACTTAGCAGAGATTTATTGGTGGGTAAGTCTTTGACCTGCAGAAAATACTTTATAAAATATTCCAGTTCAGTTTTTGTTAACAGTAAACAAAAAAGAAAAAAAGAGCACAGTTCATTTTTGTTTGATTCATTTCAGTTGTTTGTGCAATTTGTTCTGTAAAACCGTCGACGAAGAAAAGTATTTGAAAAAATAAAATACTGTGGTACCGTTTCCCAGCTATGAACCAAAATTAATTGTAAATTTGTATACCTTATGAAAACAAATAAGGTGTGTAGACTCAATACGATGGATAAGTTGATGTCAAATATATTTATAACTGCACAATTAAAAAAGTGGTAGATAAATTTTTCATACGTGAAATCGCTGTATCTACCAACCAAGAAAGCATCATAAAAGAAAGATCATAAAACAGTACAATTCCTTCTTTAGGCTACAACATTTTATCAAATAATTTTCAAAATACTGTTTCCCATTTGACGTCAACTTAGACATACGTCATTAAGCAAGCTCCATTACGTTTGCCGCTTGTAATGGAATCAAAACCCGAGAGAAACTATATCCAGATTATCAAAAAAATATCGATTATCATTTTGCTTTCCTGCTCGTTCTATTCTTTTTATGGCAATTTTCAAATCAAAATAAAAGTCACAAACGATAAATTAGCAAAGATAAGATATATTCCAAGAAAATGAGGAGAGAAGAAACCTCAAGATTCGTTTAATGGGGGGAAAACGGATCTTTATAATTGAACACCATTCAATTCATGTAATCCAAATTTACCTTCGGCTCACTGACTGCGGGCTTTTTCCCATAATTATTTCTTTCGCTGAACATTTCCAATCAGCATTCTCAATCCCGATATGATAATGTGTAAATTTGATTTTTGTTGATTTATAGCCAACTTTCATCGTCGCTTCTTCTTTTCATCGTTATTTGATTGCCGTTTGAGATGAAATCATGAAAAAGTATTCTTAAATGATGGAGATTATTTTCTTCCTGAGCATTTCAACGATCAAAATGGCGTGTTCAGCAATATCGAAAATGCATCCTACCAGAAAGTTGTCAAAAATGGTGCCTGATGAAACTTCTCGTTCCCGTCATCTATTGCCAGCTCAACAGCACTTTGGATACTTTTACTCGAAAAATTTTTGCGCTCTGTTGCTTCGAAATGGAGAAAACAGCGCCTTATACAATTGAAAACTCCGTCACTTGACCAGCAAAAGAAAAAGAAGCCAAACGGACGACTTTTGCGCATTTCCTTTTTTGGTGCCGAAAAGTCAAACCCTGCTTACGTTTGGGAAACCGGGCTCCGAGAGTCAAAGCGGGAAAAAGTATCATTCCTTATGCGAAAAGTTTTCAAATCAAATTTATTTCAAAGCGCACGCCTCTTCCACCATTTGCTACTTTTCCCCATTTTGCCCCCATACACTTTCGACGTGCCCCAATCGAGTGCTTGCTGTCATTGCTTTCGTGTTGATCTTTTTCAATCTTTTCCCCATTTCGTGCTCCTGGGGATGGCTTTCGCCAGTTTCGTAATTCATTTAAGTAAGCAAATCTCGTATTTATCGTCGCAATGAAGTGCGAAATGCCTCTTAAATCATGCTGTTGCTCGCGCTTTCGCTTTCTTCGCGCAACTTTGTTCGACCCTCCGTCTTCGACAAATTTGTCGACAGATTTTTCTTTGTCCTTGTTTTCCTACGCAAACGCAATTAAAAGACCAATGTATTCTTTTTGTGTTGGAGGTTTGTTTTGCGTTGTGTTGATCTTCTCAAGCAAATCAGCATATTTAGCAAGGATTTTCTATTAAAATCAAATGAATGCGAACTGTGAGCCATAAAAACAAACATATTGATGAATTTTCTGTATCTTTGTGCATTACAGACTTATTTTAAAATAAATATTTGCTTAAATGTTACAAGTGTAGCTATCCGATTAAGATTTTAGCACCGTGAGATGACTTTTCTGTGACTTAGCTGCCAACAAACGTGATAAAATATGACTCGACACAAATGGTTTAATGGATAATTCATGAAAATATTCATCAATAACAAAATGTTTTCACAAGTATTTAAAAAGATTTGTCAAAATGTTCATATTGCAGAATAACAAATCAAACTATGATTCCCTCACACCAACTAGTTCGAGCTAGTTAGTTCCAACCGAATCGAGCTGATTCACTTGAAGTGCTTAATGGTTGGAAAATACAGTGTAGAATCTCGGCAGCTCTGTTTGCCAAAGCCACTGTATTAAAAAACCAAAGCCACCGCTCAGTGCCGCTTATACATATTTGACTTCAACATGCAAATTGTTCATAAACACGAAAATACTGACTAAACTCACCCACTCCTTTCGTCAACATGCTGGCAAGTAAAAGATACTGTCGGTCATTAGCGAAGGGTTGCTCCGTGTTTGTGTGTGTATCCAATGGGAGATACGTCGCTCTTTTTATCATATATTTTTTAACGAGCAAAAGCTCCACATGCAATGCAATCGTCATGGTGCCCGGTGGGGTGTGTTTCGTCATATTACTTTTCTTTTTCATTAACCACCGCAAAACATTGCTAAACCCAAACCGTTCCCCTGTGTACGGCTGTCGAGAAATGGTCTAGTGCTGTTGCTAGCATTGTTAAAAAAAGACGAAGCTACGAGTCCATGGCTGAGTCGTGTAGAGCAAACTGTACACCACAATCCTATGTTTGTAAGCCAAGCACGTTAACAAGCATAAAATGCTTTAATGGAATGCCATTACATGAGGGTCCGGGACAGCTGCAGTGCAACTATAGACGAATGTTTTTCATGCTTTCCCTCCCGAGTCAATTCTCTCCGTAGCGTGCATTGCAAAACAAAAACAAAAACGAAAACGAATACATTTGCAAATTATTTACTCAACACTTGCCATTGAAAGATGCGTCCACCCGAAAACGGATGAGTGTCCAGCTTATTTGCTGAACTTTTTCCCAAAGCTTCTATTTATTGACATGAGCTACGCTGCTAGTTACTCCGGTTGGCTCGAATAAAGAGTAATCCTCGTCACACGGCGCGTACGTGTCTTTGCTGATCTCGCAAAATAACTCCCATTAGGACTCCTTTCGCTTTCTCTTTTCCTTCTATGAGCTGTCCGAGATTTGTTTCCCCGGCGCAAGGGCATTTATCATTCGGCAGCTTGTGTTGGTATCTGCCTCTGGCTGTCATTTCGAAGCATAGCTACGCCTTAGAAACCCCATACTGGCCATCGTCGCTAGGACAATCATTACGGTGGCGAATAAATCACATTTATTGTTATTCGCCTGATAAAGTTCAATAAAAATCGTGAGGAAGCCATCGGTCCACCGAATCAAAACCTACGGCCAGACGAAACGGAATAACGAAGGGATGAGCAGGGTCCGCTTGGATTTCCATTTTCCATTGCGTGCCCTCGGAATATTTCCCCACGGACGCATCCCGTGAAAATTGGACGGTGCCGGAAAAACGGGCGATTGCCCGATATCGTCCTGGCGGCAAGTGGACCGATTTGTGCTATCACACCGACTCCGCCGTTACCCAACAGAAAGCAGTTTGTTCCGACAGCGGGGAGCTCTGGGATCCATTTCTCCGATTGCTTGACCGGGACCAAGTACACGGCTAGATAAAACGGCTATCAGAGTCAATAAAACTAACCGGGTTTAATGTACTGCTCTGGCGATAAGGAACAGGAAAATTATCCTCCAGCACTGATATTGGTTATTGAAAATGGTGGAGATGTGGGAAGGGAACCACTTCCGTTTAAAGTGTCGGAAACACCATGATGTAAAAAAAGATCGAAGTCCTGGACCGAAGAATGGTATGTAAACAGATTAAAAAAGTTGATTACATCCCAAAAGAAATCGTTTGGAAACGAACAAGTGAAATGAAAATAAACCTTACCTCAACTGAAACATATAAAAAACTCAAAATTTCGAAAAACTTTTTGAAGTCTACTTTGTAACATCAGCACACATATTAATAATTATATTTATGATTTTTTTGTTATCAACAAGAGCATAATTCAAATCATACAAATATTGCCAATTTATCATCTGTGAATAATCGAGGGACATTTTGTTAATCGAGCCACTTTTTGGTAATCCGGAATTGTCAGGCTAATATCACAAACAAATAGATTTTTCAAATATTTCAAATATTCTTTTCACGTTCATTAGGCGGATTTCGTTTCCATGATAAAAAACCTTGAGAAAGAGAATGTCTGCAAAATCTTACAGGGCCTAAATAGAATATTCCTCTTCACTCTGCTCAGTTCCAATACTGTAGCTCAAAATTGTCATAAAACTTTTTTAAACACAGAAATAAGCTCTTTTCATTTATTGATAGATGCACATTTAAGTTACTCGCTTAAGTCTCATATGTGTAGATATATTTTACTTCATAGAGCATCATTTTCCTCTGATAATGCCATATTAAAAAAAATATTTTTGGTCTTCTTTAATTCCTAGGTAAGGACATCAACATCAATTTTGCACATATCCTTATAAGTGCTTAGATATGTTACTTCCCATAGGTGAGACAGACAAACACCATGATTTGCCCAATTGCCTGCAAGCGTCTCAGAATCGAACCAAAGTGCTCGCCATTGTTTCTGAACTGCATAATGCTCCCGATGGACGTCTCTCCTCGGGACGGAACGCTTGTTGCGTTGTTGTCCGAAGGTAAACCGTTTCGATCGATGAACAATAGCCTAGAAAAGCCCCATTGGAATCGAAAGAAGGCGATGCAACCTATGACTGAAGTGGCTTGGAGCCGCCCGTATGCACGCTATGCACTTCCGTGTTCGGTGTCCGGGCCAATATAAGTGACATTTTGAATTTGTAATCCTGGCGGGGCGCCCCTAAACCGGAAGGAGCGAGCACCGCGCCAACGTCCGGAAGGAAAATAGAGTGCGGGAAGAAATAAGCAGCGAAAGAGAAATGGTCAAAGCGTAACGATGGCGCATTAGGGTTACTGAGTGCCACCTGGTTAGTGTTGCCGATGGCGTTTTTGTGCGTTCCGGAATTTACAACGCTCGCCGGTTGTGCTCTATCCTTTTCGCTCAGTTTTCCAGGAAGGATTTTCCCAAGACAATAGTCACCGTCGTCCATCGTTCGGGATCGCAGCGGGAATGAATTACGTGAACGATCCATCCGTTCCATTCGGAACGAGCCGCCCGCAGCGGAATGTGCGATTTCCGACGCGTAACGAACGCATTTTCCGGCTTGCGTATTTGGCTTGCATCGTGCTCGCAGGCAAACGGTGCATCCGATAGAAGCGTCGCCGGTTTGATGGAACATGGTTCAGCACTGTGAAGCCGAAGGCACTTGGCGCCGGCCGACAAAGTGTGTGCCAGTTAGCATCGCACCATCGTTCACTTCCTTCCTCACTCGCTCGGGCTACCTTGCAGTGTGGATCCTTCCACCGCTCGGTGCCGGATTATTACGATACCTGCATTGCCGGAAGAATTATTGAATAAATAACGAGCACGCCTTTTACCGGAACGTGAAACCTTCCCGTGCCTTAATCTCCAAGGGAGAAGATGAGGTTTACTCCAGCAGTGGAGAGTAAGTGGACTTCTCGCAAAACGTCGACAAATTAACATAGGAAATACATTTTAACGCGTAACGAGGAAAAACCATGGATACGACTAAAGGCAAAAGGCAGCTGCAATATTTTGTGAAAACCATTTTTCATTTAACGTACATTCAAAAACTTCAAAAAAACCTTTGATGGGATATCTATTTCATAAAGAAGATTACCTAGCCAAACACTTTGTTCATCACACAAGAATTCCAAAAACATCATTTGCTTCTGTTCAAATATGACCCGTATTTGTCGTGACCCTTCCCCAGTCTTCTAAAAGGCTTCAAAAGAACATCCATCGGTTTCCTTCCGCTAAGCTCCGGAAAAAGTAAAATGGTGCATGAACGAGGTTAACGTGTGCTAATGGAATTTCCTACCATTTTGGCCACGCTTGTGATGACACCCGGACCATGTAGCATGTCGAAGCCGTATAAAATGAAAATCATCGAAGCATAACCAAAAACGAAAAGAGTGTATTATTCCGTTTTGTTGTGCTGCTCCTAAAAGGAAAGACTGAAATAAAACACACCGCCACCGAACGACGGAAGCAATACGAGTCAACTCACTTAAATGGTGCGCTTGCTCGTTATTTGCCAGTGTTTATTTTGATCCGCTTAATATTTCGCCCACCTGCTTGGAACGGTCGGACGGTTACGGAATATGGTTGCACACGTGGAACGTTATAGCCTCCGGTGAACACCATCCTACCATTGAATGACACTTAGGGCCCGTGTACGAGTAAGAGCGACTAGGGAGAGGAGGGTTTAAAACCTACCCAGGGAAAGAGCTTTGTAGCGTAATTATCCGATTTGGCACTTTGATGGGTTCCGCGCACAGTGACGGAAGAGAAACAAGGCTCATTTAAGGGTAGGTAATTCGAAAGCCATGGATGGAATATTAAAGAGAACCCAAAACCATTTCAACGATATCTCATTCTTGCTCTGTGTTCCTTGTAGTGACAATGTATGAGAATATTTAATGGATTCATAGATTATTTTTATTAAAATTTCTTATTTAATCACCGATTAATATCGTACTCTACTTTCATTCATAAATAGACGCAAGAGCCTCATCCTAACCGAAATATGATAATCAATAGTTGCGGTGTTATTTTTCACATTGCGTTTTGTTCTTCTTACGCTATATTTATGCACGGCCACACCCCTACATGACTACAACAATTTTGGGTTCACACCCCTGGGGTCGGCCACCTAACGTCGTTCCGAGCAAGGAAACGAATTAATCAGCTAAATTAAAGAGTTAATCAATGGCCATGCAACGATATCGTGCCAGCGAGCAATGCTGCAGACTAATCAGCACAAAGGTTCCCATCACTTTGCAGCCTGATATACCACTAGCTGGGGCACGAATTCTTTTCAGAGCGATCACAACAAATACCATCAAAGCCGTTTCGTTTTGTTCGAAAGAACGCTCCCACGGTGGGCGGTGCAGCGCAAATAAAGCCAGCATAGTGTTGTCCAACAAATAAGTCATTCATCGTGACTACACAGGTGGAGGGCGAGGGAGGCCAAGGGTACATGAAAAAGCTGCAACAATAATAAAGCAAACGGAGGAGCTCAGAAGCTTCAAAACGAATGCAGATTAAATATTTGGCCAAAGCATGCAAATGGTTCACGGACACGAGATTGCGGTGTAAATTTTCGCTCGACCAGCGACAGCCGAAAGCCGATCGCTTGCAACACAGCGTACCAGAAATGACAATGGGTGAATGGAAGAACAGTTTAGCCACCTTTGGTTCACAAATCGATGGGTCACTTTTACGCCCAAGAGCAACGAAAAAAGTTTAACGGTAAAAGGCAAGACGTTCCTAACTTTCCACTCATGTCATCAAAATATGTTGTATGGCTGTTTTAAATCTCATTCCAAAAAATAGGTTTTGCCATTTGGAATCATTGGTGTAGAAACATAAAGGAAAGATCTAAGAACCCCCGGATCCCTGGCAAAGATTCAATTTTGGTAAACATTTCAATTGTGAAATTGAAAATGGTAGTTGGAAGCCATTTTAAATGACCTTTTAAATTTAGATCAGGGAAAAAGTTTATGTAGTAAATCAAGCCATAGATAAGATGGTTTATTCAGCATTTTTCCTTACAGGAAACTTACAGTAGTGCGCTAAACCTCACAACGAAGAATACAATATTGCATCATAATGGTAGCACAACAAGAGTTTAACTAATTTTCCAAACACTTATCGGGCCGAGAATACTAACTCCACAGCTACAGACAGCTCCACTCGAACGTTAGCAGAACCTTGGAGGCAACCTCAATTGCTGAAGAATCCAGTCAAGTGCTTTCACTTTGCACCATAGCTCTTGAAGAAATTCTCGCTAACCATAAATCATTCCCTGACCGACTCAAGTTCCGACTAGCGTGTACTTTTTGTATATATTTTTTCTTTTCATTTCCACCGCATTAAGGAAAGTCGCAAAACAACCTTAAAGCCACTGGCACATGAGTTACAGAACTTCGTCTACCGACTTCACCCATTCATCTGCCTTTGTGGTCAGCGTGTAGAATTGCGAAAAACTTCACCATTCGGTCAAGCGGTATCGCCATGCGGGTTTCTCATGGTGCAATGGACGTGCCATGTAGTACATCACTGACAAATTATCAGCCCCTCACTTGCCTATATGAGGTTAGTTCCGCAGGGTTCACCCAGAGTATGCAGGAACTATTCAGACGGAACCGTAGCATTACTCCCGTGCAAAAAGTTATGCTACAAAAGAATCAATTTTATGAGCACGTTTTTGATGAAAACTAAAATATTGAGGATTCAAAACATTAAGCCAATGTCAGAAAAAAACAAAACCGAAAACTAATGGCCACGGAGAGCGTAAAGTCCATGTTTTATGGGGAAGGTAAACAAGTGAGATTGGCAAAAAAAAACCGTGATTTTGGCGGGGAAGAAAACACCCCCTTACATTCTCCCCCACCCCAGCGAAGGTTGCCCAATCCAATTAC
>KE524969.1:7773-22496 GCA_000441895.2 Anopheles sinensis
CTGCGGAGCCGAGTCACCGTTTCTGGGCGGGCCACGGTGCCACAGAAGCCACAGGACGCCGTCTCAGACCAAATCACCGCAATCGGTATGCGATCAGACCCGCATCTCGCTCATGGCCGCGTGCGGTAGCTGCTGCGGGCAGGAGTTGTTGTTCTTCAGATTTTTGTGATTTTAATTGCGTTAAACTATCTTGATGCTGCTGCTGCTGCTGCTGCTGTCCATGGTGCGCATGGTGGTGCGAGTGGCCGGACGAGGCCATTTGCTGCTGCTGCTGCTGCTGCTGCTGGTGGGTGGCGAGCAGGGGACGGTTTTCCGGCGAGGCCTGAGACGCCCGCATGTGGATGCCGATGGCGGTTCCGTTTGGTGGTAATTTAATTTGTTGCACATCTAGAAAAGCAATCGAATAATGGGGAAGGGAAATGTAAAATCTCCATGTGGGCAATGTGTCTGTATGGTTGGGTCAGAAAGCGCGTGTGTGTTCGAGTTTGTGCATGGGTTCGTGTCCGTTTAATCGACCGTCCTACGATGACGCCCCCCGTTAAGCCTCCGGTTTTTTATGACTTGGAATCGGATTAGTTTTGTGTGGACCGTTTTCACAGAGCGGATTTGTTTGGTTGTGGGGTTTGCATAAGGCACCTCAATCAACTCGCGGCGCCTGCGAACACCGTGGGACCCAAATCGACTAACAAGCCGGTCGTTTGGTGACCGGGATTTACCAACAACCCAAAATGTGCGAACAAGCTTCTGCTAATCAAAATCATGTAAATATCCTACGGGAAGTAACAGAAAAAAGCCCCCAACTGAGTGAGTGTGGGTGGGTTCGAAAACCGGTTTCGCCAGAGTGGTCAAATTTGATAATCTTTAATTAGTAATTAGCTAAATCGGCCCAAGCCTCGTCGCCCCGTGCCGGTGTTAATGTGCAATTATTGACTGATAAGCGTACAAACGGAAAAAGATAAACAACTTCATTCTGCCCGGAGGCGCTTAGCGCCCGTGCTGCACTAATTGGGTTTAGGTGTGGAGGATTTCAATAAATCTATCGAAATAATGAAGTGTGCCAGTTGCTGTTTGTTTTGTTAATACCTCGGGCTAGTAATGATTTGTAATGGTGGAATTTGCATCAACGTCCAGCGCTATATCTATTTGTTTTGCGCTAGAAAGGGAAGCTAAATGTAGCCTGCCCCGGAAAGTACTTTAATTTTGTTTATCCCTCATGGCTACAAGCGTATGCAAGGGTATAGTTTGATATATTTAAGTTTATTCATTTTCGTGTGTAGAACTTTATTTTCTTCGGTAAAACATACCAAACCTGAACGTTTTAAGAGCTCTACTCCTAAAAGAATGAAAGAAGCACTGCCTAATACGTAAAACATAAAAATGAAAAAAATATTCTAAATCATTGCGGAAGGTTTGGTTTTCGTTTTTAATTGTCAGCGGTATTAAATAATGTTTTGGGCATTCGTTTGGTTTTCCTAAAAATTCACTATGGTTTATCAAAAAACATTTTTTTTTATTATAGAAATTTAATTCGAATGTTAACTTCGAACCAGCTCAGACTTAGCTAGTATTTCAAGTAGATTGAAAAATATTAGAAAATTTTATATTGGAAATTTTAAAGTAATTCAGACAATTATATTTGACATAACCATCATTTTATTTTCACAAAGCATTCACATTTAAACGCTGAAAATCAAACGAGTTGCAAATACTTTGGTGTTGATTTGAGAAATAAAGTGTTTGTTTCATAAAAAAGGGGTTTTCAACTACTACATCTGGTAGTGAAGGCTAATTCTTCACAGTTTTCTAAATAATTTTCTAGGAACCAAAGTTCTGTAACTTTAAAATATAAAACTTCAATTTTAAATTTTCTATTTTATAAACTCAAACTCCTCAGACGAAGGGTTTTAGCATGTATTACGACACAAAATGCATTACTAAACGAAACATAAACGCAAATCGTTCAGTATTCATGCATCTCGCGTACACTAGCACTTAAACACGCTAGGTGCGCAAAGGGGTTTCCTAGTTTCTGGCCCTTGAAGTAATTAATTTGAAAGTTTCTAGCTACAACAATGTTTGGAAGCGTTCGCTCCGAGTCATGAAGTGCTAGAGTGGGTGTAGAGAGAAAAAGTAATAGTTCCCAAATACCGGTTGCCATGGCCGTTGCGAACCGGGTGCGGGTCGCCTGCAAGGGTCGGAAACTGTTGATGAAGGGCAGTTTGTTCATTTTCTTCTTCCCCTCTTTTTCGCACTCATGCTGCACTTCAGACGAAATTCGTTCCGCTGTAGCTTGAGGGACCTTTGGGAAATTCTTCTCGCGGGAGAGCGTAGTGGTGGCACGATCCGGGTGACACAAGCCCTCACACGGGTTGATCCCTGTACAGAGTATTTTTTTTGTTTTGAATTGAAGAAAATGAAATTAAGGGAGCTTAAAATTGTACACCAACCGACACGGGTCCTCGGGAAAACCGGTCGGTGGTGGGAGAAGTAAAACCACTTCAAAAAATTACTCTGCTCTGCGCCTTCGGGTATGGCACATTCAGCATGGCGGCATGGCTGCCCGGGATGTGTTTAATTTGCCTCGCGCGCCAGTGCTTCGTGTGCTTCCGGTGGCGTTGATGGTGGAGCTATTCGCTAATCACTTTATCTTTCGTGGTTACCGGGAAAGCCGTCGGAAGCGGAAGCGGCATCGTTTAAGGATTTCCGGCCCCACCCTCGCCCCTGCCGGGCCCAATGTGCCCCTCGTAGGATTTTCGTGTGGGTGCTCAACAGCGACAGTCAACAAAAAGCAAGCCGTGGTACGCGTTGCTATAACGGTTGGTGGGCGGAACCGGGGATGGGGTTTACAGTTGGAGCAAAACTAGTTATTTGTCGAGCGTAGTTTTGCCAGAACGTTTGTTTGGTCAGGTTGGAGTAGGTCTGTGTGGGCGTGTGTGTAAGGATGAGCGTAAACGGGCGTCATCACCATCATCAAGACACAAAACTCCGGGCGCTACCGGAAGGGGCTGTAAACGCAGCGGGTGGAGGCACGTATTTAAGACACTGGTGTTGGCAGCGAGTGAAAGTATATTATTGCGAATAATTGATACAAAATAATAGTCTTAACAAATGGCGCTTCACCACGCGCATTCCGCTTCGGAACGAGCATTTCCGCTTTACGAAAACGGGATAGCTCGATACGGTAGGTGTCCACGTGAGGGTGGCGGTGGGGGGAAAGGAGTAGTGGTTTTAATTTGATTCATAGCTGGTAGATTGTTTAACACTTAGAGCCTTTGTGTGGGGAAAGTGTCGGAAGGACACGAGGCTTTTGTGGGAAAGCTTTTATGACGTTTTACAGCGATGGCTCACCACGAACGCCATGATGAAGTGGGGTGGGGGGGAATGATGTCCGCGTTTCGGTGTTTCGCGCTCGGAGGGGTTTTATTGTTTTGTGGCACGAGGGTGAAAATGTGTTACATTGGGCGGAACGTAAATTGAATCATGGCGGAGGCGCTGTTTTCCGTGTCAAACGTACGTCACGGGGTTCGTGTCGATTGATTGCGAAAGTTCTGCTCACGAAGCGAATGTTTTCGTTCAAATATTTTTCTTGCCATCGAGTTTCAGTACAATTGTCTAGGAAAACTCTTAATACTTACTAAGCTTGTTGCAAAACAGAACTTTTCTTTTTAATCGTTATGAAATTCGTGGATTTTCAAAGTGCTCAAACAGATGTTTTGGTCTGTTTTGTGATGTACTTCCAAAAACAATGATTGCAGCACTCTTGAAAAGTTTTAGGAACTCTTGAAAAAATCAAACGAAATAATCAAATATTGAAAAATTTCCCGAATACAATTTTTTATCATCATTGATTGTGATAAAATAACGCAACAAAAAAAGGTGAAAGAAAATTGTATACTTTTTTACACTCGTTAAAGAATTTGTATCTTCAAAGGAACAATCGAGAACTTGTGAGAAACATTTCGCTATTTTACATATGTAAGGATAGTTTTTCAATCAAATTAGCTAGAGTGTTGGGTTCACTAAGACAACCTCAGGCATCCGAAAATATGAATGAGAGATTAGAAAATATAAAAGAGCTTTTTCCACAAAATTACTTTAAATCCGTCAAACTTGCAGCCACCAATGTATGTTTCCACCTTTTCTGCTGTGAGTTGAAAATCTTGTACCAACTTTCTGTAGCTCATTTAGAGGTAAGAACAATTTATTTTCATTTGTAAATTATTTATGTTAAGTGGCTCTGTACTTGTACTTGATCAAACTGTAAAATAAGTACCAATTAGTACTGTTAACAACCTCATTTTTAGTCTATTTCTCAACTTTCCAGTAGAATTTACTTAAGTTTGAAAGTTACAACACAAACAGTTTGTGTTAAATAAAAAGTCCCGTTAGTATTGGTTTGAAACATCGTTCATTGGTTTTATTGAGTGATATAGTTTTTCTTCTGTCTTTTCTGCTTTTTGTCTGTTCGTTATAAACTTAAGACCGCCGCCAATATCCTGTGTTTCGTTTTCGGTTTCCTTTCGATCTCGAACTTCCCGCCCCAATCGCGGTCTATACCTTCCTCTTTTAACTATATTTACTCTACTTAGGTAGCTCCATCACCATTTTTAAAACAACTATCGTAACCTGTGCCGAAATGGCGCGCGAACGTAACAGCAACGGTGTTCGTAACGGAACAAAACGGCGATCTAAAGAACGTAACGTAACGTACAGAAGAGATCCGATTACGTTGGTTGGTTGTATGTGCCTGTGTTTGGTACTTCCATTGCCACCCAACTGTGAACAGATTAGTCGACACAGGGAAGTTCGCTCACTAACAATCAATCAGCTAACAGATAACGAGGAAGACCCAGCAGTTCCTTCCAAACGAGGAAAAAAGTATGCCCCGAAGGTAACAAAAATGGCCGAACGAAGCCTGGGCTCCAGGAGCCTGTCACTCAGAGACCTTCCCTGGATGGCAACCGTACACCCGAGTGTCGTTTACATCGTCGCGCGTCCCACTAACCCAAACCCTCCCCTTTTATTCCTTCTACTTAGCTCCACGGTGGCATCCGGAACGACCGAACGAATGACGTGTGCTTAATTGTGTTCTCGATCGCTTTTCCTCGCCAGGGGACAGAGTTGTGGATGGACTGGACGTTTAGTTTTTTGTGTGTCACCGGAGAGTTGTGGAAGTGGGAGAGTGCAGGCGTCATTGGGGGGAAGGATGTGTCCCTCTAATAACTGATTCGGTTCCGGTGCTTCTTTGTTCACTCGGGAATGGCCGACAAACGGATGCGCAACGGAAGGAAGAAGGTGTTGTTTGTGAGTGTATTAACGGTCGATGGCGGGAAGACAATAACGAGAGAAAGCCATTGTTGATGGTCGAGGTGCTAATGGTCATGGTAGTGTGTGGTGTAGAAAGGTGCTCGTCCGAATGGTGATGGTGATCGTGAAGGTGGTGGTGGTGGTGGTGGTTCGTTTTCATATCGGTGTAGTCATGAAATCTAGTCTCACTTTACCTGTGTTGGTGCCGGCGGAAGCTGCACTCAGTCCGGCGCCGCCAACGCCGCGCGGCAACGTCATGCACTCGTTCCGGTTGTAGCTCATCGGGATGTGCACTTGCTGCTGGTGTTGCTGCTGCTGCTGCTGTTGCTGTTGTGAGCTGGGCTTTGGCAGTGTCATCATGCCGCTGACGAACGTCCCACCACCCCCACCGGCCCCGGTGCCGATGAAGGTGGAGTTCTTGATCGGAATGGCGATGTGTTCGCTGCGAGGCGGAAGCTTCGTCGTACCGTAGGACGTGTTGTTCGCCTGCAGCGACATCTTCGTTACGTTGGACTGCCCTAGCGGGGCCGGCACGTTGCAACTTCCACCGTCAACTCCACCACCACCACCACCACCACCGACATTCCCGCCCATGTTCCCACCACCACCGTTACCGCGACCATCGACACCGCCGCCACCCGGCGAGCCACTCTTCATGACGCTTATCTGCATCGCGTTGGTGCAGATGTGCGACGACTTGACGTCGCCGGCCAGAATGAGCGCGCCTGTGTCGTGGTTCTCCACGTCCACGATCACGTTCGCCGACTGCGAGTGGCCGAGATGGTAGTGGGCATGCTTGATCGGATCGAACGGGCCCTGCTGGTGGAGGCCGCCGCCCCGCTGCTGGTACTGCTTCTGCAGGCTCTTCACCTCGAGCCGCGTCTTGTCGCGCTGGTAGTACACCCCGGCGAAGATAAGCACGTTCAGGATGAGCAGGCTGCAGCCGATCGCGATCGTGACGCTGAGCGCGGTCGAGTAGGCCGCATACCCGGCCGCCTCAAGCCCGGCCAGCGTGTCCGTGGTGGCGTTCAGGACCGTGACCGTCGGCGCTAGTGCACTGTAGTTGCCGACCGGCATGCACGTCGTCAGCAGGACTGGCTCGGCCGTCGTCATACCGACTGGAAGGAGAAGAAAGACCCAACCGATCATTTAGAATGCCATTTAATCAAAGGAAACTAAGATCTATTCTTGACGCCTTTCGTTGGTGTCATGTGTCATCATTTTATGCAATTTCATCAGAGCATTTCCTCGTTTCCATCTGTTTCAGGGGATATGCAATTTTTAACCCTCATAGATTTTAATCATCTTCAGATCGAAATCATCTTCCAATAATCTTACATCTATGCCATACGATTAAATCGTGTATTGTACTACAATAATGCCTATACGTACCAAAAAAGAGGCGTACATTGTCACATATGTTTCTAATTCGGTGTCATATAGGACTTACTATATACATTGGTTTTACATTGCTCATTCATCTAGAAGTATGCGTAAAGAAAATCGTATTACGTTCTTAAGCGGTAAAATATGCAACAAAGAACATGCACTGTTCGTACATTGTCAATGCCTTTATACGATTCCGATTCAAAATGAACTGATTTGAGAATAAATTCGGACAACAGTTTTCGACTTCGTGTTGTACAGGGAGGTCGTTACGCCAAGAAGAAGAAGGTAGTTTTTAATTCAACTTAATTTGGGTATTTTACCAATTCCATATGTTTTGAAGGACTCGGTTTCATCTACGAAATTTTGGATTAAAAATTTTAACTCTAAATGACTCTCATGTAAAGCCTACTAAAATGAATTCCTTGAGAAAGTCGTGTTCATTTACTTGAAAACATTGCATGTTTTGCACTTCTGTTTAAAATTCATGGGTTATTTCTGATTCAAACTTATACTTCAATATTTTATATCGTCCTTTTTAGTTAAAAATAAGTTGAAATCGGTGCATAATAGCAACAAATACAGCTGGCAAACACATTGGCTAATGCCTTCCTTCAATTTTGTATGCTTTAGTATTCAGAGATGATGAAATTACGTTTGCTTACATTCTGCTCGGCCCAGTGTACTGATTGCAATAATTCGAATATATTTTTGGGAGGTTAGAGTCTCTCATGTTCGTCATGGTAGTAGGTACCTTCAGATGTATTCCGAAGCTAATTATTGGCATTCATCCAACAGTGTTGAGGCATTCAGAAATGTTCAAAAGAATAGTAATTTAAACTCTGCAGAAAAGCCATTTCTGAACCGGTTAAATAGTAATTTACTTGATACTTGAATGAATGCAACACCTTTCCTTCCGGTTGGAAAACTGTGAGGTTGACTTTGAATGCGACTTTTGGTGCGAAACTATCGGCTTAGTGTAGATCTGTTATGCACTCCAGCACGAGTGCCGTAATCAAATTAACCGTTCACGATCACTCGAGCAAAAACTCGTTTAGCGGACACGTTAGAGCCATTACCGAGCGGATGGGAGCTAAAAAGCTGTCTGGCCCGGCATCCGCCTGGTGTGAATTAATTAATCAGCCCCACCGAGGGTGACACAGGACACGAGCGAAAGGTCCGGATTCGAATTTCAGAGGGACAGACGGCGGTGCAGATGTGGTGCAGAAAAAACGTACCGTTGGCGTGCAGTGCGTGGCCCAGTTCGCCGCCCGTGAGCATACCTCGGCGCTTGAGATTGTCCTCCAGGTAGTTGAGCCGGCCGGCGAACGAGTCCGGCTTCACCAGCCCCTCGTACAGGTCCATGTCGTCGTGGTTTTTGAAGAGATTGTGCCTCGCTATCACGTCCTCCATGCCGGCCTTGTGCAGCTCCGGGATCAACCGCAGCCAGATCGACAGCTGGTGCGCTCGGAAGTGGTTCTTCATCCGTGGCTTCATGCCTACCATCACAAGCATGTGTGTGTGTGTGGGAGTGTGGGAGTGTTTGAACGAGGGGAAGAGAGGAAAAAAGCAAACGGACCGGAACATTAGCACACGGAGCGAGTGCATTGGCTCTGGCCGGGTGGGCTTTTAGCGGCCTATTACCAATTTCCAAGTATTTCTGATGGACCGGATCGTACTCCTCCCAGTTGATGCTGCGGAAGCGGTTCCGTTCGCGTGACGCCGACAGGATCGAGTCCTGCCGATGGTGCTCGTTCGGGTTGCTGAAAAAGGAAAGCGAGAGGGGAGACATCATTAGACACACTCTGCCAACCGAGCCTTTCGCCGAGCCTAGCGTTCGCGAGACCGGAGCCTCGAGTCGTGGGTCCGATAGAGGGTACGGGGAACAGAAGTTAATTACACCCTTGCTCGCCGATAAACGTGGATTTAGAAGAATGTTTTTCGGGTCGAACGGTCTTCGGTTCTTTGAAGTTGGAATTAGTGCCAGCTATGGTAGAAATTAGTTTACACGCTTGACACAGCGGGATCGTGTAATGAAGTAGAGTACATCCTCACAACGATTCAACAGGGACCCCATTTGATGGGATTGTATGTCGGTAAAGGACACATTGTGCTCTGATAAGTAGGCTTAGATGGGCTGAAGAGAGCTCTTGCTTTGATAATAGGTCGTAGGATAAATTTGCATGGTATGGTATCAAAAGCTGTGCTGAAACATTCACATTATTAGGATGTTATCAACTTGACTTGGTCAGTTTGATACACGTCCTTAATTGATTTGGAAGGTTTAAAAGTGACTGTTAGCGCTGCTAGTATTTAAATCAAAGGAAGCATTGTTTTACATCGAAGAAGACAATTAAGAAATTGAAGAGTGGAGTAGTCAGTCCCAAAAGAGAAGTGAAGCTGAACCAAGATCATTCAATAGACAGGTCGAATCGTCTCATACAAAGAGCCAAAAACCGTGGGATATTTTTTGACAGGTGGTTTGAATTTCGTTTAGTTCTTACGAGCAGCAGGAAAACTGGAGTAAAACTGCAAAATTGGTATGTTTCATCAAGTTAGGAAGTTGAGGCGATCGGTAGCTTGATTTCGGCCATATCATGGCGACCAACAGGATCAAAATTTCATGACTTCGCATCGAAAAGCACTTTCCACTACTGCTAGGTCACTGAGATCCAAAATTTCCGATTACTTGTTTCGTTAAGTAGAATGTAAACAATTTTCAAACCAGCTGTCAAAACAATGGTGGTGCAGAAAAAGGCTTTGCACCGACCTGTCTATTGAATGATCTTGAGCTGAACGGACTATTGAGCGATACTATTTTTTAGTTTTGATTTGATAGAAGTTTGCTTGAAACAAGTTTTGATTGAAGTGAAATTTGATTAAAATGTAAATGCAAATAAACGGAAAATTTACTTAAAAACATTGGCGTCAGTTGAGAACATTAAAAGAAAACGGTGCTCTCAACAGTGATACTTGGTCATCTACAATTGCTTGTTCACTTCGTCATTCAAACAGCGAAGATTTAGGCTTGTAGCACGGACTTCGATCGTAGAAATCCAATTTTCATACATATTTCGCCAAACGAACCGGATCATTATTTTTTTGTATGGAAATTGACAGCTCGATTCGATCGAATTTTTTCGATCGAAGTCCGTGCTACTAGCCTTAATTATCGATCAAAGTAGTCTTGTTAGTAGTCCGACCGACTGTCGGATGAAATCTTACCCTGTTCGCGCGAAGTTTGCCCAGTACACCATGATGGCCTCGGAAAGGGCCACCTCTGACTTGGTGTAGTTCCGCGGGAAGTGATTGAAGCCGTCCACGAGTGGAGCACCGAACACGTACGGTAGGTCCTCACCGTGCACCGTACCCATCCGCTGCGGGTAGTCCCCGTCCTTGGTCTGGTAGTCGAACACGTAGAAGAAACACTTCGGCCCGGACGGTTCCTGGCCGGGTAGTGGTGGCGGCGGGGCCAGCATGTCTCCGGTGTGCACGAGCGGCGCAACGAACTGAGCGTCGGACAGCGCCGAGACGGCGGCATCACGCATATTGATCGGATGCTGCACGGTTCGCTCCCAGTCCGTGTACTCGTTCACCACCGTGTAGAAGATCTCGCTCAGGTGGTAGGTGTACGCGTTCCGCACGTACGTCCGGAGGATCTTGTCACGCCGTTCGCCCTCGAAACCGCTCTGAATGTCGGCGGCACTGAAGCGCCAGAGAGCCTCCCCGGTGACGACGCCGAACAGTAGGTCGTAGCGACCGGCCGCACCTTGAGAGCGCTTGGAGGTGCCAGCTCGGACCGGCAGCTCGTCGATGTCCTGGTTGGACCGACCGGGCCGTATCACCACCCCGTCCACCGATGGACCGAACGCACTCAGGAAGCTCGGCGGCTGGATGTCGGCGGCGAACAGCTCCTCTAGCGGCACGTCCCGCAGGCAGTCGACGATCAGCTCGTGGTTCTTGATCAGGTCCTCCGGGATCGAGCAGTTGACCTCCTTGGCCAGCTTGAGCGCGTACACCACCGGGTCTTCGACGAGCGCCCAGGACGAGTAGGCCGAACCGGACAGCAGGATCGCCCGGTGGAACAGGCCCGGCACCATCGTCGGGGACGTCATCAGGAAGTTGATGCAGGCTGCGCCGCTCCCGTGCCCCGCCAGCGTTACCGTCGATGGGTCGCCGCCGAATTTGGCGATGTTCTGCTGGACCCAGTGCAGGGCGGCCATCTGGTCCATCAGTCCATAGTTCGCCACACGGGCGCGCAACTGTGGGCTGGGATTGGCATTAAGAAAACCTGCAGAGGAAAGAACGGACGTTGCTCTAAAATGTCCACATTCTCATAAGGTAAGTTTGAAGAATTTTTGTACACTTTCATGCCTTATTTATACGTGTTCAATATGAAAAAGAGTCGATAAGGAATATATTTCTTCAGCCTAATTGGCACTGTTAATGAAATCTAAACATTCTTTAAGGCCCTTTATGTTGGCCGTTTCTTTGAAGAAGCACATCTTGGAACATGAAACAGAGAAAATGTTATGTTATTATACAAATGTGAAGTGGATCAGCAGCACCCATAATCAACATCCGCTGATTCATTCGCTGTCCAGGAAATGCAATTTAACATCCCCGGCTTAAGAATAAAAATCATCCGACTCCGAATCGGACGGTCGGTTAAAATGAAAGGCAAACTCATTCATTTTAATGTTGATTAAAAGCACATTCGCAATTAATCGCAAAATCAATCAGTGGATTGATTGTGGGAGGGTTGCAAAAAGGGAGAAAGTGTCCGGTGCAGCTATCGGTTTGGAATGTTTCTTTAACGCCGGGTTTTCCCCGGAGCCAGACCCCCGGCTTGAACCTGATTTTTCCTTTCAAGCTTCAATCCGGAATATTCATAAATCAGAATCGGGCTCGACTTTTGCAGATGGATTAGTGTGGGTTGGGTGGGGGAAAATCAGGTTGGCAAGCAGAGGAAGTGGGAGTAGATAAAGCTGAATGGTAAGAAATTAATCATTTTGCATGATTGATGAATGGTTGCACAGTTATTTGCGGCATCGTTTTTCTTCCGTTCGAAGCATCGGTTTGATCGGTTTTAGCAATGTTGGCAATTTGTTTGAGGTAGATGTATTTTCTTCTGGTTCAAACGCGGGCTGAAAAAGCTGTTGGAGAAATCTTGAAGGTTGTGGCGAAACTTACCCAATATACCTAACCGATAGTTTAACGTAACTACGACTAAATCACTGTAACTGGCTAGTACGGTACCATCGTACGGGTTCCCGCTGTTCCACTCGAACGATTCTCCGTGTAAAAATACTATAACAGGCAGTTTCTTGTCACTTTGAGTGGCTGCAAGGAAGCAAAGGTAAAGAAAAGAAAATAAGTTATCATCAGGTGCGAAACAAATAGTATTATGTGCTAAAGCAGCAAAGAAGCTCTTGTGGGCGAAAGATTGACCGAAAAATATGGATTATCTTGTACGCAAGATCTACCCCAAAACAGGCAAATCAAGAGGATACAAAACAGATGGTTCAAAAATCGAAAGCGACTTACCATGAACTGGGGCAAATACATTCAAATACAAACAGTCCTCCGATTGGTTCTGTAAAAAAGGTAGCAAACGTTTCAAGTACTCTAGTCGTCCTTTTGGCATCTTATCTAAAGCTGCTGTTTCGTTATTTACATTCGGCAGTCGCTGGGGACAGACCGGACTAAACTTATCCGCTATCCGTATGCCGTCCCAGGGCGACGGCGTGCGGGTTGGACTAAATCTGCAATGGAGGAAGGAGAGAGAGAGAGAGAGAGAAAAAAAACAGCGATAAGAATCTGCTAACAAGCGCACCACCATTTTCGGGACCGAGACCGACACACATTTGGCGACCCAGGGAAAAGGGATGAAATTCGACCGGGAATGGAAGTTGGGTTTCTTTTTTAGGAACCGGCACTCGATACCGAACCAACCCCTTGGGGAAGGAAAACCCACGGTGCACGGTGATGAGGGTGACATTTTCTTGGCGGGTCGTATACGAACCGACTGACCCCGGGGCAAACCTAGCGGCGGCTCGAAAGTAGTTTTGATTGGTTTCAAATTTGGTACGGAACGAGTTTCTTAACGATGCCCGATTTGGTGTTTTTACGAGCCGTCAGCTGAAGATGGAAGACAAAACGACCCGCCCTGTTGGATGTGTCCTACTGGGAATGGGAAGTGATCATCGAGTCCATTTTCTGCCATACTTTCTTATCATCGAGGGACACTCGAGCTTGCAACTTGGGGTAACCATTTGAATCGCATCGAGAATTGTCAATCGATTCGCACTATCATTTCGACCACCCGATAACGTGTTTTGAAAATCCATTTGAAATAGATGCTTTCAAATGGGGTTTAAAGTAATTCTTTTGTTTCAGTTTATGAATTCGAAGCAAGCTCGAGCATTAAGAAAAGGAATGTTGTAAGCTGATATTGTTGCAGTTGGTTATGAACTTTTTCTTTTTTTAAACATGCAAATAGATAGCATTCATGGAAATAGTAATTACTGCGTAACATATCGTTACGGAAAAATGATAAGCATTGTTCGAATCGATACGTTCATAATAATAATCCATGTCAAAACTTCTTCTGGGAAACTGGAAACGATTTTTTCCCTTTTTAATTTCAAATGTTTCAATTATTCCTTTTTATTCTTCGCGCTTGAAATGCTATATTGGTTCGATTTGCTCTAAACGGTATTGGTCCATTTTTTTCCACACTTCGTGTGCTTCATGCGAATGTTACCATGGAATTTTATGCAATATTTCAGCATATAATCAGTGGCACGATCGTTTGATCTTTAGCATGACGCAAATGCAATATATAGGATTTTCATCTTCTCTCTTTCCCCTTCCTATAAACTGTCCCAATAATCAGGGGACCATTGGATTGTTTTTATTTAATTTAAAACCTAGAAAATTAACCAGCAATGAACAATAACGCGATTCCGGGAAACGACAGAGACGTTGGAGGTAGGAAAGAATGGCAACCTTTTACCGCTGCCTTTTAATCAGATGCAAATAAAATGCAATACACTGGTGGCAACTACCGATGGCTTGATTGAACGCCTCTTTTTCCGTATAGAGAGCCAGACGAGTAGTTTCAAAGACCATATATATCAATCGAATCATATCACTGGCCTATTATGGTAGGTGATTTTGTTCGACAAATTTCTTTCCATCCCAATTAGCCAACAGGCGTCGAATAGCGTCAGTGTCTGGCGGGTGGGCAGGGGGGTTTTTTTTGAGGGGGAGTGAGAAAAATCTACAACTGTACAGAATTTAAATTAGCACCCATTTTAACAGAAGTGCTGGAGGTGAGTGGGAAGTGGTTTCGAATTGAATTGCGGCCGGCAACCGGGACGGGATTGATTTGTTCGCGCGCCCGTTCGGGTCGTTTTATTTTACGGATATTTTTATTTGTGCCAATCATGTGCGAAGCGTGGTGCATTGACGTCGCACATTCCACGGCAAAGGGTTGAGAGGATGACAAAAGGGTGAACGCAAGTCAAATTTCCCACATCCACAGTTTTTCGACCAATCGAACGCCAGCAGCTGCTGCTGTGGGGAAAGCGTTGCGGATACAAATGCGGCTGCATTGGAGCTGATGGAGTGCCGGACGCAATCGTACAGCTATATCATTCATTTTGCGCATCGTTGTCGTGGGCGATAGAAGGGCCAGCGAGTAGTGGAGTAAAGGGGTGGGTTGATGGAATAGTTTTCAATCAGAAAAACAGCATCACGATAATCCATCGCATGCAATCGAATGCATAGTGAAGGGATTTTCCATCCACACGGTGACTAATAAGTTGCACAACGACAACATAACCATTTGGTGTTACTGATTTGAGTGTTTTTCTTTTGATCTTTCGAAAGCATATGCGCTCAACATAAATCGGGATGAAATAATTACTTTATTTAGATTTGCAATAGTTTGGGGCAGGGTAAAAGTGATTATTTTTAGTTTTTCCCTGCGCTGGTTTAATTTATGAATATTGTTCAACGCAATC
>KE524970.1:37328-54722 GCA_000441895.2 Anopheles sinensis
CGAAACAATTAATGTTTTAAGTAATCTATCTTTAAATTTAATATTCAAATCCATTTTTGGTTCCAACTAGACTTCGTACGTATCAACTATATTAATTCAATAAATTCAGTCGGTTTAATTAAACTTTCTGAAATAACTACACTCGAAACAACAATAGCACCACACTGTTTTTTGCCGATATCTTTTAAATGTCCATAAAATTTGAATCAATGAAATTTGAAAAATCCTAGTTGTGCTATTTTTACTTCCAGGCCATTTTAACGAATCATTTGACTTAAACGTTAATAGACCAAATTAGTACAATCGTAACTCACTGAAAAGTTGTAAAAGTGATTGGGCTAACGTTGAAAAGTTGTAAAAGTGATTGGGCTAACGTTCCAAACTGGAAAAAGATCAAATTTTATGGATGTTTAAATGACATCGGCAAAAAACAGGGTGGTGCTATTCTTGTCTCCTCGGGTGTAGTTGATTCGATTCAGCTTTTCTTCTCATGAAAATCTTAGAGAACAACTTTAATCAGTGGTTCAATCCAGAACAAGTCAATGAATAAAAGAATATCAATTTTAATCATCTCGTTTATAAGAATCGTTGGCGCTCAGCAGGTGTTCTGAATTTGATACTTAAATCCATACCTTCCTCATCCCACCTCTCTGCCCTCCATCTATCCATCCCTCCTAGCCGTGTTTGTGTATAGCATTAAGAATGCGGAACGGCAACCCGACGCGGCCGAAATGATAAATGGTATCGATTATGGGTGTTTTCACCGAGTGGCCACTTTTCCACCGGCCAAAAAGCTTTCCCCACGACACGAGAAGTAGCAACAGAACGAAGGCCTTGACGGAGATGTTTGCCATTCGTCTGAATTCTTCCAGTTGTCCGGGTTTCATCCAACCAGCGATGGATGGACCGATGGACGGATGGATGGATGGCTTTGAAAGTGAGAGCATCCAAATGAAATAAAATGACGTCGGAAAAAGCGTTCGCACGGTGGTGCCGTGTGCGTGTGTGAGTGTCCTACATCCTGTTATGGCCTCTATTGGTTGGTGATGGTGTCCAACTGTCGCATCGTTTTGCCCTCCAGCTGAGCGAATGCATTACATTCACCGTCCGTTCGATGACCCGACGTGTTTGGAGGGGTGGTTTTCGGAGCTTCGGGAGAGAGAGAGAGAGCGAAGAAAGGAAGCCTAGTGACACTTCCGGCAGGCGCCAGTGGATTAGCCCAACCGGCCAGAGCGGCCGTAGACGCCATTTGCATCGGCCCGATTCCTGCTCGCAGCATGATTAATGGTAAAACACAATTTAATCCGACGAAGAACGTACATGGACGTGTTTCGATGCGATGGAATCTGTCTGCTTTGCGAAACGGTGTTTGGTTCGATTTAAAGTGCCCGTTGTGTGTGGACAAGTGTTCAGTTAGTTTAGCTCTTGTTGATCCGCCTTCAACTGAAAAGCAATCTTGTAAAAATAATCTTACATTGCTTCCCTTTTTTACGTGAAACGATTCGTTACAAAATCTACATGAACTGATCTAACCAAAAATTACTTTCATGACCACAAAAAAGATCCTAGATTTAATCAATTTATTCAAATTTCTTCATGATATTTCAACGAATTGTCATAAAGTTGCAAAGCTTCGACCTCTTGTCAGATCTTGGCCACGTTCGTGGATATCAAAACTCGCACCGAAATTTCTTCAGCGTTAATGTAATCAACACTTTTTAGAGTTAGATTGTTTATCACGAAATCAGGGAAACCTCAAAAGAAAGCAAAATAAATGAAAATGAGATGTGGGAGAGAAAAAGCAGCCTTCGATTAACATTTTGTCCCGTTCGAATGGCCCATACTTTGCTCGGTTTCATGCCGTTTTGCTAAATTCTTGATCTCGAGAAGCCGTTCGGCGCTATGTTTTCTTTTCCTTTGAATGCTTCATACGGCGCACGAGATGGTTTTTTCTTCCGCTGTGTTCCAATTCGATTAATTATTCATTATTTCGTATTTTGCTGTGCAATGGTGGTGACATTTTAGTTAAAAAAGAAAGGAGCGATATCAACATACCTATTTCTATTGTGAGGGGGTGAAGGAGGTTGGATTTTCATTTTGTGTTCCATCGGTTCAACATCGAGGTTTTTTCGGAACATTATTCTCAACCAAGCCCCAAAGCAAAAAGTATGCCCCGGTGTGGCTTCTTCGAAAAGAATTTAATTAGGAAATTACACAACCAGTTGACGCCGATGTCGATGGGTGAGGAATCTTAACGAAACACGAAAATAATCATCATGTTTAATTCGGTTGGTAATGGTAAAAGAAGAGTGTAATTTCCAAAGGTAGGGAGTTGCAAACGTTACAATTATTATATGAATATAAAAAAATCATATCTTTTTAGTTAAATTGTCCAACTTTAACTTCGTATTCTTTTTCTCAACTCATGTCTTATCTTGCGTTCTATATATTAAAGGTAGATCCATCCCTATTTATTGATTCTTATTTAAATATCCTCTCTTTGGAGTAAAAAGAAATACAATGTGATTGGGAAAATAATTTCCATACATTAGGCTATCAACAAATTGTTCAAGGCTTGAAAACAAGTCCTGGTTTGGATTTGAAATTAAAAACTGCCAGACCAATGCAGCCCTTGTTGGTGTAAACACAACTAATTGAATGAAACATGTAGCAACGTAAACGAAGGTCAACACTCAACAAGTGTCCTACGATATCGAGTGCCAATCCATTTCCCCCATTTCCGCCACGACCAACAACTGAGATGTCCTATTCTGGAACGGATTCTCGGCGTCGGTTTAGGAAAAGAAAGGTGGGGTGATTTTTCCAGCGGCGCATAAAAGCGAACCGAGCGAGACTTAACCTGACGAACGAAAATAAATCTCAGCAAGCCGTCCAAGTGTCGCCACCATGGCAGCCAGCAGAGTCGGGGCGCCAGAAAGCACCACGCTTGGCTCATTTACTTCTTCGTTCGCATTCTACTATTTTTCCAACCAGCACACACACACACGCACACAAACACGCAACACATACAAACAGTCACTTGTTGTGCTTGCCGTCCTTGTTGACGTTCTGCCGAAACCGTTCCGCTCCAATGGCACACTAATGGCGGCCGACGTCCCGGCCGGTTAGTATCGAAGTAACACGCATAAACAGTAGATTGCTGTTGACTTTATCAATATTCTCGGCAACGCGGGAGTGCTGTAGCGATGGTTCTTTGGCGCTGCCTTCGCTTTACCGAAGGCTTTTCCCGGTACTTCCCTTTGGCGCACCAGAGCAAACCGGGTTGATGCGTGAATTATGTTTCATTAAGACGTTCGATGCCTCCTTTCACTTCCTCCGTTCAGCCCGTCGATTGACACCACCCCACGAGCAGGCGCTTGTTTTTCGGCCAATTCTTAACGCCCCGCTGACGTCCCCGGTGTTGGTAACGGTGGCGATCAAAAATATTGATGGCTTGCGTGTGCGATTAAGACGATAATTTCCACCCACCCTCCACCCACTCTTTCAAGGTCCCATCGACCAGAACGCCGGTGACGTCGACATAAATAAGCAAGCCAGCGCTGATCGATCGATCGATCCGGAAAAATAGCGAAACAAACGTTCGATTGCGATTGTTATTCGAAATCAACGTCACTTCCGGCGGGCGTGCTTTAATGGGTCGGCCGTTTTTTTTCCCCACTCCCGAAAACGTGCCACTAATAAAGCACTACGGTTTGATGAACTTTGTCCGGCACGGCGCTCGCAGCGAAATTGATCAGAGAATTAAAAGATTATCACCATCTCCGGGAGCGTCCGCGAACGATTTCTTTCTCCATTTTGCGTACCGGAATATTTCGCCACGTCCGCGCTCCCGAGGAAGCAATATCGAATTAAGTTGATTTTTATTTAATCGTCCATTCCGACCGAAATGGCATTAGAGCGAAGGTGGGAGGGGGGGTCCAACCACGATGACCTCCGGACTCGAAGAGATTTCCGGTCTTTTTGGGGGGGAGGGGGGGAGTTTTCCACCGTCCATTGCCCGCTGGACTCCTTAATCTTTCATGCGTCCCGCTATTTCGGGTGTGGGAGGGGAGAAACTTTTTCGCTTCACGCCTCCTTCCAAGACGTCACCTTCGGAAGAACATTTTTTCCTCCTGCCTGCGAAGCACAACACCAACGGACGGATGGCCGCCGTTTTTGCTGCTCGTAGCTTCATTAGCGACGAAACGATAATGACGCAAAGGGGAGGAAGAAAACAGGGGATTGGAATGTTCGGCGCGCTCAGAACGGAAGCGACCATTCTGTGATTGAAGCTTTAATCGCAAGAGTTAATTAAATAACCAAACGAGTTTTTGACATCTTCACTGTGGTTTGATTACGTTTCGCAGAGGGGTTAGTGGGACAGATTTTGCATTGGCATTTGGCCTTCGGTTGGACGAAAATCTTTGACCTTTTAGGGAGAAACGTAAATATTAAATGAAAAAAAACAAAATAAACATCCAATCATGTTGAGTGTGAAATCTTATATTTACTAAAAACGACATCGATATTAGTGTTCACTTTATAAACATTTCATATTCCATTTAAAGATCTGATGGAGGCGCCTGGTGTTTTACATTTTTTCTATTTTGCCTCGGGAAAACTTTTCTTACCAATCGTTAAAATAAATCTTTTAAGTGCTCTATTTACTCCTATCTACACATTTGATTAAACTCCCAGTAGCTTTTCACTTTAAATTTATTAAAGCCATCATATATCAGCGCAGAAAAAGATCAACCAGCGGGAAAGCGGTACTACCGATAATAACAACAATACACCAGAAACAGCCCCTGGACTACATTAAAGGAGCAATTACAATGGCTCGGTGTTTGCTCGCCGGCTTCCTTTGCCGACCGGGGCTCTCCCCTATTTGTAATTAGCAACCATAGCGATGAGGACCAAAGGCAGCCGAAAAGTAAATCTTAATCCTCGCCAGTTCCAAATTAAGCGCCACTGTTTCGGCGTCCAGCAGTTTCCAACATCCGCCTAGCACTGGTCGGGAGGGGAGTGTGGGAGGTGGTGTTTTTATACACTCAATTTTCACCCCTCACCTCTACCTCCTCCTGTGACATAAAGGCGTTTTGGGGGGGAATTTTTGCGCCCCGCTTTGTTTCCCCCCCAACTGCTTGGTTCTGGAAACGTGGAAAATTCACTCGCCCTATTCTACGCCCGCTCCCATAGTGGTCCATAATGAGCTCTACGAGTCGGTGGATTCTGTTTTTACCTTCTCGAAGAAAACCTTCCTTCGGCTTCATCTTCCTTCTTGGCTAAATATTTCCCCACTCATTCCCTCGAAATGACCGGAAGGATGCTTGGTTTCATTGTGCACTTGCGATTCGGCGTGAATAGCAACACTTCATTACCCTGCTGTTGACCTGCCGTTGGTAGAAGGCGCTTGCCGAGGTTCACATTGCGTCACACTTTCCCACAACCTCTGGCACCGACGAAAGGGAAGCTGCGACGCCCAGTTTCCGGCCAGTATGCTGGTAAATAAAACTTTAACTCTATTTAAATGCTCCCACTCATTTCCCCAGGCCATGGCCAGTGAGAATGGCCGGCATAAAGGCTCAGACTCGGTCACAAAATGTGCTACGTCGGCAAACAGAAACGGCGCTTCATCTCAGAACTTTGAAGGACATTTTTGCGGTGCCACCGAAGGCAAAACCCGGCTCGGTTCGGTTTAACCTGCCCGGAGAGAAGTCGTAAGCGTTCGTTAATGTTCAGCTTTATTTTTCCAGAATTTGAAGAAAATTGGTAGATCATTCGGCTTCAGGAATAGTTAGAATTTCAAATTTATTCCGTTAACCCATGGGATAAGAACAATTTTACCATTTAAATAATCCTTAGAAAAAATAATCCAGAAGACAAAGCCATATTGTTATTTTCATACATAGCATGATTTTTCCGGTTTATAAATAAACACAACTTTTGAAATCGGCAAATTTAAATGCCGCTCACGCAAGGGTTTATTAAAAATCAACCAACGCCGATTCATCCCTCGAGCAAACGAGCAGCAAAGTACTACGAATTGTAAAATTACACCACACCGTTCTGGGCCGCAAGAAGACGACCAAGAAGTTAAGGTGAATCGATTCCGGCAAAGCGCCCCGAGGCGGTCAAAGGAAATACAACTCTCGGGCAATAAACTCCGCGTTTCCACGGGTGGCAGGTGAAGAAGTCAGGCTGTCAGGGGCAAATTAAAATATTTGCTGAATAGCTTTGGGAATTCTCACGGAAAGTTTCGAAGTTCGGAAGCGTCCAACACTTACCCTTGCCCCTTTCCTGCCTTGTCATCGATAGCGATTTGACGGTCGGTGATGGAGTGTCAATATTTACGATTCCGGTTCTACTCCCACAGACTGGACCCGATCGTTCCGGTCTCTTGTCCCTTTCATGCTTCTTCCCACTGCCGTTTCCATCTTCTGAACCAGGGGTTGTATTTTTCGAGGCCCTTCGAGACTCGCCCATCCAGACCGAAGCGAAGCTGGATGGTTTATCGATGCTCGTTGGGGAAAAACATTTCCAAGAAACCCGATTTACTGCGGGGTAAAAACGGTGGATCGCATCGGGGTCACGAAATACAGAAGAATATACAACATCTTCCCCTTCCTCTTATTCTTAGACGAGCGTTAGACGGCAATCTTAAGGACACTTTTGAGAGTAGTGAACCGTCTCTGGTAGTATTTGCAGATTGTCCGACGGGATCCTTCCATGGGAAATGGATAGGAAAAAGAGGAAGGGCGACGGGAATGAATTGGGAGGCGTTAAATGTTTCAAGATTTACAACTCTAATTACGGCAACCAGGAAGCAACTACGACTTCCCTCCACCGATATGTGCCACGTTGTGCTGCATTCGAGAACGGGCGGTTATCTTGTGCCTTTGCCGGAAGCGGAAGATGGTTCTCACACACAAAACCCCGCGTTGCTTCCCCAGCCCCTTCCGCATTTGACTTCCGCAGCCGTTGTCGTCATCGTCGACGATCGACTTAATTACTTCTGGCTGCCTTCCTGGTAGGAGCCGTAAGAACTGCTGCCGTAAGTTTATTGCTAATCTCAAATGTAATCAAAAGTTTACAATGCATTCAACCGATGACACATATGAGGCATGCGCCCGACTTCCGCCCCACGGGGTGAATTCTTTTCGGAACCGTAGGGCCATATAAATGTTGGGAAAATTTACAGCCCGTTACTGTGACGATACCGTGTGGAGGGAAGCATACCGGGGAACACGAGTTTTACACCAAAACCGTCCTTGTGGAGGGTTCGTTGCTTATCGTTTTTGTGTTTTAAATTCTTTCAAAGGAGAAAGGTAAACCAAGTTTCACAATGTAGAAAATATTTTAATTCACATGATAGAAAGTATGTAGAATTTCCCTTTCAACCCCAGAAGAGCTTTAATTTGTGAAGCTTCTTTAAAAGAAAAAGGATATTATTATAACCTTAAATGGGTGACAGTTTGTTCCTGAAACTGAAAGCCCTCAAATTTTGTTTCCGATGGGTTTTTGCCATTCCATTCAACCATTTGGAGCACAAAATAAACAAACAAAAAAACATATTCCACAGTATCTGAATAAATGATCTGCTGAAGCACCCGACGTTTTAAAAATGTCGTAAACAGATTGCGTGAAAAGCGGCTCCACGCACCAGCAAACCGCATCCATCGGAGGCTTTTGTTTAGAATCTCCTTGCTCCGCCCGCGACTCCTTTCCGGTTCTTTATGTTGGAGTTCTTTTCTCGTTTCTCCCCGCACACTTTGCAAAACACTCGAGATTTGTTCTTGCACTTCGTCGGCCCCGAAACCATCAAGTGGAGGTAACTGATTGCAAAGGAAACCCCATTCTTTTCTATTGTTTTTTGCGTCGCAGCCACCATCATTTAGGCTCGAAAGAAAGAAAAAAAAACTGGAGGGAAAAAGTTTGGCACTTTGCAAATAAGCCGAAGAATCTGCTCAAGTGTCGATCGAAATTGAACGGGACGTAGCCGGAATCAGTGCAGAAACTTCTCGATTTTCGGTATCATTGTTTTGGAACTTTTCTTCTTCTTTACTCAGTCGGTTGGGGTTTGGTTTTTGAATGCTTTTCTGCTCAATCGAAAGATCGTTGTTGGACTTTTCCTTACGTCCGCCCACACTGCGAAGTGGAAATTGATTTTAACGCATGCTCTAACCATCGTGGCACTGTTTTTCCGCTTCATTTTCCGTGCTACGTTGAGTACTGTCAACTTTTTAAATTTTCTTACAAGCCAACCCATCGTGAATCTTTGACGCAGAGAACTAAATTTAATTTATAATAAGTTCATTAATTTATCAATATAACTGATCATTTAATAATAAGTAAAAGTGAAAAATATGTACAAACAAATACAGGAATGTGCATATGCTGCTATTGTAATTCAACTGGAAATGAAACCAGGCACTATCACCGAATTTGATTGCCTAACCTTCGAAACAGTTCACAAACGTTCAAACCAGAAGAAAGAAACCAACACTTGGGAAATATAATTCCTTCGTAAAGAATTTTACAAATGGCCTAACCGATACCGTCACATATGACAACGCCAAAACACGTGGAAGAAAAAATTTGGTGGTGCATACGTGGAAAAATTTAACAATATATGCCTTACAAGAGCCACGCCATTCCACGATGGAGGCAAAGGATGCGTTGGGAGGAAACATTAGAATGCCGACTTTATATGGTTTCGCGCCGCGCCGGATCACAAATCACTCGCACGAATCGTTGTTTCATGAAGACAAAAAAGGGCAAAAGGTATGTGAAGGGATGAAAAATGTTTATGAGATTGCGTTGTGTAATGCTTTCCCCTTTGTACAACCGAACATTTGCCGGTTGGCCAGATTGAACATTTTGTTTACATAACCACTTTCGCAAGAAGAGGCTTTGACTTCATGGAAAGATGTTTCCACTCGACTTGAATTTATAAATAAAATGCAATCACAGCACATCAACGTTTTATAAAATAACTTGATTGAGTTGTAGTAAATATAATTACGAATGTGTATGAAAAACTTCCGTTACTATTTAGTACAATTTATAAATAATATAATTTGAGTGTTTGTCAAGCCAACGCCATTCAAGGCCATTCAAGATAATCTTTAAAATCTCTAGGATATTTTTAGTAAGACATCGCTTGAAAACACGATTTGTTTACGTGTTTCGTAATTGGTTTTATCTAATAGGGTGTCCGGGGCCTCTCATATTCGGTCACCTCCAGCAAGTGACCTTGATTGCTACAAGGCTGTTGCAATCTTCCACTGCAACTAAACAGCGGACAAGCCGGAACCAACCCGGCTGCCTGTTTTTGCTTTCCCCACCCCGAATGGCCGAACGGAAGGTGCCACGACTGAATAAATTTATCCCTGCTGACGTAGCGTTGCTCCATTTTGCTTTGCGCGTGTCCTTTCCCCCCCAGGGGTACGAAGAACTGTGTCCCCCAATCGGGTGGCAAAACAAGCGAAATCGGCCACCGCCGCCAACCTTTAACCACAGGAGCGTGCAAAGCCGACACAAAAAGAGGAAGAAAAAAGACGCGGAAAATAAGGATGGAGTGTGAAAAATTCATTCAAATTAATTCATTTTATGCGCGCCGTCTGACACTTGTTTGTGTGTGTGTGTGTGTGTGAGTGTTGTTTCCTTCGGTCTGCTTCGGGCGGCAGGGAAAAGCCATCGCTTTCGATGGCATACTTTTCGTCCGCCGTGGCGTTGGTAAAGGCAAGCAATTTGGAGAAAGCAAACGCACAAACGTCACAAACTGTTTGTGGTGGACTTTTGATTCTAGCGCGTAAGAAAAATGTTGTTGCCCCGGAGTTGTTGTCGAGAGTTTTGATAAGGAGCTGAAAGTGATAGAAAAACCATGCTTGCTTCCACTTGCTTTCACCAACACGTTTGGTGTCCGGAATCGCACTCTAAACTCTCGAGCGAATATCGGGATATTTTTACCGGCCAGACGGGGCAGAAACACAAACGATCGAGGCAACACCATCAGCATAATGATGGCCGACGACTTTGGTCGATAGTTGCAATCAGGTGTCGGTAAATTGGTTTGCAGAATGGTAGCCGTCCTCGTCATCATCATCACCTGTATGCATGTCAGTCTCCCTCTCTTGGTCTGGACAGATCGAAGGAGAATTGTGTGTGAGTGTTTTTTTAGTTTTTGTTGAGTTTTCCAACCAGGAAGTCAAGCACCATCCCTAGCTGCCGGCTTGAAGATGGAATAGAATTTTTGAAAACAATCTACAGCACGTTGTTCGCGTCGTTGAATATGCAATGAACCGAAGCTGCATAAAGCGATGGTTGCGATTATCATAACCTTCAGGCGGACTAACAAGGCCACACGTTGTTGGACTCCTTCCTGCCGAAATCCAGGCTAATGGTGTGCGTCGAAAAGACGCTTCGACTTGGGCCCCAAATTCGACTTCCAGCCCTGTGGAGTTCCTTTGGCATCGTGCGCGAACAGTAATTTGGAAATCCGAAGCTACCGGAAGATTACATCGTTGCAGCGAAGCCCAAACTCAGCGATTTGTTGGCGCTAATCACTGCAACCCGGGCACATTATCTTCATTATCATCCGAAAGGCAATTATTTGATACCGAAGTATTACCGTGACGTTTTCCACCGCAGCCAAGGAAAGGTGGTAACGTGGTACGTGAAAATAATTCAACCTGAGCTTCCGGGTGTGCAATGAGCACTTCCTGCAACGTCTCTATGTACGGGTAATCCTTTCCCCATGGGCTGGCTAAAATAGCTGCATGCCGGTCCAGCCATTCCGACGGTTCGACACGACGGACGGTTCTCGCGACGGTCGAAAAGCCACGACCGCTCGCGTTGACCTTTCGCTTGGCTCACGTTTATGTATGCGGCGGTGGCATGATTTATGCGATTCCGGATTCCGGTAGCAGCCGGGCACGCTTCGCCTCCCGAAGCCGAACGGTCGAGCGTGGGTTCACCGGAGATCCGCACGCTGAATGAAAGTGCACCGGATCCTGCTTGGAACAGGGAGGGAAATCTTTTTTCCCACGCCCACGCCGATGCAGTCTGCGGTGCAGTACCGAGCAACGACGACGGCAACCTACGAAACGCAACACGAGAACGAGAACAAAACGGATGTTATTTTCTACATCTCACTGAAAAACGCATTGAACAATGGTGGACTACGCGAGGTTGTTCGATGTGTTTGGATACGGATTAGACTTTAGGTCATGAACGTTCCTACTCATGATACCTACTCATTTGTTGTTTAATTTCGTCATTCGATAAATTAAAGAAACTCGATACTAACCCCATTTCAAACCGACATTCTGCAGCTCGTTTACTCTCAATATCCTTAAGCTATCGCGCCGAGAACGATAATAGTATTAGCGTGAGATAGCTTTTGTAATACTTTGTAACGTGTTTGGCAATCGGCAATCGGCGGATCGTTGCATCGGCTTACAATTCTCTCTTACCATTTTTACTCGACACGTTAATGGATTTTTGCTGGTGCACTTACGATTTAATTAACTCTGACCCTCTGTACGTTAGTCGACGGAACACGGAAGTACTTTTCGTTGGAAATAATCCTCCAGTACAACGGCCATACTGAAAGGAACCGATCCGCATGCTACAACAAAATGTGTGAAGCAGATGGAAATGGTCCGAATGTTGTCCATAAGCTCTGTACTTTTGACACAAATGATGGGTAAAATAAAAGATCTATTTTTTATCGATATGTGTACCTCCAGTGAAAGATTCTTTTCGGTTTACCCCCTTTCATGGAATGGCCCATTTCCGTCCGTTGTTTTAGCGCCACCGGGGGACAGCATCACCTGGACGGATCTGGTGCGCATCCGCACTGCACTCGCTGGGTACAATATGTGTCAAGGTCCTCGACTCGGAAAGGTAACGATTTTCGCGCTTAACCGCGACCTTAATCGCTTTTCCAGCCTTCGCCCTGCTGCATTTACCCTTGGTGCAACGCTTTGCCCTGAATATCGGAGTTCCGTGCTTCGAAAACACCTTAAAGGCTGTTTCCTTGCCAGTTTCGTTGACAAAGTCAGGTAGATCTATAGGCAAATTTCAGCCCTTTTTTGAGATTCGTCACAAATTTATTTCTGAGATAGAAGATGCATGATCCTACCTAAAAAGATAAAGGAAGATTAGAATCCATTCAAAATCCAACAAAACAAAATCCTCAATAAAAAACCCAAATGTTTATTGATTTGCAATTGAACCAAATATCTTTCGGGATTTTATTGTCATTGCACAATCATAATACTTTACGCTGAAGCTGCCGAAACGGGAAGGGCTTTACAAGTGTATTTACATCTTTGATTTCATGGGACATAAAACACCTTCATAGGGAACACGAGCCGCAGATAAAAAGATCTTTAGTACCGTGAAATTCCTATGCATGGAGTGCATATATTTGAGAACACGTGTCGATGTCTGAGTTACGCGTTAACTTGGCTCAAATAACGCAGAACCCTGCGATACCTGAAGCTCTAAAATGTTAAGTGTGTGTAATGAAATAAAACAGAAAAAGGATCAATTGCCAAAAGAGAAATTGCAAGGGTCTGGATGATGTACTTTAAATTTGTACGAGGAAAACCCCGTCGAAATAGACCCAATCCATGAATTTAAAGATAGATGTGCAATTTGTTCGATACAAAGAGCAAATTTAAAGCGAATTAGTAGTAAAAATTAATTTTGTTCTAAATCACACTTTAAGTGTTGCATGACAAATGTTCCGCATATGGTTCAAACGGACAAATATAAAGAAACTCCAATTTAGATCCCCGGAAACCGGAATAAAATTCCGGTAGACCCTCTAGTAGAGTCGTTCTACCGGATTTTTGTCCGGAAGACAACGGAGGATGAAATATTAGAATCATTTTTCCTATGACGAACGATAGAACTCTACGAAGGCACCGGGAAAGTAGAAGGGAAGAAAAATGTAAAAGTTTCCTAAAATAAATGCCTTGCTTCGTTCCACTTGATGGAAAATATGTAAAAGGTAGACTTCCCGGCTTGGCAAAGATGACCGTCGTCTTAAAAAACAGCGCATCATCAAACCGATGGAAAGGCACGTTTTTGTGGTAAGGATTAATTGTGCCTAATGAAGCCAAATGTCCCCGTGATAAATTACCCACTTAGTACTGTGCGGGAAGTGCAGCAAAATATAATTATGCAATTAATTCACAGATTTATAAACTCTCGGATTTCTTATGCTGAGGAACGAAAGAATTTCGATAAAAGACTATTTTCTTTGATAATGCATAGCGCTAGTTTTTCAGTTTTTAAACATTTGTCTAAGTTTCTAATGATCCAGTGTGATGCATAAGTAATAGTTCGAAATGTTCTTCTACATCGTGGCATGCCTGAACAGTTTAAGTACATTCGATAATCCCACGAACGAGGGCGAAAGAAGGTTAAACATGTGTGTCAACCATGTTTATCGGTTCGCTCGTAAAACTATCTACTTCTACTTTCCCTCTAGCCAGAGTTTTACGATCCAATGCGGATAAGTATGCTTACCTTTTCCTCTTCTTTTACGATGTGTCGATGTAAGTAGAGTTTGTTTTTTCTAGACACTTTTATGAACTTTCCTTGTTGCATTGGCCGATGAGACCGATGCATTGAGTTTTCAGCAAATATGTTTTTTTTCTTATCTTTGCGGGATAACAATTCACTGTTGGGTGAAGTCCAGTTCATCAACTGAGCAAAGTTTGTAACACCGTGAAAAATGGTTCAATAATTTATAAAAAGTTTATGAAAAGTAAACGTTTATGTTTTTGTTTATCTCATGCTCAAAAATAATAATAATATACACCTTGGTCAAACTGTCATTCGATCATCAGCCGCTATTATTTAATTAGATATTTGAAAAGATGTGTTGAAAACGTATTACCGTAATAAACAATTAAAGAAAATCTGCAATAATTTTTAAGAATATTTTTAATTCTGTAAATTATCAGAAATGTTTAAAATTAACCAAACAAGAGATAGGTTTTAGCCGCCCGATCTATTCAGCCGCCACAACGAATGACAGTTGATCATGTGCGGCCGAAGGCTACCTAAGCAACCCTGACGTTTGCTGTAACGGTCGTAAACTTCACTTTCGAATCATAACCGTGCTGCAGTCGCCGCTAGTGAGACGCTGTTGTGCTTGTAACGAAAACTTTTCATTGAATGGTTCGCAATATCTAACAGAATGGAATTATCGTTGGTGGCTCAATTCGATGAGCTTCGCCGGTCGTGTGATGTGTTGCGTGATGGCACGGCCGAGGTGGAATTTCTCCGCTTCGCCCAGCTACAGGACGAGTGCCGGATGCAGTGGCTCAAATCGATCGAGGAGGCCCAGCGCTTGCAGCGCGAGCTGGACAATGCATTGCGCAGCATAACAGCCCTGGAGTCGAAATTGTTTCACGCACGCAAACTCCTCGAAACGGAAACGAAAGCCCGGAAACATGCCGAAAAGGAACGGGATTTGGTCGAGGGGAAGATGCTGGATGTGTTCGAGATAGTAAGGAACGAGCATACGCTGCGGGATGTGACGCGTGAAAGATTGGCCGAGTTTGAGCGAGTGCCGCGCCGCAGATCCCGTCACGGCCACGGTCATCACTCGGAGCTGAACGGTGGAGAAGTGGACAACGACATCAACTCGACGGGTTCGTTTTTGGTCGATCTATCGCTGACACAGTCGGAGGACGACTTTCTCGAGCCTTTGAAGGCGCAAACGAAGCGCAAGTCCTGGAAGAAGCATCGTCCGTCGTACAACAACAATGTCAGCTTCAAGGTACCGCAGGATCCTCCTAAGCAGAAAGCGATGGAAATTAATTCAACTGCCACCACGATGGAACCACGTGGGCTGGGAGAAATCATTGCCCACGCCAAGGTGACCGTCCCGACCGGTAACGACGGTGGACCAATTTTAGCCGAATCTACCTTCCGCACGGCGGCTCCTCAACAAAATAACGGTCCTGCCGTTTCTAGCTGCGCTTCATCCAACTCCACGGCTGCTACGATTGTGAACGTTCCACCACCAACAACACCATCCGAGAAGCCAGAGATGAAGAAAACAATCATACAACGGCAACACGATCTGGCCAGCAAGACGTACATCGCCTCGGACACGTGCAACCAGTGCCAGGAACGCATCCGTTTTGGCTACAATGGACTCAAGTGTCGCGAGTGCAAAGCCACCTTTCACCTCTACTGCCGGGAGAAAATATCGTTCCCCTGTGTTCCGCAATCGCAGACGAAGAACGGACGGCGTGGTACAGCGAGCACGGCGGCCACCAATGCGCCCACTACCCCGCAGGCACCGGGCGTATCGAAATTCATGCTAGAAGATTTCTGTCCCTCGTCCAGCCCTCGCATTCCGGCCCTCATCGTGCACTGCGTAAGCGAAATCGAACACCGTGGCCTCGTGGAGGAAGGCTTGTATCGTGTGAGCGCCTCCGAGCGGGAAGTGCGTACGCTGAAGGAAAAGTTCCTCCGCGGCAAAACCATCCCGACGCTCGGTCAGATCGACGTGCATGTTCTGTGCGGCTGCGTGAAGGACTTTTTACGGACGCTCCGAGAGCCGCTCATTCCACCCGCCCTCTACCCCGAGTATAGGAACTTCGCTGCCACAAACTCTGGGCTGGACATTAATCAGCGAAACTTCGACGCGCTCTGCCAGCTGATCGAACGGATGCCCGAACCGAACCGGGACACGCTGGCGTTCCTGATGCTGCACTTCCAGCGCGTCGCTCAATCCGAGCGAACCAAAATGTCGGTCGACAATCTGGCGCGCGTATTCGCCCCGACCCTCGTCGGTTACTCTCGGCCAGATCTGGACCTGAACGATATGTGCGCCGAAACTTTCATCCAAGTCATCATCCTCCAAAGTATGCTGCACATCCCGACCGACTACTGGAGTCGGTTCATTATGTTGCAGTCGGCAAACGAGAACGGCGACAGCAATGGCTGGAAGAACCTGGGTGCACCAACTCCGCGGCGTGGCGGTGTTGAACCGAGTGCCCCTTCTGCGGCTACACTGGAGAAAGAAAGGCGCTTTGAAACACCTGTTCTACGGCGGCAAAAAAAAGATAGGAAATACTATGCGACCCCACCGTACAAGACGTCGAAAGATTAACTCTGTCCAGTCAAAAGGGGGAGAAGTGTCTTTTTTTACTTAAAGAATTAGAATTATTTCCTTTCAAACATGCCTTCTCCCCAGCGTCCGTTTCTTTTTTTTATACATTAACACATTATACTCTCTGAAATCATACTAATGTATAAAGTTTGTTGATTGCATTTTTACGCGACAAAATAAAAACCAGCCACTAACATCATATGTTAACTGTTGTATTGTTTCACAAACTTTGGGCACTTCGTCGATCCATTGAGTGGTTAATTGCTTGATTCAACTCCAATTGATCAATTTCTGTAGAATTGCTTTCGTTTCCGTCCACAGCTTATGATTACCCTCGGGAAAACAACAAGTATTTGTGCGCACAATGGTTTATGAGCTATGTGTACTTCAAACATTATTATGGATACTCCCTCGAGACGTTGCTTGACCGCCAACTTAGCAAAAGAACTAGACGACATCGATTGATTGGAGCAAGGGAGCGTACGAACGAACGAAAAAGAAAATCTTAAGGTCAAAGATAGCCTTGGTTGGTATTAGTTCTTCGGCGTCCTACTCGCCGGTCTCGGCAAACCACCGTTGCGGGGGATTGGCTAAATTAGAAGAATATAATCTCAGCGGGATATGATTCAATTGTTTTCATCAACAACACCGTACCCGGGACCCTCTCATCGGTTTGTTTTTCATCGACGGCCCCGCGGGAGAACTGACGAACCACCACATCGCCGGTCCACGTGCGTTCCTTGCGGCGCAATGGGGCTTTTATGGATAACAAAAACAATGACCGGCCCGATCAACCGACTTCCCTAGCAGAATTGGAACGGCACCTATTCCCGCAAGTGATAAATTTTTGATGAAATTGGAAACAGAACGTCTTCTGCTCTGCTGGTTGGTAAAAAAAGGAAACCGGTTCGCGCCGCAGGGTTTGTGCGCGACACTCAGCCAGTGGAAGGATTGGAAAGGATACGTGCGGTAATTAAATTACGTATGTCCTTAATTAGTGGCCACCGGAGCGCCGATGCAGACAATTCAGCCGCTCCGAAGGAGGATAGCCGGTTGGAATTCAGCGACCGAAACGGTTGCGGTTCCGTTGTCGCCTCATTCGGCTGGGCTGGCCGGTGAAAGACGTCGAGCAACTTTTGGCTCCGTTCGGAAGAAGAAGCCTATTTAACGATTCGTCAATGGCCAAATTGGATGTGGGCGGCACTTCTACCCGGACATTCGGCACCCGCCGTCAACGCCGGTAG
>KE524970.1:59155-106461 GCA_000441895.2 Anopheles sinensis
ATCTGAGTTTAAAAAAAAGTTAACTTTTGGGGCAAGAGTGCCATCACTGTTTGGGGCAAAAGTGCCACCTCTGTATTTGCTACTATTCTGCGGAGTAAAGCTGCCAAATGCTCAAAAACTGTTATTGAATTCACAGTGAAGCAGGATGGTACGTAAATACAAGGGGATTTTGTTCCAAAGAAGTTTTCCAGCGGCCAGAATTGAAAACCGTGAAAACACTCTCGTGAAAAGGAGACAACTCCCGTCTCCAGTCTGGAGTTAAGTTTGGGGTCGTTATGAGACTATAAAATGTTTTTAAATGCTCTATTTAACTACCATTGACATATAAAAGCGCCACATATGCTAAGATTTTCATTTTTTCATTAAATCATTAAATTAAACTAGGTGGCCGTCTTGCCCTGTACGGGTGGCACACTTGCCCCGAAGCACAAGAAAGCACATGATTTTTTACCATTTTTAAAACAATTATAGAATAGTTGTTTTTGCGTTTATATTTCTAAAACTCAACGACAAGTGACAAAAAATAGTGTGAAAATACACTAAAAATAAAGCCGGTGGTCAACAAACAGATTCTAACAAGTTACAGAACGAATTGCTTAACGTGGCACACTTGCCACAAATTCCGCTAGCAAAAAATTGGGCCGAGGCATCATTTACCATGTTGAGTATTAACTCAAGTTTCATACCTAGGATATCGTTGGTTTAATTATTATACAGCTGAAAAAAAGTTAAAGCTTGTACAAAATTAAGTTAAACATTGCAGTCAAAATTACTAGTAACAGAAGGAGAAGGAAATTGTAGAAATTTCGTAGAGGTTCAACAATACCGAGGTCAAACTGATATGTGAGCCAACCTCATCCTGCGTCGACTGTTATTAGAATTCTTCGATCAAAGTTCGTATCTTATCGAAGTACAATTAAGATTAGCACTATCGTCGACAGAAGAACGTGTTTGTTTTCATGTTCGTGCCAAACCATTCTCCATCCCCTCCATCGCAGGAAACCGCTATCGATCCGGACATGACGGACTCGAGCTCACAAAGCGACGATACGAGCTGCGGGAGCAGCCGAACCGGTAGCCGGGGCAGCAACGGCGGCGGCGGCGGAGGCGGTGGTCGCTCGGGCCAGGGGGCCACGAATGGGACCGGAAACGGAAGCAGCAGTGCAGCGGCCCGACGCCGCAAGGGAGCGCTGAACGCGAAGGAGCGCAACCTGCGGCGCTTGGAGTCGAACGAACGGGAACGGATGCGAATGCACAGTCTGAACGATGCGTTTCAGGTGAGTTTCTCACGTGTCCGGTTGCATGACCTGGAGTGTGGCCAGGAGTGTGTTTTTCCGCGTTCTAGTCCGGGAAAAACACGGATATTTTTCTTAGGACTTTGGTGCTTATTTTTTACTTCAATTGTTCATTTCGTTCTTTGGTTTGTCTCTTTCTTGGTGACGTGTTGGAATTGGACACCTTGTTGAACTCTCCCCTCGCCTGGCTTCTTCTCGATTGACGGCGCCCGCAAAACCCCCATCCCGCAGTCCTTACGCGAAGTCATACCGCACGTGAAGAAGGAACGGCGCCTGTCGAAGATCGAAACGCTCACGCTGGCAAAGAACTACATCACCGCGCTGACGGACGTAATTATTGTGATGCGTGGCGAGGGTGAGGCGGGTGCAAATGCCGGCCAGCTTCACCAGCAGTCGCTGACCGACGCCGGAACCGTCGCTACGCTGGCCACCATGCAGGGCAATTGCATCACCAACACCGCCAGGACGCCGGCGGAAGTGGTCGTCGGGGCGTTGGGTCACGCGTCCGAATTGGATCCGATTGCGTCCACCCTCGACCTGCTCACGTCGACGTCGGCATCGGCGGTTACGGCGGCCGTACTGGCGGACTGTGCCCACGAGTCCCGTGCCGTCCTGCAGCAGCATCATCTTCCGCATCATCACCACCAGCATCACCATCACCATCTTCTGCCGCTCCTTCAGCAGCAGCAGCAGCAGGATGGAACCAGCAACAGTAGCAACAGCGCCAGCAGTCCCAGCGGCAGCAGCATCAGCAGCATCGCCAGCAGTTCCACCAACGGAAGCAGCAACGGAGGAGGAAATAATGGCAGCACCAACGGCACCAGCAGCAGCAGCAGCCGCAGCAGTAGCAGCATCATGGACGTGTCGGTTGGTGGCACACATTCGACGAATGGCCAGCACCACGGTAGCATAAACAACAATCACCTTAACGCCCACCATTTCGGTAACAATAGCGCCAGTAGTATAGATATTGAAAACAGCTTCTACGAGGATCCGTTTCAGATGATGTAATCCCTGCGGGCGTTTTTGTCCTTCCTACCACATCCTGCTGGCCACACATAATCACTTTTTTTTCGGCATGATGGTACACGATGGTTCGTGTAGAGCAGGGCTCGCCAATCTCCTCGGACTTCGTAGGTCCAGCATTTATTGCATCTTATATTGCAATTCTTTCAGCTGCATTTGCTCATTGCGGGAAAAGGAAAGTTTAACTGGACAAAAAGTACCTACCATTGAATTTTTGACAGAGTTCTTCTTTTCTGAATTTCTTTATGAAGATTAATTTAAAAGTAAAATTGAACTAAGTGTATTTAACGAACAGGAATTCAGACAGGAAAAATATCAGTTTAATCAAAAAGGTGGCATAAAGCACGAGAAAAATCGGTAAAATATTTCTTAAGAATTTCAATTTCAACTTTGTCGACCCCTGATATGAGGCATTTTTTTATGGTTCACGTTTAATGCTGCATCAAGGAAAATACCTGTGCACAAGAACAACAGAATGGAATGTAGGCTAGGCAGCGACCGTTGCCAGAATAGCCTTGATTTTTTACGGCTTTTTCTGTCTTGTCTTCTCGCAAAGGAAACGATTTAAAAGAATGGCATGTACAAAGGGAACTATATTAAAGTTTGTAACATATAGTATTCTTTGGCAGAACCGAATACCGTGGCGAACATTTTTGTACAATTTTTTAAAGGGCCGGAAACGTCTCTAAAGTGTCCTGCCCCACACAACAGAAGCTCCGGAGTCCGTTTTCTAGTACTGTTATTTAAATTTATGTTTCTATTCCTATTGCGCAGCACGCTGCCGAGGGCTTTTCAAATCTCTTGACTTACACCGTCTGCACGTTTCCACTTACCCGAAAGAGATCCACCCGACTGCGGAACCAGGTGAAACCCGGTGGTTTTAGAAGTAGGCCACATTATTGTTTTGTATTTTTGTCCCCAAGAATGGACCCAATGGTGTGGCGGGAGGAGGGTGTATGCTTTTCTAGCTCGAGTGTTGTCCCGAGTCGGTGATTTATTATTTTTCCACGCGCGTCCAAAAGGAAGTGCGGTGTTCGGTGGGTTGGGGAAGGGGCGCGTGTCCACGGGTTTGGCCAACAGGTGAAGTGAAATCGGAGAACGAAACCACACGCGCGGCCGGTCCTGGGTGCGTCCTTGGTGTCGTTCTGGGAAAATCCCTACGACTCGAGCCACTTTGCGGTGGCGAATTCTTTTCATTTCCTCGAGGGATAGTCTTTCGTAGGCCGGCTTGATTTTGTGTTCTGAAGGAAATGGGTACCGCAGTATGTCCAAAATACTGTGTAGGTTGCCCAGGATTGCATCGTATGGCATGACCGATATCTCTTATGACCGTGATTTCGAACATAATGCAAAGAATGGTTAGCATTGTTCCGATAGAACAGGAGAAAATGGGCCAAAGTCTTAAACAATGTAGTCAAACAGCTTTTTAATACGTTTCTGTTACATGTCTACTGTACGATACATTTGATGGATGTATCTGTTGATACTGAATTCTTTTGAAACAATCAAATGCATATTTAATGTACATTTACTTCAATTTGCCTGACACAAAATAGCTAGTTTGAATGCTGATTTTTTAAATCTAACCAAATTATCGGACTTTTGGTCTCTGTACTTTTAATCCTGTATTACTGAAATTCCTCTCCAAAAGCCCTTCAACATCTACTTTACAATCGAAAAAACACTCCACATCGTTTGTCTTTGCTGGGAAAACGCTGCAAACAAACACTTCAGTTCACTTCCTCCCCGAACGTTCTTCTACCCTTTTGTCTAAACTGACGTTGACCGGAATCAGAACAGCCCCAACAACGGGAGAGTTATACAAAAAAAACCCCCGCCATCAAGAGGCTGTATAAATATAATTCCCTCTGGACTTTGGCCTTCGAGTTCGACTTGGAAAGCGCAAATGCCGTCATACATAATCGGCTCGATCCCATCGAACGGGATCCGTTTTCTTCTCTTCACTATCCTTTGCCTACAGCTCTTCAGAGGAGATGTTTGCCCTCTTCGCCGGTTCTAGTCGGTGCCGGTGGAATCGAACACACGACAGCATTCGACATTGGCCGATCGGGCGGGGGTTTTCGTCTCGTTCTTCCCGGGCGAGAAAAACAATCAATCATACTTTCGTATTAGGGATGCATCGGGTCGTCCAGGGTGGCGGACAATTCATGGGAGCTGACTTGGCTAAAGGAAAAGTAGTCAAGAGTGGATTTGGGTAGCGTTGAACCATGCGAGGACGGTTCGATCTTTATGGTGACAATCGATTTTTATCGGGTTTTTGTCATCGTTTATCGCTAGACACGAATAGATTTGCGGTTTTCGCTAGACTGCACGAACGTTTTGCATCTTCTATCTTTTTGGTTAAAGATTAGCCCTAAAGCACCGAGGAAGATAACCTTTAAATCTCTGTTTTGTTTAAAACGATGAATCTTTTCACTCTCATTTGGAAACATAGAAACGTTCGTGGAATGTTTTGCCGAAGCTTCCGAACGATGAGACAAAAATAATGCTCCTTCCATGAATATCAACACCTTGGAGTGGGATGGCGCCCCGTCTTAATGTATTTTTGTCCTTTTATCCAAAATGTTTCTACCTTCTCGTGGCAACCGTCTTAAATCCAATTACCACCCACCTAAGGTGGCCACGGGTCCTACCGTTAGAGGAGGAGCATGGCGCGATTTTCCAGAACGATTTTCCAGACGCATCTGGTGCGTTTTTATCTCCCTCTTTTCCACGCAAAGTCCGCGTAAAGAGGATCTCATAGGTAGGGAGAAGAAAAAATTAGCTAAACGAATCAACGAGTTTTCGCATGCTTGCAAATGGGACAAAAATGGGAGAATTTTCCCTCGGTAAGGCTGAACACGTGATGGCGCACCGGTCGCCCCTAAAAATTGGGCAAAGGCAAAGCGGGGCCCATTGTGCTATCGATAACAAGTCGCGGGATAAAAGGGAACCAGGTATAGGTTCGGAAGGTTTCAATTTCACCAAATACCGCCCTCGTCGTTAACACCGTGTATCTTCGTCAAAGTGTCCGCTTTTGAGATAATAAATTTATCAATTTTTCTTCCATCCTCTTTTTAAGTCTTCTCTCTCGTACTCGTTTCTGGTCGAAACGACGGGCTTCGTTCTTGTCGCCATTCTTGTGTCCATCTTGCATGTGGATATCGACAGATTTTTCCTTCTCACCAATCTGCCTCTTTTTACTCGTCGCCCAACTCGATTAGCCCTGGAAATGGGACACATATTTTAAAGAGATCCTTCCCTCGTCCTTCCCATCGGCTTCAGAAGGAAGGTCATCACCTGGTGTGGAATTTATTTTTCCTATCGACAGGTCTTCAAGGCGACCTTGTAGCCCTGTTGTCGAATTTCTTTGTGCCTTAAAGGACTCCTTACTGGGCGGGGCAGCAGTGAAGGGCTGGGAAGATGAATGGACGGAAACTTGCTCCACGGGCAAATGAACTTTTCCCTGAACACACACTCCGTCTCTCTCTCTCTCTCTCTCTCTCTTCTTTCTGCTCCGTAACGGGGTGTTGATTCTGTTATGCTGAAGAATGTTCCGCTATAAAACGATTTAGAATTTACCGAAAAGTTTACTCCCCAGTCCTTAAGGTGTGCCGTGTAGGTGTGTGCCGTTGGTGGCAATTCCCTGCAGGATCTTGTCCCACACTCCCCACTCATGTTGTTGCTATCCCCATCGACATACTTTTGTTCAGTGACCCTTCGGTGAACGGCGCTTTTCCTTCCCCGACATCGTTATCTCCAATGACAACGCGTCGATGAAGAGATGGATGGATGCGTGCCACACAAAGGGGTGAAGGGGTTGGAACCCAGGGCGAGAGATGCTTGTAATAATTTTATTCTGAGACTACCGCGAAGAAAGAACCTACGGAAGGGGCGATAATGTGGCACGGGAGTCGGGAAAGGATGTCCCCAACAATGTCGTCCAGCTAGGAGGAGAAGGAAATCTGAATACATCAATCATAATTTTGTTATCCGTTCGTGTCAGCTGCAGAAGCAACCGGAACCTGCTACCAAGTACCGGGCGCCTCCATTTCGGAGGCAGAAATGGTGGAGAACGGTGGAGCTTCCAACAACATATGGGATGGAGTGAAGTCTGTTAGAATTTCTATTCATATTTCACATCACCTAATTGGCCAAATACAAGGAACTTTTTTCGTTCTCCATTCCTCGTATGGTTGGAATGGCAATTCTTCATATGAATCTATACTCTGTTTCCCTTTCCTTTTGCAACGTTTCTCTTCTTTCGCAACACAAACAAACACAGCCCAAATGCAACAACTAAGCGCGTCGGTATAATGTTTAATAACTTGTGTAACTTAGCGACAAACACTTTCGCTTTGCCAGGACTCCACTTAATCGGATTTATGGCACGTCGTTAAAGGTACGCTTTCGTCGACGATAGCGCGTATGATCGTACCTTTTTTTCATCGGCAATCAACTAGCAATCATTCTTGGCTCAATTATTTCCCCCCGCTCATCCGCCACCTCAACGTTCAACGGTTCTCAATTTGCCCAATATTAACCTCCCCAGTTCGGGTTCGCCTCGTTCCGGTTCCGGTTTCTTGACAGCCGTTCACCCTCGTGTATTCTGAGCACTTCGCTGGAAGCTCTTAACGCAAGGCTCCCCATCCTTTCGCATATGTGTGTGAAAGGCGCAAAGGAGATAAATACGTATTTATGTACACATAATTCTATCAACCGATCACACAACTTTTTGTTGTCTTCTGTCGGTGTGCAAAAAAGGGGTGGTGGGGTTGACAAAAGAGCCACCCACACCGTTTTCACCCACGCGCCCGACAACCGAATCATATGGCCGACGGACGGAACCGAAGGAATTTGGGAGCTACTTTTCGGGGCGCTTCAGATTTTTTTTTTGCTTTCCTTCTTGTTTTGTTTCGTTTCGGTGACTCGTGTCTTCGCGTGGGAAGGATCCTTCTTGGAAAAGTTCTCCCACCCCCCTCCGCTCTTATGTCCTTATTCACTTTTTCCAATAAAATAGAAGCAAGAACGACACCAAACGCACAGTCGTTGATCCTCGGGCGAAAAAGAACCGTTTATAATAACATTACACGCAGATTTACACACCGACAAGAGAGGAAAGAAAACGAAGCCCTCGGGCGAAGGAAAAGCTGGCCGGCGGAAGTGCGAGAAAAGTTTTAGAACATACGTATTTGTGCGGGAAATGTGACCCTTCTGCTCCATAGTGTCCCGCTGGAGGGATCACATGAGGTGTGAAAATACAGAAAAGAAGAAAAAATCCCCCCGTTCCGAAAACACTGGACGGGTGGCGACACGCACAAAAATAAACTGAATGGTAGATAATGTGAATGGTTGGCGAGCAAAGGTTTTCAATAAGACCGACAGCTCCTTTGTGGGAAGATGTAAGCTTCTTCACACTGCTCGAAACCAGAAAAACGGAAAGGATTCCGAAAAAGTATCACTTCTGTTTTAGTCAAAGTGTTTGCAACGGGAAAGGACATCTTTTTCCGACGAAAAACCCCCACACAACAACATGTCCCATGAGTGACGATTTATCAGGATTTTCGTCAGTTCAGCGCATCAGCGAATTTGTTATTCCTTGCTCCCCCACCCGCTTGTTGATGCTCAACACGTGGAGGAGGGTTATGCTTTATGCTTGCTCCGACGAAGTAATAACGTCAACAACATTCCACAGCCGGTATGAATGTTTGCACACACACATACACACACACACACACTCGTTGGCTAGACGCGGCTGAGTTGAACAGCAACGTGGGACGTGTGCTCGGGAAAATCGGGAATCAAACGCAGTGTGCCTTGATTTTTCACCAAGCAACCGTCGTCGCTGCGTCGTCCTCCCACCACGGAGTAAGGACTTTTTGAAGCCTACTACACTCGGCGAAGTGAAATCATCTGCTATCTGTTTACATTCACTACACGACGCAACACAAATCCCTCCTTTGGGCCCAAATGTTGACGATACTTCACACCGTTTCGGGATGCTTCAAGTATTTGTACGGTGGAGGGGTTGGTTTATGTTAATCAAATTTTGTGTGCTCATCCTCTTTGGAATTGGGGGAGACAGTGAGTAAACCGAGGCAAAATTTCAACTTACTTCTCAAACCCACCGGTCCAATCCAAACTGACTCTTTATTATTATTTCGCGACCAGAGATCGTGGTAGGTGTGTTCGATGAGGAGTTTATTTTTCCATGATTTTATTCCTCAAGTAGTCATCATCCGTTTTTGGGACGGGTTTTCGGAAAGAACAATGGAGATGATGTTAGAACTTTTATTCTGGGTCTGCTAGACAAAAACGGTACTTCACTCAATGGTCCTTACAAGTATAATTGTTCAGGATTAATGGCACTTTACGGCCATGACAATTTCTCTATCATGAAGAGTAAAAGTAAGATGTAAATTTTCAAACGTCTATTTATTCCGCAAGCAGGAAAAAATGCTTCATTTCCTCTCTGCATTATTTTTAAGTTGCTTCGTTACTTCACATTTGAAATGATTCAGCGATTTTAAACCTCTTAGTCTTGGTTGCGTTCGTTCATCATAATATCCTTGTCTACAAGTACCATAATCATTACGTTCTCCTCATAGAAGCACAGTCCTTCAACCCGAGAAGGTAACAACCTTCCTTCTTCAAGCATCAAATAAGTGCTAAAGAAAATACACAACAGTTTATATGATGTCTTGCTTTCCTCGATACAACACACGGTCACTGACCGGAAAACAACAACCGACACAATGTTTCCTAACTGCCCAATCCCCATATCGTTGCAGTCTCTGGGACGGGACTTCGGGACAGAAATGTTCACTTACAAACACAACAAAACAAGAAAAACACTGCCCGTCGGATGGATGTGGCTTAATGGTGCTTTTTAATGCAATTATTCACATGTCGCACATGAAGTGTGCGTGGAGAGGGGTTTGGGTACACCACAGGGAAAGGAGTTGTTTTTCTGTTTGATTTCCCCGATTGAAAGCGGCAGTAGAGTTCCGTTTTGTGCCGCTAACAAGAGAGCATCGTTGCCACGTGTTCCATCGTGTCCACCATCCGGCAATTGGCAATTGTTGTAGCGCACTGAAAAGTGGCGATAATTCCGAGTGCATCGAGAACCCGGTTCCTCCTCGCAGTTCGCATATTTTCCACACCGGCCAAGTGTACCGGTCAAACGAACACGATTTTATTGAATTAGCAAGCAGGTAAAAGTCCTTTAGCATTGCATTACCGGTAAGCAGCGGACGGAGGGAAAAACATACTAAAGTGGGCCACAATGTCCCATTTGGAGTGGTTGTGTGGGTTGACGCCTACTGCACCACGCATCCCTTAGGTTGTTTCTTGCCCGGTCTAGCGTTTAAGTTACCACGGTACCCACAAAAGCCCACCCAACCGCCCAGTAATGGACCCAGGACGGGCACGAAGACGTTCTGACATTTCGAATTAAGTCCATCTCGACGGGCTCGTAGGGTGTGTTAATGGTTTGGCCAATTGTATTTTCAACAGCTCCCACCCCAATAAAAAAAACGCTGGCACTGCATAGCAACTAGGCTTTTCATGTTGAAGAATAAATGGCACTTAGTGGAGGGAAGAAAAATTAACGGCAGAAAAAGCGGATGTAGTAGGGCTGGACATAATAGCAATCGAATAGGATTGGCAACGAACGTCATCCAAATAGCCACAGCTCAATGAAGCTCAGGTTTGTTACCGTCCTTTGAAACGGAACGGCGCCCGAAAAGGAAGGCACGGCGGTGTTAATTAATACATTCCAGTAGTTGATAACTAAGCAAAACCTAATTATGCTGTGCGAATAAATAAATAAAATTAAGCGCTGATTAGTAGTTACAAGCATAATTTAGAGCAAATGTTCTCGTTGAAAAAGTAGCATGCAAAAGACCTACACTTTGAATCAGTTGCATAATCTTATTATTCTTTACAGTCGGTTTGTTACAGCTGCTCTTGTTGTTTTAAACAATTTCTTTTTAACCGTTAAAAATTATCCAACGCTCGAAATATCCAAGATTTCGGCAAGCCCTCTAATAGCAGATTCAATGTGAATAAAATTTCCTTAAAGAAATATAAAACATTATAGAAAATAGCAAGCGAAATGTAAATAATACAGTAATTGAGTCGAAACAATGTGCGATTCCGCAAAAGCAAGTCTGCTTAACGTTACACGAACAACTAAGTACAAACGATACAATGACAAATTAGAACAGCTGAATGCCATTTTATGTTAACGATAGTTGGTAGCAATTAAATCACCCACTTACATGAAGCATAATGGAAAGGGACATTCCACACAAAAAGGAATTGTATTTCAATTGCATTGCAGTTCGAAGCAAACACAATCAAATCGAAGCAGATGCTAACTGGTAATAATGATGAAACGCTACCCGCAGACTGGGAAAAGAAGCCAAATATGCATCACAATGCATGAATGAAAAGTACGGGGTGAAAGAGTTAATTAATTTTAAGATTGGTTAAATCTGTCTAATAAATCTTAGTTTTAATGAGTAATGCTAAAACGTTTCGTTTGTAAGATTAATAAAAAAAACTACAGCTAAAGAAAATGTGCCAAAGAATAAAACAAAAATGTAGAAAATGTGCTAGCTTTTACCAGTTACTTGTACGTTAACTGTAGCAAGTACTCGATGTTCGTGCCAAGTTTAGCCGATGCGGCCAATTGTAGTGAAAAAGAAAAAAGAGGTCGATTGAAGAAAGACTGTTTTGTCCCATTTTCTTCTAGCCCTTGCAAGTGCAGCTAACACATTCGATTGAATAGTAAATATGTAGGTAAATACAAGAGGGATGGGAAACTTTACATAAAAAAGAGATGTATTATAAAGCATTCGGTTTTCCATCGTAATGTACAATAAGCTTTGTTATAGATTATAAAAAAATGATTACAAGTAGATCGCTTTTAAAAGCCAAATAAATTGCATTGTGGCTCGTAAGAAGTAAGCACAAAAATTAAAACGAAATAAAAAGACACAAAGCAAACGAAGAGAAATTTAACAAGTTTTAGCGTATCCACTTCATCGTGAATCCTTTGTTTATCTCTTCTCATGGTTATGCTTAATATTTTTGCGTAGAATCTAGCACGCCCGAATGTACATATTATCAAAGGAAGCCTCGAAACTAAGCCAACTAAGGTACAACATAGCAGAAATGCAGGTGCTTTCGCCTTTAGTTTTGCCTACATGATGGGATGGACACCAAAATTCTAACTTTCTCTGTTCATTTGCATCTTACTGAAGTCATCCTATAATCTACATTTTTCCATCGTATATCTCAATGTTTGTAGAGAACCGAAAAAGCAACAACTATGAAAATCTTGCGCCACCGAAAGTCACTTTGTGGAAATAAAATAGAATGAACCGTTAGATCATGCATCGCTGGGCACGTGTCTTTAATTTCTTTCACCCGAAATCTGACATTGATTTTAATGATCTACTTGTTTTCAAGAAATGATAAAGGTGAGTACAAAAATTTTCATACATGAATGAGATTTAATTGATATTGTTTATTTTAAATTAACGGGCCACAAATAGAGAAATGTTTTGTTTCAACTACTCCTCACCGATGGCCTCTATCTTAAAGCTGACCTTTTTACATTCCATCGTCCGAAGGTTTACGACGGCAATGCTCTGATTCTCCGAAAACGATGGTACACAAACCAACCGGACTGACTCACCATTCGTTCCGTTCCACACATCCGTTGCGAATTCTCCCGCGTTGCCAGCAAAATACACGTGAGGACACTCTTTGATGATGAATGGATCCTTCTGATAGTACGGATAGCAGGGCAGGGTATCCGGGGCTGTCGGGAAGATATGACTCCAGCGCAGCGTAGCCTTCAAGGCGTCCATCGGGGTCTCTAGCTTCGAGTAGCGCAGTATATCGTGCGCATTCTGCCCGGCCGTACCGAGAATGACCCGATCGGCCACCTCGAAGGAGTACGGATTCGGTACGCCCTTGAAGGAGGTAAATTCGGCCGAACGTGGAAACAGACAGTGGTGCATCGGTTGCTGCGGAAGCATGTGATTGGCCGGATCGAACTCACCCGGCATCAGATCGACCGGGACCGATTGGGCAAGATTGTAAATAAGCGTGTCCACTGCCTTGACCGCACTGAGCAGTTCGGATGATGCTAACTCGTTCGATGCTTTCGATTGGAGGTGATTTTTCGGTTTCAGTGATGCCTTCACCGAGTTTCCGGCAATGACGATTCGGACGATGCTGGCAGCTTCCCAGTCGTGGTCGTGCCCAAAACCTTCCATATTACCGAAAACCCACTGCTGAAACAACTCCAACGACATCGAAAAATCGTTTGCAGCACTCTGAAAGAAGAATAATAAAATAAATTTCATGTTCAATTATAGTTTTTAAAACAGGGCCTGAAGTATTGTTTACCTGATTCAATCCGGACATCAATACGAGCAGAGGTGAACTTTCGAGTGGTTTTAAAGGTTTCTGCATACCTCCCTCGTAGAAGATGAAATCTTCGACAAAAAATCGGCCATCGCTTTCCTCATACCCTGTGGCAAGGTATTAACGGGGACACGAAAAAAATAATTCACATGTTATCTACATTATTCTGCTATTAGATGCTTATATAAAGCGAAAACAGGTGCGAACATAACCAAATGGGTAATTGAAGACGATGCATGAAGTTGTAATGTGATGAAAAATTTGGTAAAGCATAAAAGTAAAACAATAAATAAGTGCATGTTGATGTTAATGAAAGCAAAAACGAAAAAATGTATCCACTCATGTAAAACAGTGCAGCTAGAATATTGTATCACTTACTGTCTTGCCCTTGTGGATTGTTCATTGAGGCGATTTCGTTCGATAAAAGGAAATATATTCGACGGTCAAATAGGTTGAAGAAATACGTTGAAAGATCACTCCTTCGCTTGAGTTCGCTCGGGCGCTTCCTTCAGAACAGACAACTTACCCATTACGGCACAAACAACTCCAGTTACAACAGAATGAACATCGATGTTTCCTACGAGCCTGATTCGTTGCAGGGCGTCTTCCAAAATGAGTATATCCGTGTCGTTCGTGTAATGCGACCGTGGTGGCTGCGGTGCCAGCTGGTTTTCTTCCGATATCTCCTTCAAGATGCTGGGTTTCAATTCCTACAACCGAGAGAGAACCAACGGTGAAGGGTAACATTTGCCTCCAAAGGCACACTTTCCTGGCTTACCTGGTGCTTAAAGAGCGTCCCGATGATGACACACTTTTGTGGGCATTCCTCACGAAGATCGGCCAACCGTTTGATCGGAATTTCGTCGCCCCATTTCTGCTGGACGCGGTTCTCAAGCAACTTCAGCATTTCATCCAGCCGAGAGGCATAGATGAATGCAAACTGTTTGGAGAAATCTTTCGCATGAAAGTGGAAACTATCCGACTTGTTTTGGTACGGCACTTTAAGACGCTCGAAACGGCCCTCCGATGCGGGATGGTTTGTCAAGTATTTATCCTCCGGAAACAACATTTTTCTACAGATTTTCGTTCGCACACCAGCGGTTCCGTGCTTCTTCCTGGAAAGGACGTTTGAAAACAAAACAATTCAGCTTTGGCGCCTACTTGGACGAAGAAGCTGGTTGACAGAACAGGGTGTATCGACATATGAGGGTATTTAGAATTTCAGGATTATTCCGTTTATCGATGAAATTTGTGGAGATTATTTTTACCAACTAGAATGTAAATCCGTGATCCTATGAATTTTATCCCTTTTTTGATAATTGTAATTAAAAATGTAAATAATAATTCCCACTTGATTTTCCCATGCTTCCTCCTGGCAGCACTGCATTGCGCAGGAAGGTCATTAAAAATAGTGACCAACCGGCATTATGGTTGAGTTTTTGTTCAACAGCCGAACAGCGTAGAATGTCCATCAGCCGTCTCCAGTCGTGCTCCACACTAACCCGCACCATCTTCACCACTTCGATCCGTTTGTTCAGTTCCGCCGTCGCTAAAAGCATGGAGAAACACGAAGTCGTCCCGGACGTTATCCCGGTCGCCCCGACCGAAGTGGCCAAGGTGTCCTACCCGTCGGGAGCCGTCGTAAACGAGGGCAACGTGTTGACTCCGACGCAGGTGAAGGACGTCCCGAAGGTGGAGTGGAACGCGGACAGTGGTAGCTTGTACACGCTCTGCATGACCGATCCGGACGCGCCGAGCCGCAAGGAACCGACGTACCGCGAGTGGCACCACTGGCTGGTCGGGAACATTCCCGGCAGTGACGTCGCGAAGGGAGAAACCCTTTCCGCTTACGTCGGTTCCGGCCCGCCGGAGGGTACGGGGCTCCATCGTTACGTGTTTCTGGTGTACAAACAAAATGGCAAGCTGACGTTCGACGAGCCGCGACTGACGAACACCAGCGGAGACAACCGTGGTGGATTTGCCATCCGCAAGTTTGCGGAAAAGTACAAGCTGGGCAATCCGGTTGCCGGTAATCTCTACCAGGCGGAATGGGACGATTACGTGCCGCTGCTGTACAAGCAGTTGGGTGCATAAGCATCCGCAATCGCATTCAATTGGTTAATGGGGTATGCCATGCATTCGTTTTCATGTAATGAGGGCATTTGCATCGTTCGGAGACAGAACAGACATTTATTTTTGGTAGAATTTGCTAGAAGCAATAAATCAATACGAGAAAGAAAAAGTAATAAACAGCACTGATAAACTTTTAACTCGTCGTTTTGTGTCGTAACTTTGGGATGTGTGGAACGAAAAGCGCCCCAGTTTATCGTGGTGCGGACTGGAACTACTTGATGGATGCTTATCTCGCATACTGCTAAAATAACAAAACAGAACTTGTCTTGGAAATTTGGTTACAAATGAAGTTTATTTCCGGCAAAATTATAATGGAAGGTTAAAAGGTAGAGGGGGTTTTGGAGGAAAATACTGCCGGGTTTACGCCATGGGGTTGCTTTAAAGCTTCAGTCCCTGCATGGAACGAGTGAGCGTATCGATGTCCCAGATGACCAGCTGGCCATCCAGACCGGATGTGCTGACACGCTGCACGTTTCCTTTCTCCCCGCTGTACACGCAAACGCAACTGATGGCATTTTGGTGGATCGACTCAAGATTGGTGTCCGAGTTCTCCGTGCGAAGATTACGATCCAACGACTGGAAAATGCGCATCGCCGAAATACCGCTCTGCTCCTTCTTCGTTGACTGATCCAGCTTAGCGGCCAGCACCACCTTGCCACCGTCGCCGACGGTGTAAATCAGCGGAACGCAACTGTGGCCAGCCACCAGTATCGAGTTGGGCGAGATCCACTCGCAGCACATGAACGGCAGGTACTCCGTTTTCTGCTTGATCCCAACGTTGCCCCCGTTGGCGATGCCAATGTTGATGGCACTGTCGTGCCCGACCCAGCAGATCCGATTGCCGTCGGCCGAAAAGCTGACGCTATGCACCCACCCGCCACCGGTGGAGGAGTTCTTAAACTCTGCCAAAATTTGCCCCAGCGGCTTCTTCGGGCCCCAGGCCGTCGGTTCCGGGTGCTGCTCGATGTCCTTGATGAACGCCGAAAACACACGCACCTTGTAGTCGGTCGAACCGGCCACCAGCAGCACATTGTTCGGATGCCAATCGATCGAGGTGACCGTCGAGCGGATCGGCTTCTTGATGTGCTTCGAAACCCACCAGTCGTTCTCCGACTCGAAGTAGCACACCGATATCAGCCGGGCGCCCGAACCGACCGCAAACTTGTTCTCCAGCGGTGACCAGCGGACACACGTTGCGGCACGGTTGATGCGCAGCAGCACCAACGTCGGTTTCCACTTGCCATCGTCACCCTGCGTCCAGACGTACGCATTGCGGTCCACGGCGCACGTTACGATGCGGTTCGTGTTCGGTGCCCAATCGATGCCCATCACACGCAGATCGTGCTGGTTCAGCACATCGGTCAGCTTCCATTCCGAGCCCTCACGCTTGTAGATATGCACCTCGTTATTGTTCGGGGAGATCGCAATTTCTGCAAAACATACGATGACGCAAAGAAGGCGATGAGTAATACATTCGGACCTCCCACATCTGGCAAAACTGTCCCTTAGCTAAAACCACCGATACTTACGCGAACGATCCTTATTCCAGGCATGGCAAGTAATTGGGCTCACCGTGCCCCCAAACGTATGCCTCTCAGTCATGATGGGTTTGTTTAACACAAAATACTCTAAATTGAGATCTCTTCACGGGAAACGCCCAATAGAAACGATGCTTATCAGCGGAAAAAACACACTATTGCACTATCGGAGGTCACGAAAAATACTTTTCAGATTGAATGTTTGAACGCGGATAAATGCAGAAGGTAAATAATCGGTTAAAATTCGCGGACTCTGGGCCGTCTACACGAATTTCACCAGACCACCGGAGGAGGAAGCCGAAAAGGCAAATTGCTGCAGCCAAGTCTGAAGTAGTTCTGCACAAATGTGATTCAAAAGCAAGGTCCGTACACATTGGAAGGTTACTTCATTCAGTTGACTTTTCATGCGACTTGACACAACAGTAACGGTGGCTTAGCTTTCTTTATATTCCTCGAGGGTCTCAAGATTATTTAAAACTGTTATAAGAACAATTTTAGACTCTCCTTTGAATAATTAGCATTGTACAAGATACAAGAAACCCCTGTTCATTGTATAAATAACTAAAAAAATTACAATTTTGACATAACAATACCTCCTGATAAACCCATCGTACCTGGATGGTGTAATTTATGAACCTTGGTTTACAAATTGTTTCCTTTATCAGCTGTAGCGGATTGTTTTGCTTTGCAGGTTGATGACTCGGCAGACAGACCTGACGGAATTTGTCTTCGCGTTTGTCCCCGCGTACAAGGGCCGTCGTTTTTTTTATCCAAAAACTGCCCTTTTTACAGATAATCCTCGCATGTAACACTCTTTTATGTTATTTTATCTCTCTGTGCCTTACCTAGCCGCCGATAAGGCCATTCGATACGGAACCGTGTGTGCCACCTGACGTGTTCATCATCTTTTTCGGTCGGACGGTCGGAAGAAAATTGAACTTTGGTCCCAGTCCATGTTTCCGGAGTGAAGTATTCTGTTGTCCACTGTCAGTCCTCTGTGCGTTCTGTGCAATCAATAATTTAGAAATCCAAACGTTGCGTTAAATACCACTGGTCAATAAAATGTTACGCGTTCCGAAAAGTCATTGGGCCCCGTTGGCAAATGCGGCCAGAGCAAAATCAACCACGGCTCGAGCAACGAACGGCGATGAGTACCAGTATCTGCAACGATCCAAGATACCGATGCTACATTTCCAACCATCGTTGCCCCGATTACCGATCCCGGAGCTGGAGAAAACCTGTGCCCGCTATCTGGCCGCCCAGCAGCCACTGCTCGCTCCGGAAGCCTTCGATCGCACGAAGGCCGCTGTGAAACAATTCTCCGAAGGGGACGGTCCAAAGCTGCAGGCACTGCTGAAGGAGTTCGATGCAAAGAACAAGCACACCAGCTACATTTCCGAGCCATGGTTCGATATGTATCTGCGTGATCGTGCGCCACTTCCGCTGAACTACAACCCGCTGCTGATGATGAACCCTGACCCGCGGCCAGAGTACAACGATCAGTTGCTGCGTACGACGAACCTGGTTATCAGCTCGCTGCGCTTTATGAAGTCGCTACGAGCGCGCTGTCTCGAGCCGGAGGTGTTTCATATGAACCCGGCCAAAAGCGATACACCCACCTTCCGGACTGTGACCTCGCTGATGCCCTCGATCATATCGACGTACGTGGCCTATACGTTTAAAGCGTTCCCACTCGATATGAGCCAGTATCAGGGTCTGTTCGGTGGAACGCGCATTCCTGAGTTGGGGAAGGATCGAATCTACCGAAGCGATTCTACGCGCCATGTGCTCGTCCTGCACAAGGGCAACATGTACGCAGTGGACGTTATGGATGAGGCTGGTAAGTGACGAGCGATCGGCTTATGATGGATATCCAACTAAAGAACTGTGTTTCGTTTCAGGTAATATTGAACAACCGGCCACACTCATGGCACGCATCGAACGAATCCTCAACGACAATAAGCCTCCGGCAGCAGATCCGTTGGGTCTTCTAACGACGGAAAACCGTGACCGCTGGGCGACGACAAGAAGTCACCTGACGCAACTTGGAAGCAATGCCAAGTCACTCGAGCTGGTCGATACTGCACTGTTCTGCCTATGTCTGGACGATTCGACCATTAACCCGGACAATCCGATTCCGGCGATACGGAACTTCCTGTTCGGCGACGGAACCAACCGGTGGTTCGACAAGTCGTTCTCGCTCATCGTGGCCAAGGACGGCACGGCCGGCATTAACTTCGAACACTCCTGGGGCGACGGAGTGGCCGTGCTGCGATACTTCCAGGAGATTTTCAAAGAAACCACGACGGCACCGTTCGCTCATCCGGGGCTGAAAGGGAACGACCCGGCCGGGGCTGGCGGTAGCCCCGTCGTGCCGATCGAATTCACACTCGACGAGCAGGTGCGGGGAGCCGTTCGGGCGGCCGAGAATCACCACAACACGATCATCGACTCGCTGGACATGAACTACATGAAGTTCGAGGGCATTAACAAGGGCGTTTGCAAGCAGCAACGCATCAGCCCCGACTCGGTGATGCAGCTTGGATTTCAGCTTGCGTTCTACAAGCAGCACGGTCGCTTCGTGGCCACGTACGAGTCGTGCAGTACGGCCGCGTTCCGCCACGGGCGTACGGAAACCATGCGTCCCTGCACGCTCGCCACCAAAGAGTTCTGCGAAGAGATCGAGCGTGCCGAGGGCCCAAAGAAGAAGAGCGTGGCCGAGCTGCGCGAACTCATGAACAAATGCTCCACCGTGCACGGGCAGCTAACGAAGGAGGCGGCCATGGGACAGGGCTTCGATAGGCATCTCTTCGGGCTACGGCATACGGCCCAGAAGAACGGGCTACCACTCCCCGCGCTCTATGAAGACCCGGCGTATGGCGCCATCAATCACAACATTCTCTCGACCAGTACGCTCTCTTCACCCGCCCTTTTGGCCGGCGGATTCGGCCCGGTGGTTCAGGATGGCTACGGCATCGGGTACAACATCCAGGACGCTTATCTGGGCAGCGTGGTAACAAGCTACAAGCCGCATCGCAATGGACGCGAGTTTGTCGACTGTCTCCGGGAGGCGTATGAAGATATTACGAAGGTATTAACTTCCGCTGGCATCCCATCCAAAGGCAAATAATTAACGAAGCTACGCCGCTCTCGCATTTCCATTCACGTCGCAACCGGTTTTGTTTTTGTTAAAGGGGGTGATTATTTGGCTGAAAATGTGTTTCCCATCCTTTTGTATTCCAAGACTAGATAATAAAGTAACGTATATTTTGTACCTTTCTACACGATGAAGGTCAGATTGTTATTTCGAGTTCCTTTTGTCATCGGATTAATACGGTTATCGACGCCACTAGACTTAACGATATTTTATTTTAAATCGTATGCAGATTAGTATATACGCTATATATACTGTGTTTCTCCTCCGATAGGTTCCTATATAGATAACAAATAAAGGATTAATTTATCACCTCTCTTCCTCACGTGCACGCTCTTACATACCGTCGCACTTTGAAACAACCCTTTTACTACTCTGGACCGGACCTAAGACATGAAGTCCATGCGCTTTGCCTTGTATCACGGTAATTGCAATTGCCAACTCCGGTTTGAACGGACCCGAACCTAATACGAGCAAGCGCATAAATCAGGGAAATCTCGCAATACCCTCGGTACTATTTCACTATAGAGTTTGGATACAAGTAGGCTACGAAAACTTCCCCCGGGTATCCCTGATCACAGGGGATCCCCCGATGTTGATTATTTATTTATTTATTTATTTATTTATTTATTATCACACACGCATTATTTGATGCTGCCTCCTCTACCCTACCAGACTCTTTCGCGTGGATATTTTGTTGATTTTTTTTTATTTTTGCATTATTCTACCTTCGCCCCTCGATCACCCCTTCACTAACGATTTTGTGACAATTTGATTTGAATCATGTGCCAACTTCAATCCAAGCAACACGTGCATTCGCTACTGCTATTAGTATAAGAAACTTAAATTCTCTATTTACATGAAGCGTTTCTTCAACATCTCCCAAGCATCTCTAGTAGTGGTTGTGTCCGCGTAGGTTTTTTTTTGTGGATGGAGACAGAGGAAAGTCAAAGAGGTTAAAAGCGGAAAAACTTTAACGAAAAGTAACAGTGAGCATCCAGCTGGGCTGCTTTGATCGTAAAGAAAAATACGGGGGACTGCAGGAAGCAGCTGTTCTAACGAATCATTCATCTACAACCTTCGTTTGCCCGCGCTCCAAGAGAGGCGGCCACCGGTTCCAGCAGCTTTAGCAGTAACATTTTCTATCGTAGGGGAAGGTGCCCCCACCGAAGCAGAAGGAGGAAAGCGTCGTGCAAAGGAAGGAACTAGCGATGAAATTCGTGGTGTCGTTGGTGCTGCTAACAAACGGTTAGTAATGTTGCTGCTACTGCTAGAGGTAGTGGTGACGTATCTAACGCTTCTACTGCCGGTGGTGGCTCTGCTACCATTCCGTCCGCTCGGGACACCGAACACGGCATTGGAAACGGACGAGCGTCGATGGTGCTGCTGCGGGTTCGCCGCCGTCATCGTTCGGCTTCGCTGTCGCTCCGGTGAGGACGGGAAGGAACGAAGGTGCCCACTGCCCACGGTGCCGAGGGCCAGCGTTCGCCAGTGCTGACAGTGGCAGGTGGTAAACGTTGCAGCGCGCATCAACTGCTGGGAGTGGGCAGCGGGATAGTACAGCATGTGTCGCTGGTGCTGCTGCTGCTGCTGTTGCAAGTGACGCATCCTGCTGGTGGTGGAGAGGGAAACTGGGTCGTACCGCCGATACTAGGTAGCTGCTAGCGGGACGGTGGTACCGGCACCGTTGCCATTGGCATTCGAGATTCCAAACACGGGGCTGATGCGCAAGAACACACGCCGCAGGACCGTCCTCAGCTCCGGTTTCAGATCGACGCACGTCAGATCGCACAGAAACACGTAGTAGCTAGCGATGTGTGCGGCAAACTTTAGCGGGGGAAAGAGCAAAAGAAATAAATGCAAAACTGTAAAAGCTGAACTTTTGTATACAGGGGACGTGACGAATTTTCAGCAGTCAATTTGAACAAATTAATAAATTTAACATCACTCTGGAAAGGTTATTCTGTTAATAATCAGACAAAAATACCAAGGGATTACTAACAAGATCATTCAATAGACAGGTCGAATCATCCCATACAAAGAGCCAAAAACCGTGGGAACATTTTTGACAGGTGGTTTGAATTTTGTTTACTTCTTACGAGCAGCAGAAAAACTGGAGTAAAACTGCAAATTTGGAATGTTTCATCAAATTAGGAAGTTGAGGCGTTCAGTAGCTTGATTTCGGCCATATCCAGGCGACCAACAGGATCAAAATTTCACGACTTCGCATCGAAAACCACTTTCCACTACTACTGGGTCACTGCGATCCAAAATTTTCGATTTCATATTTCGTTAAGTAGATTGTAAACACTTTTCAAACAAACTGTCACAACAATGGCGGAACAAAAAAGGCTTTGCACCGACCTGTCTATTGAATGATCTTGATTACTAAACATAAAAATGGCCAACTAAGATAGCAGCCTTTCCAGGGCTTTCAAATCGATGAGAAATAATGTGTTCAAATTTATTGTAAAAATTCATTACGCACCCTTTTAATGGATGGAAGGTATTCTCATCTTTCCATACTTACTCTCGCATCGGACATCTTGAGTAATCGCGTCATCACCAGCAGCAGCAGCGATGTCCAGGCGTCCCGGTGCGGTTCGCCCGGTAGCGACAGGAAGTAGTCCAGTGCCTCGGTGCAAAACGCCAATCAGCCGGCTTTCGATGTCCTGCCAGTCTCGCCGCCGGCTCTCGTCACTGTACATCTTGAACAGTATCCGCAGCACGCAGGCGAGCGATTGGGTTTCCTGCTTGAGCAGGTTCGGCTTCAGCGAACCCTTGTAGCCGGCCTTCCACAGCACTGTCCGCTGGTCGTTGTTCGAGTTGAACTGCTTCGCGAACCGGTGGCTTTGCAACAGACAGTCGACGAGCTGGAGCAGGTGCGGCGTGTTCAGATAGCTGTACATGCCCTGCTCCTCCCGCTGACACTCTTCGCCCGAGAGCGAAGAAGGGTACGATGGGTGGCCACCGGCGGGGTGGCTGGTGACCGAGCTCAGCTCGGCCGTCGCCTGGGCGAGCGTTTCGGCGTCCTCCTTGCGCGAGGTCGCCGGGAAAAACACGATGTTGTCGATCGTTTGGATCAGCTCGAGCTGCACGACGCACTTGATCAGCAGGTTGGAGAACAGGACCGATGTGTTTGCGGCGGAACTGTCCCCATGGTGCGGGTGGTCCTGCGTGTGCACGGAATGCTGCGAACCGGACCGCTTCAGAATGCCATGCCGTGGCAGATCGCCGTTCTCGTGGTTCCCCCGCACCACCGCCGAAGGTGGTTGACCAGCGCCTGGTGCGGCGATCGATTGAGGCAACGGATCCGGCTTCCAGGTGAGCAACTCTCGCGGCAACGTGCTGTTGAAGATGTCCAGCATACACTGGCACGTCTTATCCCAGGTGTCCTCACCGAACTTCAGCCCGTTCGAGATGACCAGGTTCTCCAGACAGTTCGTGCCGGACCGGGCCAACTGCTCGTTGTTCTGCTGTACGCACCAGTGCAGCTGGCAGTACAGGTCGGCCAGCAGCATCGGCCCAAGCATGTCGAAGTACTGCGTAAACACGTCGATGATTGCGTACAGTGCGTGATTGCACGTCGTCGTCATCCATTCCGCTTTCTCCGTCTGATGCTCGGGCAGCTTCATGTTGTCGAAGATGCGGAACAGCACGTTGAAAAGGTCCCGCCACCAGTTCGCCCGGTACGCGTCACCGTGCGTTTTCACAATCTCGAACAGCACCGTCAACCCGCGGGTTCGCACGTCCAGCTTACACCGATTGACGACACAGGAGAGCGAGAAGAGCATCGGGAACCAACCGCGTACCCACACCCGATCCTCCTCCGGCACCGAAACATCGTTCTCCATGCCCGCGTGCTCGGCAAACAGCTGCGGTGACTCATTGACACACAGCGCGCACGTCCGCACGAGCCGGATCGCTTCCATGCTCGTGTCCGGGAAGCGCGCATTGCACGCAAACTCCGACAGGCACTTGACCGCATCCTGGAACGAGTCGATCATGATGGGAAACTGCGAGCGGTACAGTTCGGTGATGATTTTCCCCGTCGTGAGGAAGGCCAGCTCGACGATCGCTTCGTCATGGTCGCCCGCCGCCAGATGAAACACGGAGAATATGTTCTTCCAACCCGACTTGATGTTGTGTGCCTGCGAGTTCACCATCTGCGCGACGCACCGCACCACCATGTCCCGAATGGCGGGCGAATTGTTCTTCTTCATGATGTGCTCGAACGGCCGCAGGAAGTCCTTCTGGAAGCGGAAGTTCGTGAACTCGCCCTTCTCGATGAACTTCATCGACAGCTGGCGCAGCGAGTCGAGCGCGAAGAAGGCGATCTCCTCGTTCGTGTTGCAACCGACCGCGTTAAAGTGTTCGCCCAAAATCTGCCAGATGCGGGACCACTGCAATCGAATACGGCCCATATTGTAGTACGATATCTCGACGATCTTCTGGAGGGAAAACATGCGCGGCTGCGGGCGCGTCAGTTCGTCCAGCGACACCTGGCAGAGCGCTTTGACAAAGTCCACGATCGCGTCACCGTCCAGCCGGATCGAGCCGGTAAAGATTCGGTCCACCGCCACGACGATGCTCTGGGAGCTCGTTTCCCCGATGTGCTCCTTTGCCGACGGATCGAGCGTATCGCGGTGCGATGCCGGTCCCGAGAGGAACTCGGGCCGCACTCCGGTGCCGATCAGTTGCGCCAGCTCGAGGTGGGAGATGCACTTCACGATGTCCAACCAGCTCGAGCCGAGATAGTTCCCGTCGGTGTGCGCCACCATGATGAGCGTTTTGATCGTGTCGATGTTCTTTGCCTTCATCTCGTTGATGGGCGAGTTGGCCGTGAGCAGCGTGAACCGTGCCAGCGCTTGGACGTACGCGTCCCGCTCGAGACTCATGTGGAAGATGCACGCGATGCGCACCGCACACCGGATGCCGTCGAGGCAAAGGGAAGCGATCTCCGGATCGTCACAGTCCTGCAGTCCCACGGAGAACGCGGCCAGGAAGGACGTCCAGGCCATTTTAAACATCGGCCGCACGTGCTCCAGGTGCTTGGCGGACGTGAACGAAGCCTTCACGTGCGACACGGACTCCATTAGGTTTTTGGCCGTCGTCGAGAGGGCCTCCATCTCGAGGTTCCACAGCAGCTTGCGCTTCTTCTCGTTGACGATGATCTGCTTGCCGGCCGGTTTGTTCGCCACCGTGTTCTTCATCTTGATCTCGTGGCCCGCGATCTCGTCGTAGATCTGCGACAGGTACTCCTCCGGCAGGTCCTTGTTGTCGCTAATGCCCCGGTTCATCTTGATGTACTGCTCCTTGGTCATCTTGTGCTTCACCTGTGGCGAATGCAGGTCCGTCGTGAGCATTATCACAGAGAACGCCAGCACGTACACCGTGTCGGCGCTGGCAAACAGTGTGTTGTTCGGATTGCAGTCGCAGTAGCGCGACGCGAACTTCTCCATCAACCGATCGATCTTCTGCGCCTCGCCCGGTAACCGGAATCCCTCGAGGAAGTACCGCAGGGCGGCCACGATGTCCAGCTCGGCAAAGTTCATCGCGTCGATGTAGCCACACATCACCGCCCGGCTCTGCTCGTCGTTTTCCCCCAAATAGTCACCGATCTGCGTCTTGTCCAGCCGCTCGTCTTCGTGCAGCCAGCGGGCGACGTCCTCCACCGTCGTCCCGAGCAGCCCACGCTCCTGCAGAAACGCGATGCCCTTTTTCGGCTTACGGTTAAACATTTCGATGCCCGTCTCCATCACCTCCTTGCGCTGCTTGCGTTCCTCCAGCTCCTCGGGTAGGTCGAGAACTTCCCGATTTCCTCCACCACCGGACGTGTTGGTGCTTCCGAGCGAATTGATGCTCACACTCGATCCTCCGTGTGATTTCATCACCAGCTCTTGTGTCGTCTCCTCCACGATCGAGGTACCGCTCACATTCAATCCACCACTCTTCCCCCCAACACCACCACCACCACCGGGAGGGTCACCGAGTGTGGTCTGTGAGTTTGGGTTCACGTACAGATCCTTGCTCCACTCGACCATACACTTGAGGATCGACACCAGACACTCGAGCCCCCGGATGCGCATCGATTTCTCCTGATTGACCGACGTGCCGAGCTCGAGCGCTTGCCGACCCTGCCCAATCTTCGAGAGGTCATTCACCAGCCGCTCGAACAGATTGGCCGCGGAGAAATCACAATCGTAGTTGACGTAAATGTCGACCACACTCTGCGCGTCCGCACAGATACGCGTCAGCGCCTGAATCACCATCCACTTGTGCTCGAACGACGAACTGGGCGCCTCGAGGATGTTGAGGAAAATCTCCTTGAAAAACACCTCGATCTGCTTCTTCAGGTGGATCTTGAAGTTCGAAAGCAGTGCGACAAAGATCGACAGCGACAGTTCGAACACTTCCGGCACCGCGCTACCGCCGTTCTTCGACAGGGCCACGCACAGATACTGCTTGATGGCCATGATGAACATTTCGTTCGAGCGAAACACCGGACCGGCGTTCTGCAGAATCGACAGCAGGAGATGCAGCGACAGTATCTTCGAGCGCAACTCGTGCGACTTCGGGTCCGGGTGGCCCTCGGGGAGCGGTTTCATCGAGAGCTTGCAGAGCGCACGGAACACCAGGAAGGCGTCCTTCTGCAGGATGTGCGTGAACTTGGCCGTCACGATGCTATCGTTTTCGCTCGTCACCTCCATGCTCTCCTGCGAGGGAACGCGAGCGATCGACGTGGAATCGGTCCCACCGTTCGATATCCCGCCGATGCTGACCGTCTCGCTGGCCTCATTGTTGGCCACCGGCGTCGTAGGACTGACGGCTCCGGTCTCCTCCGCAACGCTCGATGCCGCTTGGGCGATCACACCGTCCACTATTTCCTCCACGATCGCACGCATGGCGTCATAATCGGGATGTTTCTCTCCCGCCGGTAAAGGTGGTTTTGTTTCGTCCACCACCGTCGGCGAGGCGAGGGATGTTTGCGGGAGGGCAGCTGCAGGAAGTGGTTGGTTTTGACTAGCGGCCAGCGCTTCGAACGCTTGATTTTCCATGCGCGTAAAGATCACGTTCAGCATTTGCGTCAGCGTCGCCCGGGCCGTCGTCTGGTTGATGAGGTTCTTGCTCGACAGATAGATGTCGTAGCATGTCCGCACCCCCTGCAGTACCGTGCCCTCGTGCACCTCGACGTGCTGCGACGTGACGACCGTCAGTAGCGCTTTAATAATCTGCAACTGCACACCTTCGTCCGTCTGCGGGCCCATGAAGCAGTTGCAGATCGTCGTCACGATCCGATCGATCAGAAACTTGCCCGGATTGGACGAATCGGGAATGTTGCCGGTCAGATGCCCGTAGGCGATCAGCTTCTGCAGACAGTCGAGGGCGGTCACGACGATGCGGGGCGTGCGGCTTTGGCACGCGAGCTCGAACGGGAGGAAGTACTTTTCCGCGTTGATAATGTTCCCGGAGTCATTCTTTGGCAGCGGCAGCGCGGCCGATGGTACCGGTGTTTCGCCATTGGAATCCGCATGGCCCGCCTGTTTCAGCTCTTCCTTGATGTCCTCTGGGGAAAGAGAAAAGTACCTACATTAGAATGCGATCGTAAGTAAAAAAAGTTCAATCAAAAAGGTGAACGAAAAAACACCTTTCACTCCAAAGCCCCAGTATTCCTCAATTCTTTTAAAGACGTTTAGAAACACTTCATCCATCGGGAACGACCTAACGCTGAGGGACAATCCGAACTCACTGTCAGTGACGATTGATGACTAAATACAGAGGGCGAAACAGACACCCTTATCGTCGGATCTGATACCGGAAAAAAACGTATACCCCCGCGCGCACATGATATCGGGACGGCCACACTAACATATGGCGTCGTTGTGTTTTATATGTCCGTTCGCAATAATTGCCACCCATCCATTGGGTGGTGTTGCACAATCCTACTCGCGGCCGTGCACACACACACAGTGTCCCACGTGTTATCTATCTTTCTGCGCTTAAATAAAGCCTATTTCGCCTCAAGTTTCCCCCGTGGGTTTACACCTTTTTGGACATGTGTCTCTTCGAGTGCAGATTGCAGGTGAAATCTTCCTTTTCCCTGAGGTGAAATGGAAAAAAAACCTGTAGTGATAGTCGGTAGTAGAACACTACACAGTTGGAAATCGGTTGGGCAGAATGTATACTATACCGATTTATGTAACTGCATTTCTTTGCAGCATAGAACCATATGTTGGTCATATGATATTATGCAAACATAAAAGAAGAATAACACCAAATTACTGTACAGAAATGTGTGTCTTCAAACATTTCTTCATACTCTTTTTAAGTAATGCTTTTTCAATAAGTAAAATCACTGTTAATTGTAGCATAGCACATGCACCGCTTCATAATTGAGTTAAAACCCCCCAACAATTCATCGGCCCGAACCTCGGAACCCTTATAGTTTTATTTCCGTCGGAAACGTGTGCACCAGGCAAATGCGGGACACCCGGACAACTTTTTGGCTCGTGGAGCCAGTCAACTTCAACTTCACAAGTGGGCTTACTTAAGTGTTATTGATTTTTTCTCTCATTTTACGCGTTTGCTCCCATTTACGTGCATGTGTGAGTATGTGTGTTTGTGTGTCCTCCTTCTCCACCCCACTCAGGTTCCTCCCACCCCCGTGGAACAGTTACGTTTACGTTGCTTTGATCGTTCGCGCGAGGACGCGCTCTAATAAAATACAGCCATATCACGACCTTCACCGCATTTCTTCGCCGCTTCTCGGGATGCAACGACGCGGGAGGGTTGGGAAGGAATTTCTCCCCTCGGCTATATGCTGATCGAAAGCATGGCCTCGCTTAAAGGGCAGTAATTAGCACAACAAGTGAAGATCGGGAATGGAGTTATGTTTTTTGATTATCGGTTTCATACGTCTTTGAATGTGATAGGCCTTACACGCTGATAGGGAGGATGTGAAAACCCCCAACTTAGTTATGTTTAAATATTTCCGAAAAAATCCCGTCAGCAATATGTAATCTTGAAACGCATTCCGACAGTGATTCATCAATCCTGGTTCCTGCTAACGAAGTATATTATCAGAAGTCCCAAAAAGCCGATTATGGACTGTCGAATAGATTAGGCGTTCGGTTGCCGATCTCGTACAGTGATTCCCCTCGCTTTACGTGACCAACGACCGTTGCGCGCCTGATAGCGCCGATGATGGGTCGCCGGAATCGTCGACTTACCGAGTGCCACATCGCAGGCCCGCTTTAGCTGAAGATGGTGCGACCGTTTGATGTCTTTGTCGCTGAGAATCTTTTCCAGGGCCCGTAGAATAAACATTTCCTTCGTTTTGGTCGTCAGCGCCGAAATTCCACTGATCCCTTTGCCACTGCTTCCGCCGGTCGTCTGGTACGCCGTGTTGTTGGTGTTGCTGCTGCTGCCGCCGCTAGTGTTGTTGCCAGTGCTTCCTGCGTTGCTGCTGGCCACAGTGGTTTGCATAGTTTTCCCTGTTTTTCGATGGTGTCCTTACACTTTTTGCTGCTGCCAGTACTACACTGTTCGCCACGAACCGAACGACGATACAGAAAGATATCTCGGATGAATGAATTCCTTCGCCTGCTCCGTTTCCATTTACCTTTCCATGGGGGGGAATGGACACACAAAAATATCACAATGCAGTCGTCACCACTGCTTGTCCCGCCTAGCAAACGAATGGGGACCGGAAACGAGTGACACGATTGCCACGGTTTCTAATTGCCATCGCCGATGTTTCTTGCCCTTCCCTTCTCTGTTCACCCCGAAAACTGTACGGATGTGCACTGGGGTCACGACAACGACGCGACGGCTCGCTTGAAATACGATCCAAATCGGAAAGCAGTGGACTTTTGGGGGACCCGACGAGTAATGTGGGAGTGACCGACAACAGGGGAATTGGGCTGGACAATTCAACACGTCTACACGGACGGTCCTTTGGATGCACGCACTTTTCACTGCAATGCAAGTTACGTTGTCAGCAAATCACACCATGTCCTCGATACATACGGTTCGATTTTCCGTGCCAAAACGCGAACGATTATCGGAGAAAACTACACGAAATACATGGTCTACGATTGCAATTTTCCACAAACTTTTTTCTGATTATGTGGACGTCATGATGACAGAACGGTTTAGTACAGAGATGATGTGACAACTTCACGATGTACAGCGTTGCCCACAAAAGGTTGGACAAACGAATGTAAATATAAAGAGATTAATCTTCAAACCCCGTATATTATTTTTAAATCCGATACATCATAAACTTATCTCGCTTATACAGTAACAGAGATAAAATGATCGTTTGAAAAATGATAGATAAAATAATTATCTGCCCACATTTATTTAGCGATCGTCTTCGGTCATGCCGGTCCATGAGGAATTTACTAGACTTTTTCCAAGAAAATGTCGTAGGATATTGCCCTTTAAATCTAAAACAGCACAAAAAAGTATTTTCACATTAGATTTTTATCAAAATAGAATAAATTATAACCGCGACGTGAAAACAGACACAAAAACACTGTGTGGTCTAACGTCTCTGTACTAAAAACTGACAGCTCATTATTTGTGATTTCTGTTCGTGTTTTGATTATTAATATTACTCACTTTTTAGTTGCCACTTCACAAACAAGAACACAGTTTTCTAAGAATCGAAATGGCCTCCCAACAGTATTCGAATAATCCTCCTTCCTACGACCAGGTGCTTGCCGAAAGCTATCATCAACAAATCGGTATGTAAAACGCGACACGCTGTACGGTTTCAAAACGTTTCCTTATCAATTGTTTCGATCTCAGCTGGAGCTACGGTTCAAGCAGAACCATCTGCCCCAAGTGCTCCGTCCGCCTCATACCCGAGACAAGAGTTCGTTCAGCAACAGCCGACCGCTACGGCTCACACATTTGTGGCTCCCGTGCAGGGATCCGTGCCATACTATGGGGCCATGGATGGCAATAAAGTAACCGTGCAGATAATGCCCCAGGTGACGACGCAACCGCTTCCGGGGCAGCGGGCCGAAACAATCACACAACAAATCATCGTCGTCAACGGATGTCCGGCTTGCCGGATCGGTATGCTGGAGGATGACTATTCCTGTCTGGGAATATTCTGTGCCATATTCTTCTTCCCGTTGGGTATTTTGGTTTGCCTGGCGCTACGCAATCGACGTTGCACGAACTGTGGTGCACAGTTTTAGGGTGGAGGGTAAAACCAGATGCTCATTTATACGAACATTTATTTACTGGAATGGTACTAAGATTGGTATGTGATACAGTATCGAATTATCCGATGTTAAGAAACCCTATTGTATAGCAGGGAAATATACATTGTTTATCTAAACTTTGTTTATAAAACATTTATTACACCATAATATAAACAGAATTACTGATTGAACTTTCTGTTCTTCTTTCTGTATCTTAACTGTTCGGATTTGTGCAATTTTATTATTTTTCAACAATTAAACTCTTTCGGATTTATTGACGAAACACTTGAGGTTCGTTAAAAAAGATGTATTGAACATGCTTACGACGATACAGTAAAAATAAGTAAACTTAAGCGAAAAACTTCTCCTTTAGGGAAGTTGCAGTTTCACTTAATATTCGTGTGTGTGTGCTTGTTTTTTTTAAATCTTCGCATTATTAGTACACTTAGCATTGGATGCATTCCCTTTCTTACGCCCCCTTTCTTTGCCAATTCATCGTTATCGCAAATTGACCATCGGTCGTCTTATAGAATCCTGTTTGTGAATTGTTTTTTTTTTAGAAGCTAGCAACGAATGCGTTCAATAAATACAACTGTACGTGATAAAGAAGGAAATAATTTAAGCAACATGAAACAACAAGGACCAAGCTGGTGCAAACGCGGACGCATCTACAAGTCCTTGCCCAACCGTTCGATCTCATCGATGATGTAGTTCATGTCCGATTTGTCCAGCGAAGAGTTTTGCAGCACCAGTCGGAAGAAGTTGGGCTTGTCGTGGATCGGTTGGTACGTGATCATCATGGAACCTTCCTTCATCATGCGCTCCTTCACCTTTGGTGCGACCTTGTGCAGCCGCTCCCGGAACTCGGCCGAGTCCCGGGGGACGCTTCGGAGTCCCGGAGGCACATACCAGAAGCACACGTTCGTGCACTCCGGGTTCTCGATGACCATCTCGAACCCGGGCCGTGCCTTAATACTGCTGGTAAAGTGTTCGGCATTCTCGAACACCTTGTCGATGTGCTGCTCGAACCCGGCCGTACCCTTGGCGCGCCACATGAACCAGAACTTCAGCACATCGGCCCGCCGGCCGCACTGGATGTGCTTGTCGCCGGTGTCGTACCGGGTGTCGTAGAATTTGTCCTTCTGGAACAGGTAGGTCGCGTTGGTCGAGTGGCACTCGGACAGAATATTGCGGTGGCGGGTCAGCAGGGTGGAGCACTGTTGCGGTGCGGCCAGCAGCTTGTGTGGATTCCACGTGACGGAGTCGGATCTGTTCGAGGAATGGAAGGAAATGAAACATCGATCAGTTATGAAGACAACCGAAACGGATCCCATTCTACGCTGCATTACAAGTAGCCTCTAAACACACAAAATCTGTCACTATTTCTTGTTTGTCGTTATTCATAATTTGTGCCGGCATTTTAAAAAACGCCCCGTTCGTCACGGCTCGGCGAGTTCCCTTTCAGTGCTGCCGCCGTTACGTGCTAATGTGAACCGATCAAGGATCCTCGCATTTTCACTGCCTACCATTGACATTGGCCTCGGCGCGTTCGGCTTGGCCTGGTACGTCCGCATGCACAAAGAAAATAGTCACAAGCCCAGAACGAACGCCCTCCCCCCCTTCTTACTGCCCCCGTGTCGGCTTCTAGGCCTTTGGGCCAATGTCGCGGCACGTGGCACGAGCGCAAATTATGTCTATTCGGACCGGAAAATTTATTTCGCACGATTCAGTCCAGCGAATGAGGGTGGGAGGTGGAATACCTTGTGCGAATTGATTAGCCAGCAATTAGGTACGGCTGGCGTTGGACCCTGCAAAAACCACTTCCGTTTGATTTTCATTTCGATCGATAAGTACACCATTTTTTAGTTTATTCTAACTCCGGTCGTGATCGTAAAAAGAAGGTTCTACACCTCTTTCAATTTGTATCTTTTTAGAATTATTTTGTCTAGAAACTGTGCAGCCACCGAGCACGTGGCCTCCATTAGTAGAAGCAGTTCGGCTTTTGCATTCACTAAATGCACTCCATCAATTTTGCGGTGGCAACCAAAGACCGTCCGAGAAAAACTACATTAACCGTACCAAAAAGGTCAGCAAAAGCTTGAAAGCTAGCCGGCTGATTGGAAAGTAAAGGCCAAAGAGAAACTTTTATGGCAGGCTCGATCGGCTCGGCTCGTACTGTAGTACCGGACAAAGTGGCCTGGCGACGGTACAGAAGCACTAGTAGGCAGGAGTCGTTACAATTAAAATGGCGGGGATGGGGGGGTTTGTGTTTTTGTTTCTAGACGCGAGACGTACGAGAATATCTTAGCTCGCTCGGTGCAAGGTTGCGAGGTACGCTTTTAAGATGCCGTGTACGAACCCAGTGCGACCACAACATTCATTTCCGCAACGCGGAAACTCGTCAAAACAGACAATGAACCCGCGAGAACTTCCTCGCAGGTCCAATATCAATCACAAGAACGGAGGAGATTGGTTTCGAACCCCATTCACTTGTTCTTTACGAGAACAGACAGAACACAACAAAAACCTCCAGAAAACTGGCTAAACTGGTGCACCGAAAGAAAAAAAAAACCAGAACAGGGAACCTCAAACCGGCACAACAAGCACAACAACAACTCCACGACTTCCGGAAGCGGTGGGCCTTACCTTTCGATTCCTTTCAGCAGGGTACGATACTTCTTGGACATCAGCGCACCGCCACCCCAGGCCGCATCGACGTGCATCCAGAGGTTGTACTTGGCGCACAGGTCCGCAATCTGCTCCAGCGGGTCGAAGGCCCCAATTACGGTGGTGCCGGCCGTGGCGGACACCATGAACGGTAGCGCTCCCTCCTGTTTGGCGCGCAAGATTTCGCTTTCTGCAAGTGGAATGGAATGATTTGAATTGATTTTCCACCAAGAGAATGAAGGAGACGCATTTTCACGTACCCAAATGATCGACGCAAATTTTGCCAATCGCATCTGTTTTGATAGCGTAGACGTTATCCGATCCGATGCCCATGAACGACGCCAGCTTCTTTACGGAATAGTGTGCATCTTCCGATGTGAAGATCACCAAACGTGGAAGAGCGTGCAGTCCTTTCGCCTGTAACATCAAAGTGGGTGATTAGAAGAAATTCATTTACATAATCGACGGCGATCTGAAGGTTAGAGGAAAGGTTTCTAGCTCTATTACAGCATAAGATACGACGTCAGTTCTTATCGGATAATATAGACAGAGTTGTTAAACAATGAACGTAACATCGTTTGTATGATCGTCGAGCGATAAGCCATATTCTATCATCGATCTTTGTTTGAGATAGACGCGGCCTAATGGAGCGAGAACCTGCAGGCGATCAGTGAATGGGCAATCAAGGTCGTGTTGAATTTGCCACACACGTAACGGAATGGGTTCGGTTTGCGACGTACTAGAATTCCCACCATCAATGGAATGGCCAAAGCCCCGGCAGCATCGGCAGTTATCGCCCCCCCCGTAATTACCCTTCCGAGGAGACGACCCGACGATGATCATGTTGCCGATCGCTGATCGTACACCGTGCGATACGATGAATCAATCGCAGATCGTACGGTAGTAGGCATTTACGATAATAAGTCGCTAATAGGGACCGCACAACCGTCCGAGGCCTTTGTAGCCGGCGAGTCTAGAATGGAATGGAAAAGTGGCTGTACTTTGTAATTTCCTTCACACCACAAAGCGACCGGAGGGGGGAAACCCTATTGCCAAAGGAATTCCCAAGTGCAATTGAATGGAATTTGCCATCATTTACCAGCAACAAGCATTCGCTGTCGAATGGGAAATGGTTCGACCGAGTTCCCCTTTCCATTTCTGGTTTAAATGAGCTAATTTTTGCATCACCTGCATCATCTAGGAAGGAACACTCATCATGTACATTTCCTCTACAACCAAAAGGAACGCCATTTTTTTTTTTAAATGCACCCGGACAAATGGTGTAACGGAAAAGAGCGAACGGACACGCGACAAATTTCGCGCATAAACAATAACCCTGTCCTAAACCAGTTCCAAACGATTTGTTTGTACACATTTAGGGTGCGGATTAATTATCAGATATTATTTTTTGTCCATTTCCTGCTAGGAGGAAATTAATGTTAACCAGCCAAAACCGGTTGGTCGCTCAATAGATCGCGAATTCAAACCTGTCCAAAAAACCTGCCCGGTCACCAAACCGCTACATTCTCAATGTCGAATTCGGCGGTAGCAATTTATTCCAGTTCACTGATCGATCGTGCACGGCGCGTGTCCCTCCGCTGGAACCTAGTTCGGTTTTCGTGGTCATCGTTCTTTAGGTTTGAATTTGTTTTACTCCAAAGATGGTGGAGGAGGGAACGTTCGTTTACGAGCGCGCGCGCGCGCGCGCGGGCCGTCATGTTCAGGGTCAAAGCCATCATGTCGTTACGGGCCAAGAGCCTCGTGGTGGTGGGTCGGCACACCGATTGGCACACCAAGTGTCATGGTAATCGGTGGAGCAGGTGCTTGCCACCTGCCAAGCCTACCACCGGTCTAAACACAGGAAGTAACACTTCCCCCTTTTAACGGTTGATTGGGCGGGGAGGTGGCGACTTCTTACGGTCTTACCGTTTGCTTCTTTCAGGGACATCCTTGCACCCCCCGCCACCCCCGGGAGGATGGCAATGGACACGCGCCGCCACTAGAGCCCCTTACGAAGCTCGTGGGCTCCGCAGAGGAAGTGGTGCGCCTTTATTCACACCAATTTTAGCAGCTACTTTTGAGCCTTTACTGCGCCACCAATTACGGTCGGCATGATCACTGTGCATCTATTTTTAGCACTTTTTTTTATTATTATCATCCGTTCCACGCTGCATGGCACTGCACTCGAAGGAAGCCCGCCGTCTTTCAATGCAAACGAGGTTGGGTGGACAGCTACCGGCAGTCGACTTCCTGCAGCTGGCCGCTAACCGCTTCAGGTTAGTGCACCTCCTTTCCACACAGCTCCCGATCGATAAAAATAAACCTTTCCTTTCACTCCACTCGCAAAAATGATCCGTAGAGCGATCGAGCGAATCCCTTAAGGAGGTATATAAATTATATTTAAACCACCCACACAAGTCATTTCGCAAGGATCTGATGAGTTGATGCAGTGACCAATCTTTCCCACCCTCGGCCCAAGCTAGAACACAATGGTTTGCCTAGAGTTTTTGTTCTGGCACATGTGCACACGTGCAAGTCCTTGCCAGTCATATTGGCGACTACACCTCAGGCCACCGTCGTATTAAATAATTGCCGTGTAATTGAGAGCACGACTATTAAACATATGTGAGCACGAGTTTCTAGAAATATCATTGTCTTTTTTTGTTTTTCTTTTGAGTATTCTTGGTATCTAGTAAATTCTATTCAATCGTTGTATCAGAATCGAGCAAGTGTATAATTTTGCATTAATATTGTAATATGTGAGCTATACATGAAACTGTACTTTTCACGTTTGAGATATAGAAAGGTATTTGTTTCAACTTTCTAATAATGTTGGTATCAATTAAATTCTAGTAACGATTGCTTCACACGATAAACAGGTATATAGTTTTTCTAGAAATTAGTGATCATAATTGATTTTCTCTAATAACCAGTACCTGTCGAATGATAAATGCGAGTATTATTTTGTAATTCGTTAGATTTAGATAGAACTATGCTTTTTGTAGTTCTAAGATATAGGAGGGTATTTAAATGGTAGAATGGTTTTAATTACCCATAACTATGTTAATATTCCTTCTACGAGAACAATGAGTTGACGGTTAAACTTAAAGCACACCCATATTAAATCTGGAACTTCCAGCCGTTTAAGTACACTTATGTGTCCTTTCCAAACGCCACTTACCTTCACATCGGGCATGAATTTGTAGCGCGCGCAGCTAATTGCGTAGCCGTTGGCCATCGAGCCGCCAGGAGCGAAAATGCCATCGCCTTCACCGTTCGGGTAGCCGACGATCGTGCGCATTTCCCGCAGCACCACCTCCTCCATCAGCACGAACACCGGCGACACCTCGAACGTGTAGACGCTCGGGTTGAGCGCATCGGTCAGCACCTGGCCGGCGAATCCGTACGGATCGACCGACGAGAACAGCTGGTTCATGAAGTACGGATGTCCCGTCTTGACGGAGTGCCGGATGGTGGCACGGGTCAGCTCGAGCAGCTTCTCGTGCGTGTCCGGTTCCTGCTTGATCGCCAGATCAAGCGTCCGCTTCAGCTCTTCCGGGTCGACCCAGTTCAGCACCTTGTTCGCCCGGTCGGTCGCATTGAAGACGGCCGAGTTGAGCACCTCGGTGAGGAAGTCGGTCAGGAACTGCTGGTGTTGCTCGCGGTTGGGCAGACTTGCGTACCGCTTCTCGGACACCTCCGCCGCCGCCGCGCCCTCGGACGCTGGACCCTGCAACTGCGTGCCCTTTCCCCGTGTTTCCACCGCCTTCTTCAGCGGTGGCACACTGGAGATGTGGTGCGCTCCGCTCACAAACAGCTGCTGCACGTCCTCGTCCTCCGAGACGCCGGCACTGTCCGAGCCGCTGGCATACGTCGTGGCCACATCCTCGATCACTTCCAGCTCGACACTGTTCACTCCGTTGGCGGGCATTTTTGTAGGCGTAGAGCTCCTTCGGGTGCTATTTCTTTTCAACAATTACTTCGTAACACTGGATCCTGGAACCAACAGGCGACGGTTGAAGTCCACTGGAGGGTTTTTCTTGGGTTTTCCTTGTACTGGTACTATACTCCTGGGAGGTTCTCTGGGTGGGGTTCTTGGTCACCTCTTGCTATGGGACGGGCTTCCTTGCTCGCGAACTGCTTTTACCGGCATGAAGCACCGAAGGTAGACCACTGCACACACAAACACGTGCACGCACACACACACACACGCAAACACTCACAGGCTGCTGTACTACTGCTTGCGGCGATCGACTTTCGAAGCGATCAGGCTCAAACTAAACTCTCCCGGCCACTGGCACACGCTCTTATATATGAACGCTACTGATCGGGTGTTTCGGAAGTGGTCGTATAGTGATTCCCCCCCGTTTTGGCGCACGTGAGTACGCGAGAACGAGGGTGCTACCCCTGCCTGCGCCATATGACGTGTGTTGCCCGATCAGCGGCAACGATCAGGAGGTATAGTACGATGCTACTACTAGCCACACGCCGCCGATCGGAAGCGGAGCATTCGCGTAGTACCCCGTCGACCCGTCATTCAAGATCGTTCTCTCAGTATGCGCTTAGTTGGTTTTGGTAGGTAGGGAGGGTGAGAAAACCGCCACTACAAAACTAAGCGCGCGATCGGTTCGTGTGCTAGGTTCCGCCAAACGGATACTCCGGACACGAGAGCGGGTTTTTATTCTTTTGGCACGCGCGCAAAACGCTTCAAATGCGGCTGTTCGTTGGATCGGAGAAAATATCTGGTTGGTCATCGTAACATAGCGAGAACATAGTAATTAAGTGGAGCAAAAAAAAATGAATGAACTTCGCAAAAAATCAAATCAGTTTATGAATGTAGCGTGACGCGCGATCTAAGTATCGATCCCGTGTGTACTGTAAGTTCTCTCTTAGAGTGTAGTATATTTTCTTACGTGCGATAATTAGGACAAAAAATCATCCTTAACCTCACAAACATTGTTGCCGCCAGCTGCATCATCGTTTACTATCTAAAGCGCTCGATTAATTGGACGATCGAGTCGAATTGCAACGAATGATGGCTTGCGGTACACTATTTGGACACGTCCTTGGCGCAACCGTTTCCTCGGTCATCGGCGGACTCGTTCGGGCGGGTGGACGCATAAAACAAACAAAAAATCCATATGATCGCTAGCATACGCCGATCTCACTTCCGAGTACGCGGACCGCTGTTGGGAGCCTAGGATTAAGTCGGGACGAACGGGTTTTTATCAAACCCGTTGTGCGATTGGAAAACGGTAAAAAAAAACAATGGCACGAGCTTAGAAAGGCTCTTCTCCGCATACTAATGTAACAAATGGCATATACCTTGAACTTTTGCTCGGTCGCTAGCAAACACATGTTGCCGGCGATGTGCGTGTATCGGGAAAATCATTATTTCCTCCATATAACAATCCATTTCCATTCGACCTCTAGCTTAACACATTTAGAAGCATGTAATCGAACTGTTCCACATTGGGTCCGCGCTGGAGGCCAGTAATTCATTAAACAAACCAGAAGGTGTGTGTGTCCCGCTTATGCGACGCAGAACAAAAACGCAGAACATTTTCAATTGCAACATCCTTATTGAATTACGCGATACAATTAATTAAAATTAAATTAGCATTGCTGTCGGAGGAACTGCAGTAGTAAAAAAATGGCAAGTCGCATGGTTTGCACACGAACACTGATTTTGCTTAATACGCCACGAGGGGCACTTCAGATGGTTGCATGAATGAATGTAAAGACAATCATGAGCAATATAATCGAATGATTAAATTCAATCTCAAACGGCATTTAAGTCAAATTAAATGAATCTGTAAGCGGTTTTAAATTCAAATCATTTTAATGTGTGGAATAAAGAATTGTATTTATTTTATTAACTCTTGTTTGATTCGGGTGATCCACGTGCCCCACGTTAATTCACAAATTTATTTAAAAAAAACCCCCAATTTTAGCTAAATCCAACCATTTCTTCTTCCTCGGCAAAGCAGCGATTTAAATAACGGTGTAATTGAATTCATGCACCAGTCACTGCATACCTTCAGGCGCAAGTGTGAAAAACATCGCCACTATGTTTTTATCGGGCGAATTCTCTCCGAAAAATTCAGGCGAAATATGCTCATTTTTGAAACGGTCAAATGTCCTTGTTTCTGCGGGTATTGTACTATAAAAACTAGAAAAGATATTTATAATGTAGTAACATACAAGCGACAAAGTAACGTGTCCTGAAAAGACCTTTCATTTGAGGGGTCATTTGTCAATATCGGTTGAGAAACAAAAAAATTATTTGCAAATTTGTATGTTTTACCCTAAATCGGTAATCAAGGTTTCTATACCTTTTCGCTCCATGTGCTTTCCCTTTCCCACATATGCCTGTGGTTTGAGACAAAAACAAGACGTTCCACAAAGTTGCCTCAGATGCCTTTTGATACTCGAAGAAGTGAAAAGTGTGTCACAGAGTTCCAAGCAATCTATTCTTTGTCAGTGAAACCAATTTTAAATAGTATTTCTGGTGAATTTTAGTGTTCCATTATCATACTTCAGCACCATTTTACGGTAAGTGGTAAATTTCGTACAGAAATCTCGTTCGAAACGCGCAGCGATTCGCATGACGAAAAATTCCCATTGGTCCGCCATCTTGATTTTCTCCGTGTCTCGTTTGCTTTTTGCTTCCCATATTTCACAACCATAGGTGGATGTAAAAATACCTTTTCATAGCCAAAACCGAGCTCAGAACGGGATAAAAAGAGGACGCATCGCAGCGGATAGTGAATGTTGGCCGTGCGATGCATGTTGTGGGTGAAACAGTCGTAAGTAGCGTTATGAATTCGCAAGATCAATCGTTGAAACAACAGCAGGCAGCTGCGTGGATGGCCGCTGCCCAGGCAGTCCAGCAGCAGCAGCAGTCGGCTGGATATTCCGGTGGTTACGGAATGAACCAGCCGCAGCAACAGCAGCAGCAGCAGTATGCTCAATACTACCAACAGCTATACCAACAGCTGCAATACAGTGTGGGAGGTCTGCAGGGAACCGTTGCGGGAGGTGGTGCGTCCGGGTTCGGTGGTGCAAACAACACCAACAACGGCAACGTAGGCAACGCAGCGTCGGGCTTCGTCAGCGGTGGTCCAATGTCCAATCTGTCGGATAATGGCAACTCCTCCGATGGAGTGGGCTCTTCATCCGGCGGCGGAATGTCGGGCAACACATTTTTCAGCTCCCAACAGCAGCAGCAGCAGCAGCAGCAGTCCGGAGGAGATGGAATGGGTTTTAAGCAGGCACCGAGCCAGTTCGGGCCTATCCGGTTCAACATCAACAAGCATCCGCAGCGTGTGAGCCCGATGGTGGCCGCAAACCCGCTTGCCGCGGCCAGCCAAATACACGCCCAGCAGCAGCAACAGCACATTCAGCAGCAGCAGCACCAGCAGATGATGGCCGCGTTCCAAAACCAAAACCAGAACGGAACTGGTGGCAAGAAGAAGCGGAAGAAGAACAAGAACAACAACAACAATATGAACAATCAATCGATGGGAGGCAATGGGGGTGGTTCGATTTTCATGAACGGTGCTGGAGGCGCAGGATCGACGAACATTCCGCCGCTGATGCCGGCCGGATCGCTGCCATCGAACGGTGGGGGCGCATCGAACGCCGCCAACTTTCCTACACCTCCGCCCGATCTAAGCAAACCCCCGCCGCCCCTTCCGGCCGTCTCGATGCCCGTGGTAGGAACGGTTGGACTTCCGGCCCCGCAAGCCCCGACCCCTCCGAATGTGCTTCCCCCGCCGAAGATGGCCGATCAGCAGTTCCACGTTCCCACCGACGGTTGGCCGCAGGGTTTGAACAACTTCGTGTCACGCTGCTATGCCAAGTGCAAGACGGACTTCGACAAGGATCAAATCGATATCTGTCTGAAGGGTCGCATTACGGCCGCCGCCAACAAAGGTGAACTGTGGACAAAGGACTGGGACAACGAACCGGTGCCAAGTGTGCACAGCGAGCGCAACCAGCAGGTCCTGCTACCGCCGAGCATGAACAGCAACAGCCTGGGCGTCAGCCTTGGCCTCGGCAGCAACATTGGCAATAAGGGCAAATCGTTGGGCCAGTACCAGAGTCCACTGGGTAACACCGGCAAAGGAGGCAACCAGCAGCCGCAACAGTTCAACTCGACCGGGAAAAAGGGAACCGCGGGCGCTGGACTATCGCAGTCGCTTGGTACGAGGCTGGGCGTGAAGGCAGGCGGATCTTCGAGCGGACGCAAAACGCGCCCGTCGAGGTCACGTTCGCGTTCGCCAAGCCGTTACAGTAGCAGCGGTAGCCGAAATCGGCGCAGCCGTTCGTCCAGTGACGATTCACGTTCCCCACGGCGCAAGAATCGCCGTTCCTCCAGCAGTAGCGAGGAAGATAGTCGGCCGACGTACAACAATAAATCTTTCAGCAAAGGAGGCAACAAGCAGCAGCAGCAGCAGAAAAACAATAAAAATCAGAAGCAGAATGGTAAAAATCAGCAAAACCAGCGCAACAACAACAAAGGATTCTACTCCGAGCACGGCCAGATCGGCGGTGCGGTCGAGGGCGACCTGGAGCAGTTGAAGAAGCGCGCGGCCCGTTTCAACAATCAGGGTGGTAAGAAGGTGGCCTCCCCTCCGGTCGTCGCCTCGAACATCGTTTCGCCCTTCGGCCGGAAGGCTGATCGCAGGCTGACCATGCCAACCGCATCGAGAATCTACATCGATGACGCAGCCGACCGAAGGGATGATGACGACGACGACGAGGTGGATCTGTTCGATCTGCACATCGTCGGTACGTGCCGCGATCTTGAGAAGAGCTTTTTGCGCCTTACGAAAGCCCCGGCCCCGTGCGAGGTGCGACCGGTCGAGGTGCTGCGCCACTCGCTGCAGAACGTCAAGAAGAAGTGGGTCGACAAGCAGGACTATTTCTACGCCTGCGACCAATTGAAGTCCATTCGGCAGGATTTGACGGTAAGTTTGTGTATAAGAAAAAGTGTCCGCGGTCCAGTTTTGGCTCAGGTATAAATTGCTTTAACTAGAAGAAGAACAGTTAATATCCAATCGCCTACTAAGTTTTGGTGATATGATGAACAAATTTGTATCTTCGTGCTCTGTTAGTTTTGTGCTTGGGTCAACACTGGAACGATCTCTTCTCGTTATGGCCGGATTTTTACCCCATGTGTTTTCCTCGCAGGTACAAGGTATACGAGATGCGTTCACGGTACAGGTATACGAAACCCATGCCCGCATTGCGATGGAAAAGGGAGATCACGAAGAGTTCAACCAGTGCCAAACGCAGCTGAAAATGTTGTACGCCGATGTGGGTGGCGAAAATCATCTCGAGTTTACCGCGTACCGCATCCTGTACTACATTTTCACCAAAAACACCTCAGGTGAGTGAAAAAGGAGCTGGGTTAATCAACGGGTAGTTTTTAACACATTGTTTGGTTTCCTTTTACTTTCAGATTTGACCACTATACTCAGGTCGCTAACGGCAGCGGACAAGGAAAGCGATATCGTACGATTCGCTCTCCGGCTCCGGTCTGCCTGGGCGTTGAGCAATTATAGCACTTTCTTCAAGCTCTATCGGGAAGCGCCGTTGATGGCGGGTTATTTGATCGATTGGTTCATCGAGCGTGAACGCAAATTAGCTCTCAAATCCATTATCAAAGCGTACGTATGCGAGCAGGGGTTGTTGTTCTGGTTGTGGGAGCGATGTGGGGTTGGGTAGTTTGGCATGTTTTTTCAGCATTCATCAGCAACGTGGGTAGTAGTAGCAGTCCTGGTCTGTCCCGTACCCTCCTGCCAATCCACATTGGCTTGATTTGGGAGAAATCCCAAAGATGGGGGTTATCTTTTTCTGAGATTGGGGTAACTTTTCAGGTAGCGTTTGGTATGCTGGAGCCCAAAGAATCTACGAAGTCTATGCAGGTCACAGCGTTATCTGCAAATCGGCACATGATGCACATGCAGCATTCAGAGTACCGTTCGACGTAATAATTCTACTAACTTAACCTTCTAATTCCCCCCCCCCCCCCTCCTTTACTTTATAATGCCACTTGAGACAAGTGACGGAATAATTCATTTAACGATTTCAATTGTATGTATGCACATTTAGTTATCGGCCCAACCTTGCTGTGGAAATGGTCGCACAAACGTTGGCATTCACCAGCGAGGAGAAATGTAGCGAGTGGTTAGCGTCGTTAGAAATAAGCATGATCTTCGTACCGGCCACCGCTGCCAAAACTTCTTCGCCGACGGCCTCGACAACGACGACGACGACTGCTGGTGGTGGTGTGGCTGGGAATGCTGCTGCTGCTGCTGCTCCTGCCGCGGATACTAAAAGTGCAAACAAAAAAGTGATAGATTGCAAGCAGAGCATGAACGCGCTAGTCAACTTCTAGTAATGCTCTTTGCGTGAGAATGAACTGAGCATACCAACTGAGGATGTGATGGTCCAAGTAGTCCGCTGCTGGAAGATGGACTTGGTTGGCCATGACGTTCGTTCGCCCGATATAGTTGACGTCACGATGGTGTAGCTTCTACTTTGGTCCAAATTTGCTCTGCCCATCACGATGCTACGCCGGGCCCGTCCTCAATCGTAGATCTCTTGCGCTTAAAATCGATTTGCTCAAGAGATGATCCATCCACCTAACACACGACCACTTCCCACTGCTGCGTCTTCTCACCATGAGCGAAATCGTTATCTTAATCTTTCGCCGGTCGTCTCGGTTTGCCACTTGGTGAAGAAAAGGAGCTTTGGCCATCAGAGAAAGCCGATAAAGGAGGAATGAAAGGGGAGAAATTTGTTTTAGAATTTGTCTCCTTTCGATGGTTCATTGCATCAGACACCTTGGCGTGTTAGTGGCACACAGTGGTAACATCGCAGAGAAGGCGACTTTCGGTGCGGTATGCTTCTGTTCGTCCGTGTGGTGTGTGTGTTGGTGTGTATGTTTGCGTGAAGAGCAAAGTGAATTCGCGATCCAAATCAAAGAAGGAACTTCCTATGTTCAGGTAGCTTTTGCACATCCGATGGCGCTTCGACGACATTTAATCAGCGCCACTCCACTACATTCTTAAAGCGAAAGTCTCGGAGGTGACCGTCACCTTCTTCGTAGAAGCAATGCTAGTGCTGAAGCATACCTCTGTTTTGTCCGCTGCTGACTTTTTGTTGCAACAGAAGCTCCAAGATGTAGACCTTGAACAAGAAAGATCACCTCCATTTTCCTGGCACTGGAAACGAATACCTGCTAATGTACACATGAAAATTGAGAGGCCATCACAAACATGCGGACCTGCAGACTCCCAGACTGCATCACACATTCCATCTTAAAATGATCGTTCATGAAACCCCCGAAGCTCTTGAAGCGGATACATGAACTCTCACCACCGTAAGGAAGAAGTCGATAAGCGAAGGACATGGACCCAATTACAAGTGTTTAACTAGTGTATAGTGTGTGAATTTGATAGTGTATAGAGAAAAACATTTTCTGTTTGATTGTTATTAAGTTATCTGCGCACACTCTCTCGAAGTTGGCAACCAATCAAATAACAATCGAATCGCATGGACGAAGCGGGAGAATCATTCGTCAAGAGAAGGATTGTCTCGAAGTTGCTGTGTGTGGTTAAGGACATGCTGTGTGCGACCGAATATGATCACTGTTGCGCAAAGGACAAATTGTGTTACATTGTGATCAGAGCAGGAATAGCGCATAACGAACGTTTTTCGTTCCATCAGCCATCAACAGCGGTCGATGCGAAATTAATAATGGGCCGTACCATTATTACTACCGCATCGGGAGGCGAAAGAGCAAAGCGGGTGTGGGGGCAACTGAGGGAAAGTTTTGTTTTTCCTACATCCATAAACATCCATCCTGGGCATCCTTGCAACCCTGAAACGATACTCCTTTCCGGCAACTCTTAAAATGATCCCGTCTATGTCCCAAGTAATTGGGACAATCCTATCCCCAAGACAAATCCTATCCCCAACAACTACGTCGCTGCTGTTTTAACTGTGATATATGGTATGCTGAAGAGATTGGATGGCCGAAGGATGGTTAGTTGAACTGATGCATGTAGGAGCAGGATTCTCGTGGGGAGAAAAGCCTGCTTGCATAACTCCACTAAATCGACCGTCTTCGAAAATACCTCATCAACCATCAGTTGGAACCGCGTTTGGCGAAGGGCGACCCCATGACCCGGACAGCATGGAGAAGAGTGGCCGTCAAGCATCACCTAGACATCGTTTTATAATGCCTAATATGGATTATCAACGATTGGTACAAATACGTTGAGTTGTTACATTTTTGTATATTTAATTATCGCTAGAATAGATAAATGAGTCTTTCCGCCGGAAGCGTAAGTCAATGTGAAACCGGCCGTTCGAATGCACTGGCCAGGCGTACAATATAATCAGCTGGTTCCGTCTTTTACATCTCCAGAACAAGGATGTAGAAGATGTCTTTGGAGCAAGCTCAAAGTTGTTTTCTGTATGAATAAGAATTTAAATAAATATCATTTTTAGTTAAATAATTGTTTTGTTTGAATCTATTCTTTTTAAAAATATCACAGTAAATTGGAGTCAAAGAAATATGCTACATCGTGAACTATTAAGGTAATTGCCTCTGTTGCTACTAATTCCATAAAAGTTTGCGGGTTTAAATTCAAACATAAGTTCGCGAATAATTTTATGCTGCTTGCCATTTATGCTCACCCGCGATGACGTTTTGATGACAGCAAGAGTGGGAGAGAAAAAGAAAGCAAAGTTTGAAAGATTTGTTTACAAATGGTAGGATATCCTGTCAGTCAACCCGAGTTGTCGTTGCAGTTGCCAGTACAACCATAGGATCCTTCGGCAGTTTTATGGTAGCAAGGTTGTTCGGTGAGTAGGCACCATTTTTCCCAGAAAAGATCAGCTTGATGCGTGCTTTCACAGTATTCACGAAGGCAGAGAAGAATTTAACGCTTTGCCTTTTAATGCAAACGTTGGCATTTGTATACCAAGTAAAACAATATAGCACGTCATTATTGTTTTGTTGCATTCGAATAGGCAATTGCAATTGAATATGGAAAGCCAAAACATGCATCCCGCGAGCAATGTAGGATCATCAAATGGAACCGATGATCCATGCTACATCTCATCCAACACGAGAATGATCTGGGAAAGCACGACACGGTTGGTGAAGGTTCAAAATCTCATCAATGAGCTCTACCTTTCAAACTGGTCCAATAACGAATTGGTGCAAGTGCAGGAGCCGATAATCGGGATGATGCGCCGTCTTCTCGCCGACCATGAAGGTAAGTCTGATGATCGCATGCCGCCCCCAACGGTGCACAGCTCTAATCAAGATAATATAACCCGCAACCGAACCAGATGAGGCGCTCCAGCAAACGATCGAAGACATGTGCTTGGGCCCTCAGCCAACTGGAAAGGTAAAGATGGTAGCATACCAGTGTCTGCGGGCGTTGCAGGATCAATTTACGAACGACATTCTGTTTCGCACGGAACATGCCAAGTTCTACGACGAGGTCGAGCAGCTAATGGGTCGTCTGAGTGGCGAGTCGGCCGAAAGCACCAAACGGGAGATCATGCGGCACCTGTGGGTGGCGAAGACACGGATTGCGAAACGAAGTCAAGCACGTTATAATGCACTCCAAAGGCAGCAGAAATTATCGGCATCGGCGTCTACTACTCCACCGGCTACCAGTTCCTCCCGGTCACCAGCGCCTCGTGAATCGTAGAGAAAAGATAGGCAAATAACTATGCGGAGAGAATTTCTGTCTTTGCATAGGAAGTTTAAATATGTTTAGTTTATTCCTTTTTTTAA
>KE524970.1:106481-119438 GCA_000441895.2 Anopheles sinensis
CGGGCCTCAAAAATGTATAAAATCCTCGCAAGCATATTGGATAGATGCAATTATGCACGAAGATTGTGAATATTTTGGATTGGAAGTGTCAACAATACAACAAATGTGTACAACTGTTGCCAATCGTAGAAAACTCGGACTGAAAGCTGTCACGCACGCAAAAATTTAGTAAATTGTTTAAAAACAATGGTTCAGTTTCAACAACATTACATTTGCAGACCGATAACCGGCTTGCATATAAAAGAACAACCAGTAGAGGAATCGTCCAGCCTTTTTCGGCCAACAATCGGCATGTGCGGCGGGTATTCGGTCCACCGGGCATCCCTTCGGAAACGTATCCTACGGGTACACAATTCAAACGTGCGAATTGTAAATAAACCTGCCGTTGTTTACAAACCGATGCGCATGTGCGTCGGATCGGTCCCTCCTTCGGGTTGCTCTGGACAACTGATAAGGGTCGAACCGGTGGTGGCGGAGGCGGTTAATCGACAACGACGCAAACGCGCAGCAGAGTGGAAAGGCAGCGGAGGGAGGGGGCGGTTGTAACATGCAACTTATCAGCACCGAATTCCAGCATCATTGACAGAGTGGCATAAGAGAGGAAAAGATTATTGATTTGCTGCGATGTGATGCCTCAGACGGACACGGGAAGTTCACGGAATCGGGTCAACGAAGCGAAAAACGCTCTAAGGAACCACCCAAAAAAGTATTAGATTGTGTCCTCGTGTGACTGTTTTTGATACCATTGTACTCCCGACTGGAGTAGAAGATTCTTAATTCTAAGCGCTGGGAGTCTGGCGTGGCGTTCGTGCGTGTGTCGGAATTTGAAGTGAAAAATCCATCGCACAAACTGAAAGGATGCTGAAGCAGGAAAATTTGGCAGCCAATTTTTGCGGCCTGCTGTCCCTCAGCGGAAACAAAGGTAAGTGTATAAATGGTGGAAAATGAACCTTAAACAAACCCTTCAATTGTTCTTTTGTTACTGAACCTTGTTTCTAGATGTGGCCATAGAATGGCGTATCCTTGGGAAGGAACAGGACAGTTCCATGCTTGCGAGCTGGGTATCGTTCGATCCGAAAAAAGGCCGCGAAGAACAGCGCACAAACGTTGGCGTATACACGCCGAAAACGAAAACCTTCGACATCCTGTACACGTTCCCCGGGCGGGAAAATGTTATCCAAGCGTCGGTCAACTTCACGCGTACGCTTCTCCTGTACGTCACCAAAGAGCTGCGGCAGGACGAATTCGGCCAAAACTGTGACGTGTACCGGGCGTATCTGGTGGAGGTGCGCCCGAAGGTTGAATCCGTTCGACCCCACCTGCTGCTGGAGGTGGACCGCAATCGGCAGGTGATGGCCACTTTCCTGTGGCGGAAGCTATCGACCTTCGAGAAGCACTATCAGGATAAATTCTTGCTCCTAGTGCATCACGAGCACGTGCTGCTTTATACGGTCAACCTGAAAAAGGTTGATCTTCCGATGGCGGATGAAGTTGACGATATCATCGGTTCAGTAGGAAGCAGACCGGGACGCATTGACTATATGAACCCGTTGGCCTGGGAGATGGACCGGGACAGTCTGAAGAGCGAAACGATAACGAAATCGTTTATCTGGGCTCAGTGGGATCCGGCGGTGCAAGCGTTGTACTACATTCATCTAAAACCGAGCACAAGAACCATCTTCGAGAAGGAGGATGACGGGACGAACGGCGAATCCGGTGAAGCGGAAAAACGACTCCAGCCGACCCTATCCGCGTTTCAGTTCCATGACGATCTGCCAACCGAAACGGTACTCAACATTCCACTGAACCTTCCCAAAATTCCCTCCTCCAACAGTGAGGACATCTACGAGGATGACACGGTCCCGCTGCGCATACACGACTCCTCGTTGAATCTTGTGATCGTGAGCGACGAATCGGGAATGCTTTTCGTCTGCCACTACTATCTCTACCAACCGATCAAGCAGCAGGAAGAAGAATCAACCAACGCAAACGGTGGAGGAGGAGGAGGACCGGCACAAACCATATTCGACGTGCACTTTGCCTACTCGGTGACCATCCTACACCACGGGTGCGTGATACACTGCGTCATCCCGGGCATTCCGTGGGAAAAGGCGAAACTGATGAAACCAACCTTTACGCTGCACGGCGACCACCATGTGCTGGTGTTTCAGGCGGACCTTTTTATGCATCTGCTCGATGTGGGCCTCTCGCACGAACCTTCGTGCCATATCGTGTGCGCACCGTTTACCCGGGCCCCCATCACGCAGCTGGTGCCGTGCTTTGCGACCAACAACATTTGCTACGACTCGGCCACGCTCGATCTGATCTCGATCACGATCCCGAAAACGCATCTCATCGACGCCTTCCGGAACGATACGTCGATCGACAACCGGCTTGCGATCGTGCACTACTTTTTGGCACACTCGAACGGTGATATTATTGAGATTTTTTCTGAGGTAAGTGGACTGTCGTCTCCACCAATCATTTCGCTAAATACTCCTATCCTTCAATTAAACCAATCCTTTTTTTTATTTAAATTTGCTTCTATTTCTTACACTATTATTTCGGCTCAATCCGTCTAGTAAGCTTCTTTCGATTTTCGTTGCCAACTAGCTTGGGAATTGTTTCGATTTTTAAAACAATTGTGTTCAAATTCGACGTTGAGCTGGATCGTGTTTTCCGACGTACAATTATCATCACTCTAGCTCTTATCAACTCGGTTCGATCTCTACAAGGACCTCTCTTAGAATAGCTACATTTCGATATGATAACAATATTTTGCTTGTTTTGTGTGCAGATTCTAAACATCATCATGGAACGACCCTTGCACCTCGACACGGTCCCGCTACTTAAGGAAGCGCTCATCGCGGGTACCTACGCTTCGGCCAAAAAAGGGCTCACGCAAGACCAACTGGCCCTGTTCCGCCTGCTACCACTGACGTCCTGCAGCACCACGAAACCGATCGAGGCGAAGGTGGGCAAACTGAACGTGGGTCTCTCGCACGAGTCCCTCTACAACACCTCGATGATGCTGCTTTCGCCCCAGCAACGTCTTTCGCCGTTCCGCAAGGACATCTGGACGCTGCTGTGGGATCGGCTGAGCGATAACGGGGGCGGCAAGGAGCGACCCCGCTTCCACCAGGAACAGGTACGCGAGAAGCTGATGTACTCGCTCGCCTGCTACCAACCGGAAGCTCTGTCCCGCTGCACCACACCCATGTCCCCGGCGAACCCGATCGGAACGATGGGGGTAGAATTTTTCGCCAGTGCCGCTGCTGCATCCGGTGGCGCCCGTGGTCGTCTTCAAAATGACCTACCGTTCGTCGAAACGGAAGCGTGTACGGCCAACAAGCAGGAGTTGGTGCTGAACGTGAACCTGCGCGAACTGAGCATGCATCTGGTGAAGCACAGCGTGAAGGAAGTGACCGGTTTCCGGTGGCTCAAGAACGCCTTCTACGATGCCAATCCGGCCACCTCGCACGTCCACGCCGTGGCAACGCGCTACGTGGCAGCCCAGCTGGAACAATCGCGAGCGCTCTGTGTTTTGGTGTGCCGTACGGCCGGACTCGATCATGCACTGGCGCTCGGCGAAGGAAGCGAAAGCCGTGGGTTTGCACTTATCGATCAGCTTGAGCGTGCCCTTCAGGTGCGGCTCTTTGCCATGCTCGAGCGGTACTGTCTGGCGGCGGAAACACTCGCCTTTCCGTTGCCACTCGGGTTTTCCTCGTTCTTCTCGTACCTCGGATACCGAGCGCTGGCATTCGAAAGCTTCATGCAGTACGTCGAGCACCATGTGTTCGAGCTACAGATCGACGTGGTGAAGGTGATCTTCGCCGACATCGGCGAGGACACGGAAGATGGTATCCGGCGGAAGCTGAACCTGTTGATGGTGCTGCCTCGGTCGAGGGCGCGTCGCTTGCTGAACAGTTGGAACCATCCCGTCAGTGCGATGCTGCGGGGACGGGAGCATGCCATGAACATCCTGTCCGGCAACTCGGTCCACCCGCGCGGATCGTCACATCTCAAGAAGAAAGACTATCAACCGAAAGGTAGTGGCGTTTGGCCGGTGTTCGGTGTTACCTAGAGTGTCTGTCTGGTGCATGAAGTATGTTTTGTCGTTTTTCCGTTGTACGTGTCCGCCAATGTTTTTACGTTTCTGTAAGTTTTTCTTAATTTCCACATAGTTACTTTCATTATCATTTCCTCCATTTTCATTTGATTCACCCACATTTCAGTTTGCGCTTGCTTTAGTACCTGTTGCCGTCGGTTGCTTGATTTACTCGGTTGCCCCACGGTAGGGAAAAAACCCTCTGGACATCCCAAGAATGCCACCGTATCGCACAACCGCGCACCACGCCCTTCAACCACATCATCATTTTCGTCAGCATCGATAGTATCCGTTTCATCGTCGATTTGCTGTTCCGAATCGGGCGCGCTTGAAAGCTCCTCCCGGTCGAGGAATTTGCGAACCTACGCGAGCCTCAATGCACTTCGGCTTGCAACGGCATCGCTGATCGATTTGGAAGCCGGCGACGGTCGGGAACTTCCCGGTGAGGGCAAGGACTTTATCGACGTAACGACCTGCGGCTCGACGATACTTTCGTCATCGAATGCACCGGCAAACCATGGCCAGCGGCACCGTTGCACATCGTCTACGTCGTCCTTTTTGTTGCAGCTTTGTAGGGAATCGCCGGATCGGATTGTTCGGTGGTCGAGGAGAGGCGTAGCCCGACGACACTCCGATACGGTTCCACGTGCCGGGATTGCTTGGCGAAAAACGTTACTCCTTACCGTCGGTTACTGCATGCTGGCCTTTGGGATCGTTTGCCTTACCGTGTTCGTAATGCTTGAGTTCCGTTTGGCAGCATCCATCGTTTGGTATATGCAGATGATTCGCTTGCTTTTTTAAAAACTCAATCTCTAGTTCAGTTCTATGCATGTCTTTTTGTCTGTTTTTTGTTATACGAAAACAAAATGCATTTTCGTTCATTTTATTGTTTATTTTTGTCACCCGCTTGTTGCTTGCATCACACATTATTTAAAGGAAAAGTGATCATTTAAATATAATAATCAGAGTGTATACTCGTTCGAAGGCAATAATTATGTTGTTCATATATTTCCTACTGAATAATTTGTTTTCTCCCAGATCTCAGCCAAGGATTGGGTGCCGCCCGGAAACTCCAGCAACCGTTGGACAACTTTCTCGACCTGCTCACCGCCAAAGCTAATCTAAACGAGCTCGACTTTAATCTACTGATTGAGACAACGCTTACATCGGTCGAAAATTTCCATGTTTAACCAAAACCAACCGGCAATATAGAACCAGATACTCTCGCAGTTTACGGCATTTTATTCTTGACGCTTCATTCGTGTTTCATTTAGGGAGGTGTCCTGAGGACCGAATCCATTTCCTTACCTCCCGGTCGAACTGGTATGTCCCATCCGGAGCTGCAGCCAATTGGTTCCATTTGGTAGTGAGTTGTTGAAGAGTACGCAACGAATCACACTGCTGGCGGAGGAAGCGTTTGGTAAGAAAATCCATCAACACTACATCCCGCTGCTTCTCGGCCGCCTCGTAAACCAACGACAATGAACCGGAAAGCTTTGTCTCTAGCTCGACCGTTTCGCAAAGCGTTTTTCCGATGTTTGCGCTCCACTTGCGTTCGGGAGGTTTGGCAATGGTTTCGAGCGTGACAGGATTATTGCGGAAAAGCAAGAAATCTGCCAGTGACTCCGCGTGCTCCGTCTCTTCGGTGGCAAGTTTCCGGTAGAACTCTGTAACATCTCACAAAAAGTTTACAATCTTCATAATTTGAGTTTCTCGAAAGTTACATACCTGATAATCCAAGGAGGCACACACTGGAGGTCGCAAAGTGGTACGAAATCGAACGATAGATGTAGCTCGCACAATATTCCTCATTTATCTGACCGTTGATGGCAAGTACGAGCGGTTCCGGGAGCGAACGTGGGACAAGATTACTTTCATTCTGCCCCGAGGCCGATGTTCGGATGGAAGAAAGGCACCTCGTTAGGTACACAACGGTTCGACGGGAGAACATGGTTTTTGACCGGTTTTGTGCAAGTAGTTAGCCTACTATAAGTGATTTATTATTTATTCATTTTTCGTGTAGACGAGCGTTCCAAAAATAAAGGACATACAAAATGTTCAGTTCATGGCAAACTGATGACCGAGTCCAGTTTTAATTCTTTGATAGAGCAATAACGAATAATTGTTAAAATAATAGAACAACTAAAAACGCGAGAATAATGCGACCGATTATTTTACAGTAAGTTATTAATGAATCGATCATTAATGGCATTTTTTTTTATATATTTTTGATCTAACTCCTAGAAATCTTCCCCGTGCGTTAAAGATTTGTTATGTAAACTCTTTGTCTTTTCTTTAACAATTAAGAGTTGCATGATTTCTTTGTTGCAAATAGTATTCTTGCTAAAGCTAGTCCGTTTCATTTCAACCTCTTCAGGCAATTCATCACAAACCGCTATCGGTAATTATCACCAAATTCCTTTAGTTTTCTTTTCATTCAGTTCAGCAGGCAATTATGGGAAGACTCCAGATTATTTTTCCTGAAATGATGGAAATTTGGGCAACACGTGCTGAAGCCTTTCACCACTAAGTATGGTAACATTGTTTAAATCTGTAAATGATCACGTTGCTTAGTTATAGTCGTTGCAGTAGCACCTACCAATCGCGCTTTGGTCTTCAGTTCTCATCCGCCTTTCGCTAAAAAGGCACTGACTGCTCTATCGATTTTGTTGCTTATTTAAGTCGCTACTATAGGGTGCGTGGATTGATTGGCAATTTGAGACCCATCGTAATGTCCGTCCAAACAGCTCGCCCGCCGATTGGCGGCATTTCTATCCGCTCGAGAAAATCGTTTCAACACATGTTTCATAACAAACACACGCAATATGACGAAAAATACCAGACAAACGCCACAAATGATGCCCACCACAGCCCACGGTGAGATGCCGCTCGACTCGCGGTAAATTCCGGCCACGAGGGACGGATCGCGCAGATCGGTCTCGGTGAATTTTCCCACCGGAATAACGCGGCTGTTGTCGTTCGGGCTGGCCGATATGATAAGCGATTGCTCGCGCGTTATGGTGACCGGTAGACTAAAGCCTTCGGTGGCCAGCTTAATGCGGGTTCCTCCCAGTTGTGGTATGTATTGCAGTAGGACGTCCATCGAACGAACGTGGCACATGCGCAGCAGTTTCAGTATACCGACCCCGTGCAGCGTAAGCCCTTTCATACGGTCCGTCCCGTACTGGATGGTGATATCGGTAAAGTTGGGCACCACGTAAATCCAGGCGTTCGGGTCCGCGAGCTGAACCCACATCTGAGACCGCAGCTGCAGCCGCGTGGTACGACAATTCGAGTCGCGCTGGGTGTTGTTGAAATAAGTGGCCGCAATGCAGTCATCGGTCGTGGTGAGATTTCGCATGAGATGATGGGAATTGCAGAGGGCAAAATCGGTCAAATGATTGCACGCTTTGTACTCATCGTACGACATGACCATTCCGCTGTGCGAGGTTTCGTTAAACGCTACAATATCCCGTTCGAGCACGATCAGCGTGACCACGCCGTCCTTCAGCATCGGCACGTTAGTTCCTTTCAGCGTACGATAGACCAAACGATTGCAGAGCGGAAGCAGAATGTTGACCACAAGCCGACACCCTTCCACATACGCTACCACTTGCGAGAGGGGATACAGTTTGATCACCTCGCGAAGCTTCAGTTCGACGGGGAAAATGAACTCCTCCGGCAGGTATCCCTGCACCTTCTGCAGCTCCACCAGCAACTTGTTGGGGGAAATGATACTATCGCTCAGGTCCATCGTGCTGGTACTCTGCAGCAGCTGCATGAAGAGGTTCTTCTTGGCGATGATCTTGTTCAGCAAAATATCCATCAACAACAGCTGCCCCTCGCGTGTGAAATCGATTGCGTTCGGTTTTTTCGGGTCGACTTTAAACAGGTTGCCCGTCAGCACGGCTAGCGCTTGGTTTGTCGTGTTGTAGAATATCTTCAGATTCGACGATTCGATGGCGATCTGTTGATTTACCTTATCAAAGTTGCTGTTGATTTCGGTGCGATCCTCGTCATCCATCAGGCCGAACCACGATCGCAGTATGCCACGCTTTGTACGCCTGGTGCCTACATCCGGCTCTTCACACATGCTTGATAGTAGCGCACTGAAGTCGTTCAGTTCCTTCGTCAGCTCGAGAATGTTATTGATTCCCTCACAGTTTCCAATCTTTTTCTCACGCATCTCCGCGCAGGCCTTCAACAGGTGGGACACCGTACTGCTGGCCGTTGCGATTTCGGCGATAAACTCCGCTATGTCGTAGTCGGCCCGCAGTGTCCAAGTGCTTACCTGCACCTTGATCGGTTTAAGCTGCTCGAAGTATATACCGTCCGTGTAGAGCGGAATGTTCGACACCGGCATATCAACATAGGAAGGTTCTGCGTTGCATTGCAGCATCAACAGCAGACTACTGCAGCAACCGAGCAGTAGGAGGGTGCACTTGTTGGAAAACATGGTTTCCTCCTTCCTCGAAAGGGATTTCGGAAGGAACTCTTCACCTAATGAAAGTAAAGTGTTAATTCACACTGCACTTCACTTTTAAACTGAAATAGTTACCTAGAATAGCTCGTAAATCTGGGCAGTGACTCAGAAATGATAAACGATGCTGGGGGGATGGACGATGTTTATTCTAACATGTCAATACTGCGGGGAAGAAGGTTTGTATACAAATGCTGCACCGGAACAAGATGTATGAAGGTCCGCTAAACCGCACTTGAATTCAAATAGCTAGCGCAAACAATTGTTTTATTTTCTCAATAATTTTAAGAACGTTTGGAGTAAATTGAACTGGTAAAACAATTCAATACGTTATACATAAATTAATAGGTTTCAATGAACCTCAAAATAGACAACACTGAAAGGACGGAAGCATACAAAATGCGGTAGTAAGTTTGCGGGATCTATTTCCGAAAGTTATTCTACCCTTTTTAAGTTGCCTAGGTTACATAGCAATGTAATTTTATTTCATCTTTTTCATGTGAATCAAATGTTTCCGCAACGCCAACTGCTTGTCGCGGAACGACTTCTTAACCTTACCGCGCGCCTTGTGCCGAACCATGGAGAAGATTTTATTCTTCTTCTTCTCTCGGTTCGTCGTCGAGCAATGCGGATTCTGCCGGTTATCCTTGTATCCGAACTTCTCACGTCCCTCGCGACCCTTCTGCATACTCTCCACGCGTGCTTCCTTGTCCGCCTTGCGCCGTTTGTAGATCATCTCGATCGAATCGAGCTTGACAAACTCACTGCGCTCCGTTTCCGCCTGACGCTTTCGACTGTGGTGCGTCAGTTGCTTCTTTACACGCTCCTGCTCGATACGGGCAAAGTCGGCATCGGTGAAAATTTTCGTAAGCGCCAGTTCCTGCATCGCTTCCGAGGCGTTAAGGGTCTGTGCATTCCCTTCCCCGGGCACGGCTTCGGCGGATGTTTCCGGTCTCTTGCCAGCTTTCTTAGCCTTCTTCTTTCCTTTACCCTCGGAAGGATCGACTTTCTTCTCGCTACCGTCTTCGATCTCTTCCTCTTCCCCTTCATCTTCCTCATCGCTGCACTCTTCCCATTCCCCTTCATCCTCATCCTCCGAATCATCCGTTTCCTCATCCTTTGGCTGATCTTTCGTGGATTTGATCATCGTAATTCCCTTCTTTTTCTTTTCCTCACGCAACAACATGTCCGTCTCATCCTCACTACTCTCCACGTCCACCCAGTCACCCGATTCTGAATCATCCTCGGACGAGCTTTCGCCTTCCTCAAGCTCCGGAGCATCCTCACGTAACAGTGCTTCCGTGCCGGGAATATGATCAACTGCCAGCACCTCGCCGTACCGCTTCGGTTTAATTTCGATGCTTGCCTCCGTCGGTCGGCCACGATCCTTCTTCGCCAGCAGGGTAGGCACTTGTTCGCGATAAAGCATAATCAACGACTTTGCCGCCATCATGACCGACTTTTCCTTGTAGTTCTTGTACATCGTAAGATCGCGCAGCAAATCCTCGTTCATCGCAAGCGGACACCGGACACAAACCTCCCGCACCGCGTTCAGCCCAATAGCCATTACGTCGCTCGAGTTCCGCTCGGTGACGAAATTGTTCACGAGCGTCTTAATGATCGGTTCGATAATGTCCGGCGGAATCAATTCGTGGGACGCTTGGGCTGCAAATTGCAGAATACGCGTAACCTGACGTTGATGTGGTTGGATGAACCTGGGGTGATAAAAAAGTATTAGCATGTTATTCCAAGCTTTAGAATATTTACGGTCATCTTCAAATTACCTGGTAATATACGGATAGAAACTGAACAGAAATAGCTCGTGGATACCAATTAGCCGGGAAATGACGTCCAGATGCATCAGCTTCACCTCGAAGCGTTCATTTCCATCCTGCAACTGTTTGAACAAATTTTCTGCCATTCCCTGCGGGTTGTGGATCAAATGAATGGCCGAAAAATTGAAAGCCACCGCCTTTTTCTTTTTCTTCTGAGCGTTCGCGTACAGTTTCTTGGCTGCCTCCACCTTATTCTTGCGTTTCTTCGTTTTCTTGTTGATTTTTGCGGCCATCATGATTCCTTTCAGATCAACCTCCCGGTCGCTGTCCTCCTCATCTTCATCCTCCTGCTGGTCGGTGCCGAGGAAAAATTTCAACGAAGCAACCATCACCTTCGTTACCTTCGAAAAGCAGCCGATGTTCGCAATCACGTTCACCGTTTTCGCGTCGTTCCAGACTTGCTTCCTGTACAGCTCGATCATGATGTCGGCGGACATTTTGGCCGCCTTTGGATTCGTATCGCGCAACATTGTGTACATGAACGATTGCAGCGTCGAGTTGAGCTTCATGTCCTTCTGCTTCGCGTTCATATTCTTGATGTCCGTTATAATGTGATTCTGTAGGAACGTACGGAGCGCCTTGTCCGGGCAGCGCAGCAGCTGGAAGAATAGTTCCAGTAGGTCCAGCGGGGAGATGAGGTTTTTATTCCGCAGCAAAATCAACGCTCGGCAAAACGTGTTTCGCATCTCCGGTTCGAGCGTCGTCGAGTGAGTCTTCAGCAGATCCACCAACGTCTGGGGAAAGGTTTTCATATCCTCCAGATAGCACTGGGCTACCTGCGCCAGAAACATGATTGACTCGCAGAGGCTTTTGTTTTCCTTATCCGGTTCCAGCCGAAAGATGTCCAACACGCTTAGGAAGTGCTGGTACTGCTGAAGAAACTCTTCCCGGTACGATTCCGGATCGCGCTTGATCAGATTCTGCAGCTGCGGCAGATTGTCCGGTAGTTGATTATTGTGGCGCACCATCTTTGCTGCGATGCAGGGATGTTGTGTGCCGGAAAAACTAGATTTTCCTCGCCGAGGAAAATATCCAAAACACTACACTTCACTATCCCGGCCACATGTGGGAAATGTGTTGCTGTCATGTTTACGGCGAGGTGCATATACAGTAGAATGTTTCGTTTTAGTTACCTTGCGCTCATCATGTCAAATTTAAATGTTCCGTTGAGATAGACGAAGGTCTACCATCCCGTGAATGTTCGCCGATGAATATAAAACATATGCTAAATTATATTTCATACAAGCATTTATTTGATTTAAAGACACTCACAAAGCCATTGTACGGACGCTGTAAGTTGTAGCGTTAAAGCTCTATAAAACGATAACGACTTTACCAAGGCAAGTACGCTAAACGTACTTCCCTGGTGCTATCTCTTGTTATGATAAACGAATGCTTCCTTAAACAGTAGTGACACGATCTCCGAGTTTCTAAGCTAACATGCTTAACATTAGAACTAAGTAAATATCTTTTCAAAAGTAACAGCGCTTCCCAGTGAGAAGTATATCATAGAAGGTATCACGAAGTGGAATGAAAAATGGTCATTTAAAAACATAAAGCGAAGACCCATTCGACATCTTCGGACTGGTTGGGCTTCTTCTATGCAGCTTGCGCAGGCAATAGGAGTGAGGTTGGCGGAAAAAAAGAACGGTGGAAAACGAGTGTGCAAACCGTGGTGTTCCGTTGGTCTTGTCTCGAATCGCGCGGCTTAGTTGCGTACTTTGAGCTAGCTAGTGCTACTATTGCTGCCGCTGCTGGTGATGCGCTTCCGGCGTTCGCCGGAGTTGTTGGGCAATTTTCAAAGGTTCTCATCCAGAATGTAGTCCTGCTCGTCTTGGCGGTCGGGAAGGCAGACGAAAAATTCAAACAGATTCAATACCGGTCCACGCGAAAATGGATTCTGGTAGCGGCCTCGTTTGTCTCGCAGATAGGGGTAGCGCTTGTAGTTGAACATTTCGTTGGTCGTTAAATTCATACACGCGTGTAGGATCTACAAAAAAAAAAGAGAGAAGGCAAATAATACAGAACCTGCGATCTCTTGTACAAATCGTTTGTTTTCAACACTTACCGAAGTGCAGGTAAGAATCCATCCAAGTCCACAAAACACAAATGCCTCCAGTAGCCCCAACACGTACAGCAGACTGAAGCCCTCGATCATGACACAGTAGCAGGCAAAGTAGATTGTGAATGAACAGTTGATTGCGATGCTCAATACAAACAGCAGGAACCACATTCTGTTCCGCAATCCCACGCAGTTGTATATGAACGGACAATGATGGTCGAAGTACGAAACACATCGATTACAGATGCGACAATGCTTCGCTCTCAGTGGCCGCAAACAACGACAGCTATGGCAGAGGCGCGAAAGGATCACGTTGCGCTTCTTCCACTTGTCGAAGTATGGAATTTGCTTGATCGCTCGGTAGTAAGTATCGGAGTTGAGAGGAATGTACCCAGGATCACGGCGATTGGCAATGATCCAGCTTATCCACATGACCGCATTCCAGTAGATGAAGCAATAGTGCGATCGTCTC
>KE524970.1:119458-133484 GCA_000441895.2 Anopheles sinensis
GTTAACTATAATCAACCTTACCCTTATCATGTACATTGGGTAACCCCACAGCAGCACAGACACGAGGAACAATATCAGCGGGCCCTTTGACGCACCGGCGCCACCGAACAGCATTCCCCAAATCTCGGAGATCGGAGGCATCCAGCGTGACTTTTTCTTCATTTCGTTGTGCAGCAGCTTGACGACCTCACTGTTCCGGTGGCTCTGGGCGAGCATGATGGGGGTTTTGCCATTTTTATCGCGCGGTTCCAACTCCAGGTTGCGCTTCTCGCAAAGGATCTTGACGCACTGCAAATTTCCCGACAGACAGGCCAGGTGCAGTGGTGTTGAACCGAAGTTGTCCGTTTTCTGCAAATCCACACCCGAGTACATCAGCAAACGAATGAGATCCGCATGGCCTTTGTATGCTGCCCAGTGGAGTGCGGTGTCACCGTTGATGTCGGTCAGATGGTTCTGTGCTCCCATGCCCAACAGGTACGCAGCGGTGGCCGTGCGGCCGTACATGCAGGCCGTCATGAGCGGGGTGAGACCCTTAAAATCGGCCGCATTTACAGCAACACCGGCTTGCAGTAGGACCTGTACAACGGCAGCGTGACCCTTCCGGCATGCCCAGTGGATAGGCCGAGGACCTTGCGTACCTAAGCATGGTAAATCTACCGGAGCATTACGCTCGACTAGGTAACGCATCATCTCGACGTTGCCATCCAGGGCGGCCCAGTGCGCGGGTGTGTAGCCATGCTTGTCCCGCGCACTAAGTGCTTCTGGGCCTAGCTTTTCTACCAGGTTTTCCACCTCCGAAAGCTCCCTGAAACGATTGAAACCATTGCTCGTAAGTCTCGTACTGGTACAGATCAGTAGATAACAATATACCCTGATTTGATGACATCGAATATATCATCCATGCTACTCTGTATCAAAATCTCGCTGCTGTCCGTCCGCGCCAGCAGGTTGCTGTCCTTCTCCTGTGTTGGCGTTTTCTCCTCCTCCGGATGGTGCGGATGGTCACTCTCCTCGGTGACCATGTTGCATGATGCCGTTAGGGGCAGTGCCCACACCAGGGTGCGAGCACTACCGGGACTCGGATGCACTCGGGACTGCGTTTTGATACCGTTGTCGAGCGCCACTTTCGAAACCACACACACTCCTTCACAGAGCTGCACTCCTATCCTGGGACTTTCCTTTGCTGGGCAGATGTGCTCCGTTAAGGATTCGCCCAGTAGAAAATATCCCAGATACTTCGAAGATTACAAAAGTTTGTAGAAACAAAATTGTTTTGCGTGGATATATGAGGCTCCTGTTCGGATTGCTGTCGATTCGAATGGTCGTCTGCTGCAACTGTTTGAATGATACTGCGGTGATATTGATTTTCCGATTGCTGAAAAACGAATGATACAGTGAAAAGTTTCCACAAAACACGGGAATATTCCGGACCTTGTACTGGGGCATGCGCTTTGGATTTCCCAAATCGGTATGTGACAACCGGCTAGTACTTTGTGGGCAAATATTTAGTTTACTAACATTGGAATCCTACGACATTGGAGTAGGTCAGTTATGAACATGCGCTGGTAACGAAATTAACAACGGCATATGAATAATTTGATGATGAAGAGGTGGTAGATTAATAATGCAGATTGAAACCATTGGAGAAAAATTTAAAACGTTCAATTTAAGCGTTCAGTTTTTGGTTTTACATTTCGACAAAACAGATGGCAGACAAATTGGCAACAGCGAATTCAACCATTTTTCTATCCCGCGATTCTGCGCAGATCGGTTTGTCTTCAAAACTTCATCCCAAAACATGTGAACATTTTAGTGGAAGATCAATTCTTGGTTGCACGGAACCTGACCTTGGTGGAATCCTACGTGTTTAATGCAATAATATCTATAAAAGCAATATACAGGAGGGCCGGAAAGTGTTGCTACAAGTTCCTTAAACTAGAGAACACATGGGGAAAAACAACAAATCTGGCAAGGTAAGGAATTACAGATTTTAAATGTGTACGAAGTGAGATCATTTTACTAGCGGTCTGCCACAAGGGGATTCATTGGATTTAGTAGGGGTTTGTGTTTGAATTGAAAATCAGAAAAGTAAAGCGCTAAATCTATGCACTTTGCTGCACCGTAAGCATCTGCTGCAATGATGGTGGAATGATTCAAAACTGGATTTCAAAATGCAGGATTAATTACAAAATGTTACTGTGCATATCAATCAGCACGATAAAGCATATTCAGCTCTCAATTTTCAAGTTTTAATTGTTTTATAAAAAGAGGATTTTTATATTTTAGTATCAAATTGGAATGCAATACACTGTACGTGCAATATTTAGGCAGGTGGCTTTTGACAACAGCTGTCAGTCTCGTCGAAGCGACACGTTCAAGCAGAAGTCCGTGCGCAATCGATTCGCATAGAAACGTGTTTGGAAATAAGAAAAGTGTAGTTCCATTTGTGCAACAAAAAGCCTGAATAGAAAATGCCCGAAACCGCCCCCGTCGCCGAGATGGAAAACATGGATTTAAATAAGCAAAAGGCATGAGATAACCACTACTTTTCACTTCCATTCCCCACCTAGAACCGGACCAGTGTATCGTGGCACTTTGACGATTCAGTCATCTTTGCAATTTGCATCGGAACCGGAGTGTCTCCGCGTGATGAGTGAAACATTGCCGATAAATTTGTTAATGAAACTGTAAAGTTGGGACACAGCAGTGCAAAATGCAACCGACGGTCGGTGTCCTGTTGCGACGATGTGCGGTGTGGACTGGAGGCGGTGTTGGAACGAACCTGCTGCACCGTCGTTTTGGTAGCAGGGAATGGCTAATGTTACGGCAACTGCACCGCCTAGTGCAACCAACTATCGGAAACCGCCATAAAACGCTTCATCCGTGCCGTCAGTTTGCAACATTGGTTCGTTGAGAAAGGCAAACGTTTAGCTAATGTGTTTCTATTATTTGTTCAGACTTGCATTAATCTACGGACCGGAATACTAGATGTTCCTAGGAATGTTTCCCCTGAAAGTGACATAACCTCTCATTGTTCATAAAAAGCGAAAGAAACGGTGTTAACGTCATTCGTACCGGGAACGCATAATGAGACCGATTTATTTAGTTGTTTACTTTATCCAAGACCAACTGTTCCAGCTGCTAATAGTAACATGTTTTTTCTTCTTTTATTAATAATTTTAGGCCAGCAAGGCAAAGAAGGAGAAACAGAAGAATGCCGCGGCGGAAAAAGGTACTTTGAGTTAAGAACGAGTTATGATTCATTCGCACCTATTCTGATGCAATATTTCCTGTTTATTTTCATCATGTGCAGCGGCATCCGGACAGCCTTCAAGTGCCGCTGAAGAGCCGAAGGGCTTACCAGATTTTATCGATCATCGCATCAAAATCTACGACGAACTGATGGCGCAATACCGGGAGGAGCTTGAGAAGAAGGAAAAGAGCCCCATCAAGGTGACGCTTCCGGACGGAAAGCAGGTGGATGGGCTGAGCTGGCAAACGACACCGTATGAAGTGGCTAAGGGAATCAGCCAGGGACTGGCGGACAACACCGTCATCGCACGGGTCAACAACGAACTGTGGGATCTGGACCGTCCACTGGAGGGTGACTGTAAGCTGCAGCTGCTGAAGTTCGACGATCCGGATGCGCAGGCCGTTTTCTGGCACAGTTCCGCACATATTCTGGGCGAGGCGATGGAGAAACGATACTGTGGACACCTGTGCTACGGGCCTCCGATTGAGAATGGGTTCTACTACGATATGTTCCTGGAGGGAAGTGGAATTTCCAACCAGGACTATGGTGCTCTCGAATCCGAGGTAAAGCGTATCGTGAAGGAAAAGCAACCATTCGAGCGGTTGGAGATGAAAAAGGCCGACCTGCTGCGGATGTTCGAGTACAACCAATTCAAGGTTCGCATTCTCAACGAGAAGGTGACCACCGATACGACAACCGTCTACCGGTGCGGTCCGCTTATCGATCTGTGCCGTGGACCACACGTTCGCAACACGGGCAAAGTGAAGGCACTGAAGGTGGTGAAAAACTCGGCCACCTACTGGGAAGGCAAAGCGGACGCTGAGACGCTTCAGCGCGTGTACGGCATATCGTTCCCCGATCCGAAGCAGCTGAAGGAGTGGGAAAAGATCCAGGAGGAAGCGGCCAAACGTGACCACCGGAAGCTTGGTAAGGAGCAGGAGCTGTTCTTCTTCCACGAGCTATCGCCGGGATCGTGCTTCTTCCAGCCGAAGGGAGCACACATCTACAACACGCTGATGAACTTCATCCGCGGAGAGTATCGTAAGCGCGGCTTCCAGGAGGTCATCTCGCCGAACATCTACAATGCCAAGCTGTGGCAGACTTCGGGTCACTGGCAGCACTATGCGGAGAACATGTTCTCGTTCGAGAGCGAAAAGGAAACCTTCGCACTGAAACCGATGAACTGTCCCGGCCACTGTCTGATATTCGATCACCGTAACCGATCGTGGCGTGAGCTGCCGCTTCGTATGGCCGACTTCGGTGTGTTGCACCGTAACGAGCTGTCCGGGGCGCTGACCGGTTTGACGCGCGTTCGCCGTTTCCAGCAGGATGATGCCCACATTTTCTGCATGCCGGATCAAATCCGCGAGGAGATTACGGGATGTTTGGACTTTTTGCGCCACGTGTACACCATCTTCGGGTTCACGTTCAACCTCGTGCTCTCGACCCGCCCGGAGAAGTACCTCGGCGAGATCGAGGTGTGGAATGAGGCGGAAAAGGCGTTGGCCGACTCGTTGGACAAGTTCGGTGAGCCGTGGAAGGAGAATCCGGGCGATGGTGCGTTCTACGGACCGAAGATTGACATCACGATCATGGATGCACTGAAGCGAAACCATCAGTGCGCCACGATTCAGCTCGACTTCCAGCTGCCGATTCGGTTCAATCTGAACTACATCGACGACAATGGCGAGAAGAAACGGCCAGTTATCATTCATCGGGCGGTGCTCGGTTCGGTTGAACGTATGATCGCGATTCTGACCGAGAACTACGCAGGCAAATGGCCGTTCTGGCTGTCTCCGCGGCAAGTAATGGTGGTGCCGGTTGGCCCAGCGTACGACGAGTACGCGGACAAAGTTCGCCAGCGATTGCACGAGGCTGGCTTCATGGTCGAGGCGGATCTGGACGCTGGCGATACGATGAACAAGAAGATCCGTAACGCTCAGTTGGCACAGTTTAACTTCATCTTGGGTAAGGCATCCGCTTTTTTAAAGGCTTGCTATAAACAATATAACTTACCAACATTCTTCTCTTTCTCATTATTCGCAGTTGTTGGAGAGAAGGAACGCAACTCGGAAACGGTGAATGTGCGCACCCGCGACAACAAGGTGCACGGCGAAGTTTCCGTCGATGACTTGGTTACCAAGCTGTCGAAGCTGCGGGATGAGTTTGCTCGCGGGGAAGATCAATTTTAAAACCGTCGCATTTAGAAAGGGCCGGGAGTGTTGTACGCTCATCATGTGGAGTTATAAGATATGGTCGCCCGAAAATAACGATTGGAATTTAAAGTGGCACATATTGTTTAAGCTTACCCGGTAGAAAGTGTCCGTAGAAATTTTGACAATTTCTATAATTTCTCTTTGTTTTTTGAAAATAAATTATTGTTCTTCATCTTATCTGCTTGTACTACAACTTCTCCTTGAGATGAAATAAAACTATGAACTCTGGTAAATGATTACGAAACTCAGGCGTTGTGCATCTTATTCAAGCATTATTACTTAAATCTTGTTTTTCACACTTATATACTCAAAAAAACCAACCACTAACAACCGATTTTAGTAAACACCTGCAATGACAAGGATAGCTATACGGGAAAGAAAGGAGACGGATAGCTGAAACCGGCTGTCAAACGCGACGTAAAAAGTAAACAAAAATAGTGCACCAAAGTTTACAATTCGGTCCATTAAAGTGCTCAGGGTTTCCTTGGATGGAACGTCCATTTTTCTGTACTGTAGATCATTTTTCGATGTGATTTTAGTTTGACCGCATTGCTAGTTTTGTAAGAAGCAATGGTCTCTGTTCCGGTGTCATTATTTCCCATTTGTGCAACTTTGCTCATCGCCTTTCTGCAACCCACGGATGGGTTGAGTTCGTTCCTTTCGGTTGCAATTCACAACAGTGGCTTTCATCGGTGAGTTTTTCGTCTTGCATATTGTGTACGGCAAAAAGGCTAATGCAGGTCATGCACATGTTTTCAGGGAAATTCACTACGGGCTCCGTTTCGGTGGCATCGGCCGGATGTCATGTGAGCTGTTGCTGGTCCAGCATCTACCGGCCGCAATCTACGTGAACACCGATCAGCTGGTGGACATGAAAAGGTTTCGTAAAATAAACAGCTACGTTCCGCTGTACGTGGACGTGGAAAAGACGACCAGCAAATCCGATCCCTTCACCGTGTACCTGTACGAATCGGTCCGGAAGGAGGTCAACATTACGCTACCGATCCATTTTCGCTACCACGATCCGTCGGAGCGGAAGTAAGTCAAGTCAACAAGAGCCGCTATCTTGTTTAAACGCTGTTATCATATACTGGTTCGGTTTCGGTATGCGTTTCAGATTCGAGCGGATTCAAGTGGAAAGTCCCACACTGTACGTCCGGTGTCGGAATGTACAGTCGAGCAAATATCCTTTGCGTGTGGTTGGCAATGCGACCCTGCCGTGTTCCGATAGTGCGGAAATCGAAGACTACGACGATCTTCACAACGCCAAGCTGTGTGAATGGGACGAAATGGAATTTAATGTAAGGTTTCGAGCGGCTAAGGGAAGACCCCAGGATAATACCGTAATCCTTTCCATCGGTTTCTGTTGTTTTCTTTCAGAACCTTCCGACGGTGATAAGCGTACTCATCCCGGTCGGAAATAGTGCGTCGTATCATTTCGTACTGCCAGCAACCATCATCGTCAGCTGGATTGGTAGCCTGTACTTGATCTATGTGATAATGAACGTGGGACGAAGGGTGAACAAAAAATTGCTATAAAAAACGGGATTCCAATAACATACACAACGATCTCACTTGCACGCTTGCCTGCGTCGAGGGCAATTCCTACGTCTAATGCAAAAGCTTGCATTTACTTTATTTTAACTAGTATATAACGGTTCATAAATATAACCAATCTTTCTTAATCGCGGCATCTAGAGCAAAATATCAATAAATGCCACCACAGTCTGTTCATTACTCTACCATGGAATTTTTGTGTGTGTGCTCTTGAAAAGATTTTCCTATAATCCCTGTTTGATCGCCTCGATAATTTTTCTCGCCAACCAACACTTAATACTACTACGCGATATGATTTCTAAATTAAAATGTTTTCTCTTTTCCCCTTGATGATCTCAATTTTCCATGCTGATCACACAATCACGGCCAAACTGGGAAGCTTAATCACTATGGTCGGTGTTGTTGGTCGTTTGGTTGTTCTGCACATTTGAGGGAACTATCAAAAGAAAGAGAAATTTCATTTATTACAACTGAAAAGCATCGGATATCGATGCGATAGTTGGTCATTTTCGCTTACCGTTGGTATCCGATGTGACCTGAGGGACTGGTTCGTTCCATCGTTGAACGTCGGCCTTACCGAAGATGAGGAAAGTCAGATTACCGAAGAAGTAAATCGCGGCGGCAATGTAGAACACGTTGCGCCACTGAACCGGGTCAGTCTGAATAATAAAATAACAAAGAGTACGAATTAAATAAATAAGCGCTCGTGCTCGGTTATCACGGGACGGAATAATCGTTTTAAATTCCCTTACCGCATCCGTTATCACTTCGCCCACGATGAGCGGTGCAATGATGGACATAATGTTGGCCGCACAGTTCGTGATGCCCATCATGGTGCCGGCGTGGTTCGGTGCAAGATCGAGATGATTAACCTGGAAGCCCAAATAGGTGGCCGAGTTGATGCCGACCGCCAGCGTCAGCAGCACGATCGCCAAATCCGATCCACCCTTCGGCACAAAGGCAAGTCCCAGCAGGGCCACCATCGGCACCCAGAGGCCGATCGTGTTGAACAGCTTCCGGCTGACGACGCGTGAAAGATACTGCCGGTTGATCAGGAAATCCGACAGTGGGCTGAACACGAAGCTCAGCAACCACATCACCAGGTACGGAAGCGAGGAGAGTAGGGCGTTCTTCTTGATGTCCTTCTCGAGCACCTCCTTCATGTACGTTGGCATCTCGGTGAGCAGCGTCCAGAAGCCCCAGTTGTGTGCCATGTGCGAGACGGTCAGGGCAATCATCGGCGCGGACGTAAGGATGGCTATCCAGGGTGTAACGATTTTTTGGCTGTGGTCCTGCTGACCGAACGAGCTCTCGATGAATTCACGTTCTTCGGGCGAGATGCCACGATACTCGGCCGGCGAGTTGCTACCGTAGAAAAACCATACCACCGACCAGAGGATACCGATGGCACCGGAAATGTAGAATATGCTCGGCCATCCCATGCTGGACGACGCCAGCACGCCACTGATGGCGAGCATGATGACCGTACCGAACTGTGCGCCGGCGTAGCTGAGCGTTCCCAGTCGGCCGCGCTCCGAAGCCGGTGCCCACCGGGAAAGCATGGTGTGCGTCGAGGGAAAAACGAACCCTTGACTGAGACCCTGCAATATCCGAAGTCCCATGACGGCCTAAAAAGGATTGGGAAAAAATGAATTCTTCTTCTACTTGACCAGTTTTCACTTTCCTTACCGTTGCCCCACCGACGTGGGCACACAGTGGTGTTAAAACGGCAAGCAACGCACAGACGCCAATGGAAAACATCAGCAAGATCTTCGGACCGAACCGTTGCGCCATTTGCCCAGCCGGTATCTGCGTGACAACGTAGCCCCAGAAGAAACTGCTCAGGATCCGCGACTTTATCCGCTCGTCCCATTTGAACTCCTCGAAGTCGTCGTTGGCAGCATGACGATCGGTCATGGCGACGATCGCTACCGAAAGGTTGACCCGCAGCGCGTACGCCATCGTAAGGCCAAAGAAGAGCAGCACCGTCTGGAGATGCCGCGCACCGAAACCGCTCGCTGAAACGAAATCGAAATTGAACGTTTTAGTAAATTAACTCGTTTTTGAAATATTAAAATTCATTCGGGATATGAGAGCATGGTGCATTACGTTGCTGTGGTTGGCCGATTGGGCGATATTCATATCGGGTCGTCGAATCGCCACAGCAACCGCAACCGAAGGGCATCGTGTGCCAAGCGAATTTTCCAGCGCGATTGGGGATATTTTTCCAATGTTATCCCCACAACTAGCTATCCAAATGGTGACGTTTGCGTTTGTTTACGTTGCGTAGCGGATCGATGATTTCATTCGATGCAGTGTCGGAGGGCTTTTCACTATCGAACCATATGGGGAGCTCTGTGTAGCATTTCGTGTTTGTTATCTCTCGTGCAGAACAGTTCGACAAAAACGGAGAACAAAGAAGCTGACTCGCGGTTCGTTCTAGACGAGGGCTTTCGAAACAAGCAAGCCACTAAATTTATCACAGTTGCATATTGGTTTTGTTATCTTTATGTTGGCAGTGTTTGTTGCTTATGGTACGTAGGAGAAAACACTTTGGATATATATTATCACAGCCGTTTAATGCAATGGTAAGGTTTGTTTTTCACTATCTAACGACCCGCAAATGGATCGAGCTTCTCTCCTCGGGACAAAACGGAGCAGCTGTGTACGCGGTTGCTTGGGAACTGTTGTTTTATTTTGACCTCGCCAATCATCTGTATCCGCGCACTTTCGCTTGCGTCTCTTCGTAGTGTGCATTGTGGTAAAATGCACCGCTGGGGCAAAATTTACACTTTTAATTTTAGAAAAACTACTAAAATACCAATTTTTTATTTGTTTTAAATTTGCTGAACAAATTTAATGCCTTGAGGCAATAAATTTAAACATAAAAAGTTTATAAAAAATAAATAAATAAAAAATCGATCATATTTCATTAAAATGAGTAAAGCAGTACCCAGCAGAAGAAATTTAGGTTTGTTTGTGTTTTAAAGCCACAAGTTTTCATTATTTTAATATTTTTTAAATTTTACCGTCCCAGTTTTGTCACACTTTCTCCTACTTCGTGTGCGTAGTAGTGGGGAGACTCACCAAAGCATGCAAGCCGTTGCACTGAATGCAGCGAAAAGTGACACGTTGGTGCATTCAGTGCAACAGCTTGCCATGCGGTGATCATTTATGGAGTCGCTGGAGGGTAAAGCACGCGCTCAGCTGTATTTCATTATCAGTGCAGGTGGATTGCAGGTGAAGAATGATCTTGTGCAATCTGCTGCATGCTGGATTTTAAAATTGAAATGTGTTTTAATATGAATGCTATAGTTGCTACAAATTTCAAATTCTTCTGCTTCTGAAATCATAAAATAGTTTTCGCTCATCTCATGTCAATGTCATGTCCATCCAATAAACGATAATCGGATAAAATATACATATCGTAAACTCCACTAGACGGCAGGTTCAATCAGCCCAGCCCGAAGCTGGGTGTGGTACAACCGGTCCGCACGGGGTGATATTAAATGTTGCTAATTTAAACCAAATTTCGCGACACTGCTCTCAATGCAAACGTCTTTGCGTTCTGTTTCTTTCCATCACGCGTGTTTGCATTGTTTGTCACTATCTACTAGAGCCTTTTCAGCAGACGACCTATTTCGATTCGTCGTGTATCCTTCGTTTATCACATGCACACTGGGTTTATCACAGACCCAAACACGCGGCGGAGATAATTTATCTTAATTTTATCTCTACAATCAAACTGCTCGTGCATGCTGCACCTCAGGTGGGAGTAGGCACATTTGAATGAGAAAGATTGTACGTTATTTTCCACATTAAAAGCTAAAGCATTCTAGTAGGATGAAACCTACGTGTGGTTTTTTTCCCTCGAACCGTTTAGCTTGCTCACCTCCCAATTCACATGGTTGTAGCTCTCGCCAAACCCCTTTGTATGTAACATTGTAAACGACTCATTTACGCATCACTAAACCGTGATAAATTGTAACAAAGGTGTTGTTTTTGTGCTTTGGCCTTTCAAACGGCTTCCGTTTCCGATATACCGTTCTAACTTATTCTGCTGATCATATTGTTGTTTAGCCCGGATGTTTTTCGTTAGTTTTTTAACTTTATACTATTTTTAGAATGTCATTGTATTCCTACATGCACGACACCTTGTGATTAGAGTTTTATCTCCTCAGTGCGCGCGGTAAACTTCCATAATCCGCTCAAGCTTACCTTTCCGATTTCGGACCATGACTTTAAACTATGGAACACTCTCCTGTTAGAACTGCTTCGTAGGACTAACTGCCCAATAGTCTAATCAAATCGCATACTGGCGTTTAGGTCGACCCCCTGGCATAACGGTGCTATTAGAAAACACCGCCTGATAAGTACGACATCCAGAACGACTTTATCGGAAGATTGTGACCGTTTCACGATGGCCACATATTTACTCCTCACGAATCAAACAACAAACAAACCAGGTGCATGCTCGTTCAATCTTTACAGTGGCCCGATGATAGGAATAGGATATCGGATGTACAGCGCAGTTCGATTGATAACGAACTTCTCGTTGGAGTTCGATAATTTAGGAAAACGCAAAATCACACTCGCTATGCCACCGTCGGCCACCGTCGAGGCGTTTTGATCGGTCAAGTGGACTCCCGTGTGGTTTCGAAACGTGATCAGCGGAGTCGATGGTCATTCCCCGTGCAACAGAGTTGCCCTTGTGGATGTCCTACGTCCGGCGATAACCGACAAGTGCACACGAAAGGGTAAATGTTGTGGGAAAAATTAACAAATAAACGCATCAACCCGCTGGCGTTAAAAAAGTATTGGTAGCAAAGTGTAAACAGAGGAATAATTGTTAATGACTTCATTTTAAAATGTATTGCAACTGTGTTGTTCTTTAAAACAATAAGTCGCAATACCAGAAGATTGCTCCTGATGGTTGATTTAACTCTCATCACCCTTGAACTCACATATTCCGGTCGGCCAATCGCCCAACAATAGTCGAGGTTAACAAACATTAAAGATTTCAGTCCAAACCTCACAACAAGGCGAAAAGCTTGACAAATTTATTCACCACATCGACATGACATCAAGCATGCCCGACAGCGGTCACGATGATCGGCCGATTTGTCTTCCGGACCGGAAGCACAAACCGCTCGTAAACTATACCCTTTCCATCGGGCGGCGAAACGTGACCACCTTTTGGCCTACTCCCAACCGCTTCGGTTACGTGCCGCCCGACCAACCCGGTGGAGGACAACTAATTTTTGGTCAAACGGTTGCATCGGATTTGGAAAGGATGCCGCAAAAACCCGATGGCATTAAGCTGGGGACAGAACGGGAATGGTAATGAAAGAGCAATTGTGTTGTATAACGATCTTGCGTTCGTTATTCGCTGACTAAATACCACACCGTGAGTTCCAGGGACGCGAAATGGCATTCCACGTGAGTTTGTTGTTTCCTTCAAGCGTCCCTATCGTCTATGGCGACTAATGGCGAGTCAGACCACGGCGTATCATCCGGGGTGAATATAAGCATATGTCGCTTGTTGATTCTGCTTGGTGAGGCCTTTTTGAAGTTAATCCTCCCCGCGTCATTGATAACGATCTTTGGTAGCCCCGGAGATATGGCGTCCGAGTCTGGTAGCCGATGGACAGTGCCGGTACCCCGATGTATGTTGGGTAATCTATAGTAAACTATAATCGATTGGCTATGAACCCGGCTCCGGCGACCGTGAAGGTTTATCTTTACAACCCCATCGACCTGATTGAATGCAAGGTAGGACATGCACTTGCTCTAAAGAGGTTATCAGACACTAGAGACGTAGGAGATTTGATATTCTTGAACACAGTTTTCGTTGTGTCTGAATAGGAGTTAAATTGAATAGGAGATACATGAAAGATTGAATCGAGTTTAAGTACCCGGAGGGCTAAAAGGAAGATTTTGTGATAAAAAAAACTCAGCATAGATGTTCTGAGATTATTCCAACTTGCAAGACAACCTTTTCAATTTAAAAAATTGTCATTTTGAACCTTTGATAAATAGGAAATATATTCCTCCAAATGTGAACAGGTACATTAATCTTCCTCCGTTTACGGGATGAGTTGTCCAGTGGGTATAGTAGAACTTGTCAAATATCTTCCCTACTTTACTTACTGGAGCTCTTTTAAATTGCCTTCGCATTCCTATTCGGCGTGGCACGTGTTCATTGTTCCAAGCGTGCGGTTTAGAATAAAACAAACATCGAATCGACGTAAAGCAATTCTCGGTAGCCTAATGATCACTGCAAGATGGAAGCGGACAATTCGATTCCCTGGTCACTAGTCATGCCCGGTAACATTTTGTATCCGATCATCACATTAATGGACCATCAATCTCAGCTCTCGGATGCACAGCCGTCACAGAGCCCTCGGTTTCCACCGGAAACTCTGGTCTCTGTCTGGTCTGGAAGTAAATACTAGCGGCTAATGAAGCTTCTCCAACTAGCTGACACACATGGGGCTCGGATCGTGACACGATCTGATGGATGTGCCTTCTGCGCGGCTTATTGCCGCCTGTTGCTCCGACGAAGACCGCGCACGGCACATTCGCGCTTACGCTTGGCGAATCGGCGGAACCCCTGAAAGGTGATCTTCGGACGCGGAAACTTCCTTCCGTGGATAGCTCGCGTAATCGTTGCAGGTTATTCCTTAGTTCCATTCTAAGGTGAGGTGGAGCACATCCACCTGCAACCTCTCGATTTTAACGCTACACCGTTAAGTCTATGGATCCCCGCGACACATGCGGGCATCAAAATCGTCCACAACGGAGGACAGGGTTATTGCCGCTTTGAGGAAATAGTTCGTTGAGGCGCAATCGTGAGAGCACGACGAAAGCGTTTGGAAGGATAAAGGAGCCAGGCGGTTGGAGGTACCCATCGCGGGGACCACTTGGCTATCCTCACCATGCGAATTACGTTAAAGTAGCCTTCGACGTTTCAAGCAGAGGCAGAAAAATGATTTAAAAT
>KE524970.1:158151-203028 GCA_000441895.2 Anopheles sinensis
CTTACAACATGATGTCGTAATCACGTCCCGGTAAAGTGCAAAATTTTTGAAGTAAAGTTTGTTTATCATTAAGTTCCTTGAAGTTCATCTTTCTCCGTATCCGATCCGCTCAACATGATTCCGGGAACTCCCATCTCTACCATTAGCGTACCGTCACCTGTCTTTCTACCTGTCGCGTTCAGTGGTGTGTGTGTGCGATACGGGGGTTGTTTCCATTCTTCTTGCTTTTGGTATTCCCCCAGAGAGGGGAAATGGTCGAAAATACATCGCTCGCGCTGAGCGAAACGTCAGTGTGTCGGAATTAGTCCGTCTTGTCCAGTGCATCGCGAAGGATCGACGTCCATTATCGCGGAGGTGTGTCCCGTGTTTGTGTTCAAAATTTCGGAGGGGTTGATTTTTCCGATTGGCAATGTTTTCTTTCACCGGTTGCTTTTCGTTTGAGTGTGAAAATTTGTTTAAAAAAAGCCCACCCTTGCCATTGTGTCGCAATTCGATCGGCGCTGATGGCGATCGCATTCGAACACCCCTTTTCCCCCGGACCGGAAGTAACGTGACGGTGCTGGGCGCTCGTCAAGCGTGAAAAGCGCACCCCCTCCTTCCACCGTTCCTTCTTCCGGCCCCGAGCCGCCCGTTCCGGGCAGCACATTACGGGTTCATTGGGTTCTCGGTTCTCGGTCTGCTACAACAGGTTGCGTGAAGCGTCATCCCGCACGACGGACCGCGCGGCCACGGTACATTACCCGTCCCGTCCCGGTGGCTCGTTCTCAGAGCGCTGTCAAATCGAGACCACGGCAAAGAAGAGGAAAGAAAGAGAGAGGCCAACTGCGAACTCGTTATCTGCACGTTCGAGCGAAAAGGCACGAAAGACCGTCTCTGACCATCAAAAGGGTTTCGCTGGCCCACGGAAGCTTTGTGTAGGTGTGTGTGCGTGTGTGTAAGCGCTCGAAGAACGGGTCGCGCAATTCTCCACAAATTCGCGGATCTCTCAAAGCGCACCCTTTCTCACCCTTCTCGCGCTTTCTCTCGCGACTTCAGAAAGGGTGCGTGAACTTGAACTTTCTCGCGGGCCGCTCTTTTTTCCCCGAGGGATGCACCTTCTTTCTCTCACTCTCTCTGGCGGCGGCGAAAGTGCACTGCGGGGTTGGAAAAACTACACCAACACCAACCAACGACGGGGGGTGACCGGTGAATAGGGGTTGATTTGTTGGCGATCGCGTACCGGAAAGAGAGAAAGAGAGTGGCTGAGAGTCGGTTCGGTGTGTGAGAAGTGGCCACCATACACGGCGGGCCGCAGTCACAGTTGAACCTTTGGAGCGAACGCAGCGGAGCAACACCTGCGGAGTGAGAGCTGAACAACGGTGTACGTGTCTTTTTCACCGGAAAAGTGTTCTAAACGGGGGGTAACTTTTACCCCTTCAAAAGTCTGCTGCGCAAGCTTATCGTACGTTGGAATGGATAGCATTTTAATTAATTTAGTTTAAGTGAACAAAACAGGCCTTTTCGCCCTACAAGACGTGTAACGAAGATTGAGAGCGATCTTTGTGAGGAAAATCATCAACGTCGGGCATGAAAAACTCATCTTAAAGTCTTCAGGGATATTCTGTATCGTTATCAGCATTTCGTTTGAAAAATTTGCCACATCTCGAACAAAGGAAAATAAGGTTCGTTCTGGTGCTAAACTGCACCGAAGATCACCGGTGTCAATGTTTGTGTGTGTGTTTGAGTGAGTGTGTGTACGCGTACGGCACAGTCAAAAGTTATTGTTGCATGACCGAAAATGAGTGACTCGTCGTGGCCCGACGGGGTGAGATTCTGGAAAATTTGGTGAAAGATCAATTTTTCACAAAATCGTTCAATTCTCAAATTCGAATGATCGTGCGATGATCTTCTGCTAGTTGCGTCATTAGTTCAGTGTTACTCGGCAATGCGTATATGTGTGTGTGTTTGTATGTTGGCAGTAATTAATCGCACACTTGTGTGTGTGTACGCCCAGTATTCGTACACGTTACGCTACCCCGCTCATGGGAAGAATTTTCCGAGCTTAACAGTTGATATGAAAAAAGTAATCTTTTCCAAAGCATCCGATATTTCTCGATACAACAATATATAAATCCATCGAACCTGACGTTGTGTTTATGTGTGTCTGTGTTTTCTTGTGGTGGAATAAAAAAGGCAGAAGAACCACCCGGTCGGTGGATGGAATGCAATGCCCAAGAAGTAGAAGAAATGAAAAGAAATTTTTATTCAAATTAGGAAGAGCAGAGCAGGCAACAGAAACAGGTCACCAACCAGTACGTCGGTATCTTTCCGAACGTGTTTTCTTTCTTCTCGCGCTCGCGGTCCCTGATTTCCCTTCGATCTTCGATCCTCCGCGGCGTTCCTTTCCGCCCTGTCTTGTGTGCTCTTTTTTTTCTGTTCCTTCTCTCCCGTCCTCCTTTATTTTCCATTCTTCGCACACCGGAGCGAAGCTGCTTAGGAACTGAACAACAGACAAGAACAAAAACAACAACAACAACAACAGTACAACCAACAACAAACCCACCAACGGCAGAACAGCCAGAAAAAGCCTCTCTTCCGTTCGCGCGACCAAAGTGACTGCATCAGCCGTTGCGGCGTGAAGCGACGAACCCGGGTGCTGGAATCGAGTCCGCAGCAGAAGACGAACCGAACCGGTTCCGCCGGGGAAGGGAAGTGTTTTTGTGTGCATGTGTATGTGTGGGGAGAACACCGCGGAAAAAGGTGCTCCATCGAGAACCTCCGTGGCACCGCCTTGGGAGTAATTAACGGCAGTTTTATCTCGCAAGCGCAAGCAGATGAACGAACGGACTAAGTAGCAGCTCGCCAAAGCGACTCCACATCACCACCACCACCACCACTACAACCAGCAGTACCAGCCAGCTTGAGGGAAAGCAATAGAACACCGCTTCGAGCAATGGCCGCGGATCGGAAATGGATGAATCGAATTTGGGAGAGAATATTTCCAGGCATGGTTTTAACACAAGAGCTGTTTCAGTTTTCCGATCCTAGGCCCTCTCGAATTCCAGACGTGCTGAACGGTGAGAGGAAAAATTAACAAAAGCAGAAGTGGAAGAATATTCAATTTTCCAACCATCGTTTAACGAAAATTCGAACGGCTCTGTGTTGTGTGTGAATGTGTTCCAAGTTCAACGTGAGCATTTTTCATGTGATAAAACTGTTTATATGATCGTAAATTCCTTAATACGTCTTCGTAAATTTAACTAAAACAAATCTTACATAATTCTTCCCTACAACAACAGCAATAGTATTTTGCGAAATTTTCTTAGAAAAGTGAAAAAGTGGAAATAAGTGTTAAAGTAATAGAGCGAGTGGAGAAAATTCTGTTTGGTTTCATTTGCGCCTTCGAACCACTGGGAAAAAAATTGTACTGAAAGGTAAGCTTTACACTTCAGCTATTGCAAATATTTGCAACCGATTGCACGACCGATCGATCCAGTCGTGATCTCACTTTTAACACCCATGCGCCATTTTCAGTCATTTACGCAATCAAGTAACAACAAAAAAATTGGAGATCCGTTCAAAAAATAGAGCCTCAACTCCGACGTAACGTACGAATTGATGGTAACATTTTCGAACGAAAGCGTCAGTGTTTTCGCAGCTTCTATCGCAACGGGAAAGACTAATTTCGAACAATGTCGTATCGGGCATGGGGCGTTGATCATGGTTGTAAAAAATTTAAAAAAACCCCCCACAACCGTAACCTCTGAGACACACACATGGTATTACATGGCTTTCGGTTCGGTTCGGTTGGGTGTTTTAATGCCTCAGTTAGTAAGTTTTTATTCGATGTCGACTACAGTTTATATTTGGCCGGCCCTCGGCAACGTTCACCCGTGGGCCAAACTTCTCACCCCTTCGCATCTGCACACACACACACAGACACACTTACAGGCGAAGTTTCCGTCCATGGTGGCACGGTCACGGTAGAAAAGCTTCATGAATATATAACAACAACAATACGGCACGGAATGGGGGATGGAAAACACCCATACAGCGCCGAATGTGGAAAAAAGTAAGCTCTGTAAGGCTGGGGAGGGAGCGGAAGCAAAGCGGAAAACGCCGAGGGGCACTGCGGAACAAAACGAATCCATTCCGTCGTGCGCAAAGCGTCGACGGGAGAGGAAAAACCCGAAAAATCTCCCCGGACCAAATGCAGCGAATGTGCGGTGAACGCGATCGGGTTGGGTTAATTTTTTATAAAGTTGTGAAATTGAACCAGCTGAGGTCATTACAGGGAAAAAAACAACAACGATCACATCATATGAAAGAACAAAAAATAAATAGGAACACTGTCACAAAAAGAAACAAAACAATAAATACAAATACATCGGCTGTGATGTTGTGGCTCTTCAGGACATAAAAAAAGCATTAAAAGTACAATTTAGCAACAAAAACATTGAGCAGCGATACAAGAAAAGACGAAAGCAACAACTCACCGGTGCAAAAATGCTGACTCAGCTTTTCTTGGAGAGAAACTAATAATGGGCCATCTCCTTTTGTGGACGATCGCGTGATGTAAAATGTTTCGAAAAAAAGGGAAACAGCTGACATAAGAAGAGAGCAACGTTCAAACATTGCTACAGAAAAACGTTCTCCTTTTAATGGCTTCATACTACTTAAATCTCGTTCGTTAAAAGAATATAGTAAAGAACCAGTATTATATTCTATCTACAAAATCTACCAAAAGCATGTAAAATTATTAAAATGTAAGTGAAAACCTATTTTTTTAAAATAGTTCCACAATCGGGTAGATGATTTGCCATTTCTGGTGTTCGTTTTTCGTTAACAAATTGTGTCCCACTCAGTCTTGTTGCGACTCGCGAAGTTATGATTTGTTGTTTAAAAAATGATTTAAAAAACAAACGACACACACAAAACCAACCCTTCGTTTGAATACACTCACAGCGTAGCGAAAGTAGAACAACTGGCGTTGGAACGCGGGCCTCGGGCGCTCGTCATTTGCATTTTTTGAAGCCACTAAAAATGGCGTTCCCCTTCAATTCGGACTCGCCCCAACTGCGTGTCCATTTTCATGCCCTTCGACGCCGGGTAGAACGTGTGTAGAACGATATCATTTACACTCGCGAGTGTTTATCGTGTGTGCTTTACTAACCAGCAATGCTTCGCTCGGAAGGTGGAACGATTTCCAGAACTACTTCACTGTGTTGTGAGGTTTCTCTTTGCGGTCGGGTGTGATATGCGATACTGGGGGAAGGGACACCGGAAAATGGATGGTTTAGGGCGATTTTCCAGACATTTATTTTTTGGTAATGCGACACTCTCCGGATTTTCTCGGTGAGGTAGCTGAAAACCTTTAGCTGAGTTTGTCATGCAGTAAGTGTGGATAACGTAACAACATTCATCATTTTTCGGTTGGTGAGTTGATCAATCGTTTGTGGAATATTGCTGAAAGTTATAAATGTCTTTGAAGGTGTGGCAACAGTTTACCCACTAAGTATCGAAGTGATTGGAATGCGATTGATTAAACACTCGGGCTGGCACCAGCTCTGAAAGATTACGGCTGGTGGAAGCCCAAAGTCGATCAATCTCCAAATCGAGCATTCCTTCACGCTCGCGAGACATGAGCGCACACCTGTTTCGGACCTGAAGTATTGTTTGCCTGCGATAAGGGCTTCGCTGCCACGCGGTCAATCGTCGGAAAAAGTTATAAAATCCAAACGATGCGACGTCGTCAGGAGTTGTCGAGCCCAAAACAATCGAGCTGCTGGTGGAGAAAGTTTGTTGTGTTTCTAGCGAACGAACGAACGAACTCCGAAGAACGAGTCCGTTGATGTCTCGAGGATCAATTCCTCCCGACTAATTTCTCTTCGTCTCACATAAGACTTTGGCCGGGCAGTAAACTTGGTTTTGATCATTCGCAGGTGAAGAGTTTCTGTTGTGGAATGTCCATAAAAAAAAGAAGTTTTCAATGAAGAAGACGCTCCCAGCGGTCGTCCGGGAACCACATTCCAAACCGGGGCCGAGCTCTGGTGTTGGTGCGGGATAACGATTTTCCGATCGTTAACTTGTGTGCGTTCGGATTGCATTCTCATCATCGGGTTCCATTCTTTGGCGCTCGTTGAAGTCTTTCTGTAATGTTATGGATTTACTCAATATTTTAATGCTTACCTTTTGATTATTCGCGTTGATGTGTGTTGTTTGCATTATTTTATTACAGTCCCAACTCTTCGTAAAAGGTATTTTCACAGAAGACCACGAAACAACCTGTGACTCCCGAAGAAGTTAAAACGAAACAAATGGAAGAGGAAAACATTGGGCCATTCTTTCACCAGCGAAACACTTGTGCTGTGACCGAGAAAGGCAAACATACGCAGGAAGGCAAAACACATAAAAGAACCTTCCCAATTCTTCCGCGCGTCGCTGGCTCGGAGTGGCGTGTGGAATCCGGAAAACCGTTACGCGGCAGGCTGCGTGAGCCCCGTTTTCGGTTCGCGACACTCAAAGCCCACCGACGTTCCGACGTGGTTCCAAACCCGTGAACAGGTTTCGGGATTTTGAAATGGGGGCCTCTCGGGTTCTTCCGTTTCGTTTGGTGACATTTTGCTACGAGCGAAACATACGAACAAATGATGGCATTCGACTCTAAATAAGTCTCCTTTGAAGCGTGCCTTGATGTGCCCGAAAACGGTGACTGAGGTGTGAAATTTACTGTTTGCTTCGCATTTCTAGCACCTTGGGCAACGTTTATGGGTCCCCCGTTTTGGGGCACATTTGAATTCGAGCGTCAGAAGAAGGGTAGATTGTTGGTTTATGGTCCTGGCGTAAGATCATAAGCATCATGAGTTGTGATAAAACTCGTAGACATAAATTTACGAGGCACGTGACACAACTTGTTGAGGGTCTAAGATTTCCCTCAAATTTCCCACGTTAAATACTAGAAGGAAAAATACCTCAGAGAAGATGTACACTTCCCGGTCCAATGTGTTATGCTTACCCGGTTTGATACTAGTATTTCCAGTCCCTTCGACCCGCGTTGGTTGCAATTTTCCTGCATCACCAATAATTTACGGTTGCATAATGTGGGCATCATTATGTTACTTCACTTTTGGTGTGTTTTTGTTTTGTTTTAATTATACCTCCCAGGCGGGTTTTATCACCCTTCTGCGCGGTACGCCCTGTACGCGAGAAGAAGGAAATATCTTATTGTTGTGCGCTGTTGTCTGAGCGCCGACACCGGGCAGGTTACGAACTTTTGCCCGCCACAGATATGATGCTCCTTGGGAAAACCGCCCGCTTTCGCTTTCCAGCTGTTTATTTACCTAATTTTATTGCAGTTTGCAACTAGCGAGCCCAAGCACGGGGGGGAGGGGCGGGGGAAAGCTCGTAAACAAAAAACAATTCCAAAATTACATGGCACAAAACGAGGTGGCCGGGGAGGGAAAGAAGGAAAATAATGAAACGGAAATGATCATCACACCTTTGCCGAGGCGGACCGAGTTTGATCGTATCTCTAAACATCGCGATGGCTTTATGCTGCCGTTGTGTTTTTGCCCCTCTCTCCGCCCTTTTTTTTTGTTTCGTCAGTCATCCGCCGCCACGCACCTCCTCCTGGGGTGTGGAAATCATATACTCACTTTTCACCCAAAATTATGACACGCGATCCGCGCTGTCTCGAGTGGTCCATTCTGGTAATCTTCTCAATCTGTGAAGAACTATCGAAATGAAAGGTTCCAAACTCTCAGGGAACTGTTGGTTCGTTAGCGAAAACCTTCGGCACTCACTTTCCAGAGACCGGAAGAGACACGTCTTCACGAAACAATGAAGCTTTTGGACTCAAGTTCTCATCGTTGAACCGAGGTGGAGACGCACCAGCATTATCATACAATAAACAAAAGTGAATAAGCGCACTGGTGCATCGTTCAATCTCGAGCCTGTTGAGGTGATTTTTCGTTGCATGTCTTCATGCGGGTGTTTTTCCGAAGCTTTACGTATGTTTTGCAGTGGAAAATGATATTTCTTTTTTCGAGTAAGAAATTTATTTTGTTTCTTTCGTTGATTTACATCATTCGTTTGAACATTCCTTTGAAGTCGCTGCGGAAATGCCGAAAAAGTTGTGTAAAGGTGCACTGAGAGGGCTTTTGTTTTCTTTCCCTCCCAACGAAAAACGTCCATTCGACGGATTTCGTGCGTGGTTAAGTTATTTACTTCTAATGCAACCGAACGCTTTGCTTCGACTCATGCCGTGGCATGGAAATGGATTAATTACTGTGGGATTGGTGTCAACAGGAAGTGGAAGGCATCGATCGTGGCTACGTGTGACAAATGTTTGATTTGGCGAATCGCGATTCAGTCCAGCGAAAGTTTTCGCTCCGAAAGCTCGCTCAGATCGAACCGAACCCGATTGGAGTTCAAACGGTGTCGTCGATCGTGCTCGATTGAAATTCAATCCGATCGCGAGATTGGATTTTGATTCGAAAGTCAATCCGTCTGCTTTCGGCTCTAGCAATGGCTTAACGACAAACTTTGTGACGATAGGATTAAATAAAGAAGGGAAAATCGAATTACAACTCAGATCGTGCTGGAAGGATTTTATTAGACTGCTTGCCTCTGGGATTCTTTAAAACTTTGAATAATTCCTGCGTTTCTCTCTTGCCTTGAGCGTGTTCGTTTCTTTATGAATTAAATTATTTTATTATATATTAAAAAAACGTGGTAATGCCTCGAGCGGCCACCAACTTCTTATTGCGAGTGAAAACGGATGTGCATTAAAAATCTCCCCACATTTGTCTTGCCGCTCATTACCGCTAATTAAACCTCGGTACGGGTTACGTACCGGGAGTAGCGCAAAACTGTGATGGCAAAATTATCCTGCTCTGTGCCGCTACAAATACACACACACACTCACACGCGTGTTCCACTGGCCAGTGTCGGTCGGTCGAGTGAAAAAAACCGAGTCATAGGCTTGCATTCATCCCAGCCGGCCCGAAATCGAGCCAATTAAATTTTACACATCACCGCACGCTGCATGCACTTTTTCCTTCTCCTTCCTTGAGTTTGATTTCCACCCGAGTTATGGATGATTATTTATTTTCTGCCGTGTTAAACTTTTTTTTGTAGTTTAATTCAATTTATCCGTTTGAAAATATGTTTTTGAAGCGGTTTGAAGAAAGTACGAAAGAGTCGAGAGCGGTAGAAAAAAGAACTACAACTAATTTCAACGTTAATGTCTGTACACTTTTTAGCCCCCCTTTTACTCTTCTGTTTCGGTTCATTTGCCTAATCGTAAAACGTTGCCCTCTCGAACAACACCGCGTCATAAATGCTCACATACCTTGCGATGGATGCGCGCGGGTAAATTATTGCATCCGAAAAAGATTACACCGACGGTTAGGCAAATATCTTTAAATCGATCGTTAAAGTCATCCATCACGAAACGCGGTGTCCGAAACGAACGATCTATTAATGGCCCCCGCCCCGCCGGGTGCTTCGAGATGAAAGGAAGAGTTTCCCGACGGGAATGAGGGAAACTTCGAAAAGATGCGAGGAAGAGGCTGGCTCCATAATTTTGCCGTCACAATGTCAATTGATGAATCCGTGCCGGTCGAGCGACGCGTGGGAACACCCCGTCGACGGCGTGTCGATGGAAAGTCGTCGCTTTCGCTTTCACACTGAACCAATTTCTCCTCCGGTGGTAAACGGACGAACGCACACGAAGACTACGAGAGGTGAAGATGTTGTTGCTCTAAAGATATGACGTTTGAAAGAGGAATTACGTGTCTTGTTGTTGACATTTTGCATGCCATCGTATTGTTTTGCATTCCACGCACCTGTTTCGAGCCGATGGTCAAATCCATCCAAGACCGACATGGAGTTTCTGAGGAAAATCTCAGCCTTTTTCCTCTTCAACCTTAGTGACACCGGGTTGAGGACAAATTCCGTCCAGTGGTTTCACTTTCCTTTCAGGTGGAATCTTCCTCGCAGCATTCAGTGAGTCGACCATTTTTTCGCCCTTCTTTTTCTGTCGTCGGAAAATGTGGTTTCACTGTCGCGGAAATTAGCTGAAAGGTGAGAATTTTATCCCCACACCTTTTCCACTTTGCTCGCAAAGTCAAAATAATCCCCCCTCAGGCCAAACGGGGTATTGTTTTGATGATGGGACTGTGGTTAAATGAAATGAAAGTATCCCATTGGGTTGGGCCGTTGGTTGGCATTAATTTTCCCTCCCATCTTTTCCCGCACACTTTTTACGCACTTTTCGAGCTGTTTCACTTTCGGTGTAGAGCGGGAGGAAAACTCGTCACACCGACACGTGATTATGTGGGGTCGCGATCGGTGTTGTGTAAGGCTTACGGTCAGCCCCGAGTCGCCGACGATGATGGACGAGGGCAAGATAAGTAATTTATGCAATTACTCCCTTTGGTTGATGGCTGCTCCGCACTACATCTAAGGTGCCTTTTTTCCTAAGAAATCCATGTGGATTGAACATCCCTTTTATTTGCAAAAAGGAAATTTTATTACGATTAGCATTGCTATTTTTGTACTTATCTCATCGATTGATGTTCTAAAGCAGGGGTCGGCATACATTTTCTAAAAAGGGCCAGATTATTAAAAAGAAATCTAAAACGCGGGCCGGATATCTTAAACGGTTATTGAATGTTTTCAAAGTAATCTTCTTCTTCTTCTTCTTTGATGGCTCGCTCACAGTTGAACACGTCGTGCTGACATGGCCTGATCAAAATAATACTAAACCCTTTTGAAAAGAGTATCAACGTTCTAAATAGTAAAGTCACATAAAAAAGTGGTAAAAACTTAATCATTTAACTTTTTAAACGATTTTCTTACCCTTTTTCCTTGAATTTTGATTGTTTTCAACACATAAATTTTGGGTTGTTGAACAGTTAATTTATTTCTTTAATTTTATATGAAAGTAATCCTTCACTCAAATTACTTTAAAATATCTTGGTTTTACTAACGTATTGTCTGCAATTAAAATAATTCAGCTTCAAGAAATTTTCTAAATTCGAGCCTTATTTTATTTCGTTATGAGTGTGAAAACTGTATTCCGTGAATGTAGCTTTTTTGGATGCTAAGTAAACGAGTTATTGCCGCCGGATTTCAGACGAGGCTTACGAGACAAGAAAACTTGAGAACAATCAATAATTCTAATACGATCAAAAAATCTTACAAAAATATACGAGAAAGGTCACCTGGTATTGCACACCTCGTTCAATTATTTTAATTTTCAATTTCGACAAAGAACCAAACCTGACATCGTAAATAAAACCGATAAATTTTAGATAAGTTTTTTGTGTGAAACACTCAAATTTTCTTACGGGCCGAACTTTGCCGACCCCTGCCTTAAACCATGGTTTAATAATATTAAAAAAATATTAAACCCTTTTTAAATCGAGTATCTTTTTTTTAATAGTAAAATTACATAAAACTGTGTTATGAAATGAAACATTTGAACTTTATACCTTTAAGTATTTGAACCATGTGGCCTTATGTTCGTCGAATTATATACTTTTTCAACATACAACTTTTGGTTCATTGTACGTTAAATTAATTGTTTACTTTAATGCAAATTAAATCCTCTTCTCAAATGTCGTGGTTTTATGGAAACTTTATATTTATATTTCATGAAGGTGTCGAAAGTTGTATTCCTTGACTGTGGGAGTAAAATAACAACGTTATTTTGGCGCTGGAGACATGGAAATTGTCGAGCGATCATGAAAATACGATAGAAAAAGTCTAAAAAAGTATACGAGTATGCCATTGGAGACCTCGTTCAACAATTTCAACGTGCATTTTTGGGAAACAACAAGAGTGAAATTGTGAACAAATCCGTCAAGAATTGAGATTTTTTTCACATTTTGCACTAAAATTTTCTTAAGGGCCGGATAAAATCAGTTGGCGAGCCGGATTTTGCCGGCCACTGTTCTAAAGGGTGAGATGAGCGTTGTATGTCTATCATGTCAATTCAATTAAAGCTTGATGCTGAAGAACTTTTATCGTATGGATTTTATTACTTGATTATTAACTTGTTTTACTCCCAAACTATGTAACCGGTCAGATGGATTCTACTCTTCCTACTGACCCACTCATGAACCCAGTACAGTTCTTCTCGTCTCTCTTTTTAAAAAAATGTAGCCCCATCTTATCGCTCTTGTCGCATTGCTTCACCCGGAGACGCACGCGGCCGATAACAACGTCACCGATAAGCGAAGAGAACCGGGCCCGGCGACACCGGTATGTGCAATTGGCCACGGAAAGCTCTGGCGGGACGACCTTGCGCAAGGCAACGGGCCCGTAAGAAGCGCGTTGGGGAGTTGGTTTGTCTCCATCATTACTCGTGTACTTGCGCTGCTACCAGGTTGGAAAAGCAAACACCGACGACGGCAGGAAAAGAGTCACCACGCTCGGTTTGTCCGCTTATCTTCCATGCGGTGGTAATTGTTTGGCGCGTTGTGATTGTTTTTATTTCATACCCTCCTTCTTCAACCCGTTACGAGGCCCGTGTGAGGGGGACTGATAAGGAGATAACTCCACGAATGTGAGCACGAGGTGCACGATAAGGAAGAGTGATCTTTGCGCGGCCTGTTTGGAGGGGTTGCTACGAGAGGGTTTGTTTTAAATTTAGAAGAGGTTTCTTGGAAAGATTTCACTACAAATTCAATGAACAATTCCTATGAACTAATCCATCCCCTAGATCTAAATTATTTCCACAAAACTTTGAACCGATTGAATCACAAATTGAATCTTTATCAGTATCAGAAATCCCTTCCCCCAAATGTTGGAATAGACAGCCGCTTGTTTGATGACTTAATCGTAGCATTCGTCAGGCCATATGGCGTCGTCTTGGCGGCAGTGCTTTGCTTTATCTAGCGATCATTTATCAAAGTGCGTGCCATTCATCACAATTGCGTAAGTCAACTCAACAAAACTCAAAAAAAGAGCAAACACACTCGTTTCAGATAAGATTGATTTCCATCCATAAACTATCATCAAAGAATTAGCATCCCAACATTGCTAAACGGTCCAAGACGTCCCTTGTCATAGGCCGGTGTGGTGTCAAATTTTGTATTTACCTATTGTTACTTATTAGTAATTCAAATGTGTTTTTTTCATTTAATTTGTACTGATGAAAAAAGCAACGATCGAAAATTACGTGTTTTGACTTGAAGCTTGAAACGTAAAGTTTTGTTTTCAAAGGGTCGGTACAGTTTAAATATTATAAAATTCTGCAAAACAAGAAGACTTAGGATTCTTTAACCAAACAATAAACGCTATAAGATCAAAAAGTAAAAATAAAAACAAGAACTTCATCGGAAAAGCTTGTAAAATCTAAAAGGAAACTTGTCGATACCAGTGGCAAAAAGTGGTACCGGAAGGAAACAGCACAAGTTGCTTAACATGCAGACAGGTGTGCAGCAAACGAAAGGTGTGTCTCCGTCCAGTTTAACTACTATTCCACAAGAAGTACACCGACGGGGAGGAAGAAAATGTAATGAAAATCGAAATCGTGAAGTCATCGTCGCCGTCGTCGGTTATCTCCTTCTTTTTAGCGTCTTCAAACCGTTCGTTGATGTTGGTGCATCGCTAATTATCGCTGCTCGATATCAAATGGGGTTTGGGAGGAACGTCTTCTGCGTCTTCAAGGGGAGTGAAACAGTGTGATGGAAAATGCCCCTACTTGTCCATGGTGTCGAGGGAAGATTTTACAACTTGAAGACTGGAAAAAGAACGGAAACGACTCTTCAACAGACGGGTTAGTTGTGGTTAGTTTGAGAAAAAAATGCACGACCTGTATCAAACCATAAGAGAATGGAAAAGGATGGCATTTTTCTTGAGGTACAGATCTTTCTTGCTATCTTTTACTTTAAGGAATGGGTTTTATATCATTTTATTAAACATTAAACCTGTGTGGCATATATTCGTTCGATTCTTCTTTCAGTTTGTAGGAAAAGGAGCAAGGATTATTTTATTACCTAATCGAAACACTTTGGCAAAGTCGAACCGTTTATCTTCGGTGCCCCAACCCGATTTGGCTCGCCTTTTTAATCGGTCACAATCTCTGCTGGATCCGGTCTATCCCGTTGATCGAACTCCGACCAAGAAGTGTGTTATTCGTCCGCGGAACCGGTCTGCCGATGGGCTTTCGCCAACGTGGACGTTGGTTGGGATTGTGCTGTGTGTTGTTGCTTATTTTTTCCGTTCATTCCTTTCTTTGCGCAACTCATGTGGAGCAGAAGTTAAGATGGACAGCGCGAAAAGAAGAGAGAACAAAATCAGTGAACCGACGTCTTGATACTGCGAACACATACACACACACACACACACACGCAAAGCGGGAGGGTTTTCAATTGAAGTACTGGACCCGGGCGGCCTGGCGGTTCCTGACGGTTTGGCCGACTGGAGTTGATGTTCGAAAACGATCAACGTCATCACGAGGGAGGAGATCTTTCTCTCTCATTACTTCTTAGGGGTTCTTTTTCTTAACCGTTTTATTTACCAACACGCGCCTGGCTTTCTCCATCGGCGACGATGGGTTGGATGGACGAAGTTCTGCTGACAGTCGTCCACCAGATGACGTCCATCACGATCGTAAATGCAGATCCGCAAAGGTTGGACAACAATGGTGAAGACTATAAAATAGCCTTACAATGTAGAATAAACGAAACATAAGGCATGGTGTGAGAAATTGTTGACTCTTATCGAAATACAAATGCAAAAACCCTTGCTGCAATTGCCTGATCGCGGAATAGTTTTCCAGAGGTTTTCCACACCACACCACCATCCTAATCCTGGATGAGAATGAGTGAAGGTGTGTGCGTATGTTTGATCGATTCTATGCCCGCAGGCAGAAACCGTACGTGGAAATAAAAGAAAAACACCTCTCCCAAGGCATAGCGGTACTTGCGATCCCGGGGAGAGCTATGCGATCGTATTACATTACCATCTTTGCGTCTTCTCCCCCTTTACGCCCCATGCCCTTGCTCCGATATTCTTTGCGCGGATTCACTCCGCGAGATTGGCCGCGAATTAGTTGAGATGGAGTAATAGGAAAATGAGGTCGTTCGGAAAAGACCAGTTTCTCGTACTGCGTTGTCATCTTGCCGAGTAAAGAATGCAAAACGGTGAAGACAGGTTTACGTGTGGTGTTTTTGTCTTTTTACCACTCGAAGGATCGTTTTTTTAATTACTAGACTTTCTGACAAAAGGCTAAAGTGGCACATTAAACTTGAGACAATGTGTATTTACTTTGGATTTGCAAAGTATATAAAAACTGTTCTTACTCTTGTTGATACTTAAATAAATTTCTTGCTGTTGATATCTGTTTTAGTCTGGACAACTTCAGCTACAAGTTGATGGACTTTTTACAATGGTAACTTTTTGACTTCCTTCTAGTGACGGAGATGTAAATATTCTTTCGTTTTTCAGTATTAACGTGTATGTTTTTTCTGTTTTACAATCAACTTGACATGTACTGATTATGCCTCTGTATTCTTCACGCTAAACCAAAAAGATACATGCACGCATAAATCCATCCATGTTCGGCGCGAATGTCGCTCTATTGTTTACACTATTGTTACCGACTACAACCACTTTTAATGGATGGATGTTTAAGGAAAATGTTCTCACACTATTTGCTACCGTTTCAGTGTCATGAATTGAAGCCGTCCGATCCGAAATGCGGTTGTTTATGTGCGACTGCGAAATGAACTGTAAAGTCTCTCGGTGGGGTTCGTCGCTTTACGCCCGGTAGACAAATCTTTCGTTTCTCCACCAATCGTTTCGTTTCGCGAAACATTTCATTTGGAAAAACTTTTTTCCCTGCTAGGGTAAAAGATGCTAAAAGATTCATGCTGAATCGTCCATTTTCTCAACATATTGAATTGTTTTTCGTATCAACGTTAGTAGTTTTCTGCCAACATCGACCGGAAATACCCACACGCGGCCATTGCGCTTTGTGTCTCACATTTTTTTCCCTTGAACAGAACAATGTGATTGAAAATAGTTTTCCTCTGTGCAGTTTCGTTTAATATTTTCTTTTCTTTTCTTCTTTTTCTCTCTCCTTGCAGATTAAACCAGAAGTCAATGTGGCGTCAAAATGGTTATCGTTACACGGGTAAGTGTGGTTTTTAAAGTTCATTTACAACTAAGGCAAGAAACTGCGCGAAATAATATAGTAAGCTTAGTATAAAGTACATAAAGAACCAGTACGTTGAACACTTATCCATTTTGTTTCAGTTTAAACTTCGGTTTGAACTACAATAACATTAGGAATTTCTATTTGAATTGTTCATTGTTCTATTTGTATTTTTGTCTCGATCCTCAAGATGAACCTGGGGATCTTTGAATGATACCATAATATTTCTCATCTAATGTACCTTTGAATGCATCAACATCATTGGATTGTAACGAGGTGTTAGTTGCCAGTTTCAATGGTATCATACCTCTTTCTAGCGACTTCTTCTTCAATTATTGATTGGTAGTTTACCAGATTTAAAAAAAAAACAAGTGACAGAAAATAAAGCGAAGGTCAACAAAGGTCAAGAAATTAATCGACAAAATAGAAAAGTTGTTCCAAAAATCCACACAAAACAGCGAAAAGTCTAGTCGTTTTTCTTGAAACCACGTACACAGTTTGACGATGGCGATTGTTTCAATTACCGCTTTCCATTGCATCCGTTAATGAGTGCAAGCAAGAAACGAAAGGTCCCTAAGTTTCGTTTTGCACATTTTGGCTCATTAATGCGAGCTGAAAGTTAAACCCATAGGTAATGAAACCACGTCATACAACCCGGAAAAACTGTTTCGTCTGCTACAAAACACCAAATACTTTTCTGGAAAGCGAAATCGGTTAACCATGGATCAGCACTGCTTTAAGAGGACGAACCCAATCTTGTTTGAAATAGTTTTAAAGAACCATGATTAAAACCTGATAAAAGCAGAGAAACTAAACTTAGAAGAAAAAAAAACATAACAATTATAATGACATGTGTTCCATCAGAAATGGGACGTTTTTTGGCACAAAACATTCGCAACGGAATTGCACGCCTCGGTCACGTATGGAAAAGGGGTGGCTTCCAAGTGGTTGGTTCCAACTGCCGGTCCAGTCGTATTTTCACCGCACGCCGGCTTCCTTCAGCTGGCCTTCCCGAAGTCACATATCTCGTGTGTGACTTCTTGGCCGTGTTTGTTTTCTGTTCGCCTCCGTTCTGTTTCTTTGCATTCCCCGAGCTTTTCTCGTACGTTTTTCTGCACCGTCATAAATTAAACGCTTCAGGAAGCTTCTACCGTTTGTGTGAGGTGGGCCATTTTTAGTTTTTGTCTTGCTGCTCGCCCGAAGCCAATAGGAAGAAGGTTCGCCACCCGCGGCGGTAGACACTTCACTCTACTTGCTGCTGATGGCCCCGGCACGAAAGACATCCCCTCCTTCCCACCGGCACCTCGTTGCTACGTAGGCAGAAGTTTTTTTTCTGCAACAAAAGTACGGCACAAAGGCCCCAACACCCACCGGGGAAAAGCCCAGCTGGGCGCCGGAGGAGCGTAAGCCGGGGCGTTCATATTCATTATTAATTAACGGCGCGCACGTGAGCTTTAGCTTTTCCTCGATTCCGTCGCTCGGCGTTCATGCGTACCTGATCGCGTTGTGTTTGCGTTTTTCCGTGTGCGATTGTTTCTTCTTGGAGAAATGGCGTCAAAAAAGCGCCCTTCAAGAAACGACCAAACCGAGCCGAAAGTGCAACCGAACGGCACACACAAATCATCAGCCAATCAGGGATGGAAAAAGGAAAAGGGAAAAGAAAAGCCACCGCCAATGTGGGTTTGGAAATAAAAAATATGCTCTGGAAACTTTTTTGTTCGTACTTCAGGAAGCGAATCTAAATGCACCGCTCCTACGCAAAGAAACAACGTGGTTTAATGTTATGTACATAGAAGGTGGTTGTGAGTTTATTCAAGAAAGGCTGGGAAACCCTTCCGGTTTTGAGTGTTGGGCAAGTAGACGTATCATACGCTTGCTGGTAAGAATAGCTTTTCAATTCATAGGATTTAAGGTGGAGCCTTGTTGCATTGATAAATTTAACCCTCGAAGACACACAGTATTAAAACAATGCAAAATAGAGTTTCGAGGTGATTTTAAAACTTATTTCAGTTACTTTATTGAAGGGTTAAAATGTGAACCTAAAAATTTACAGCGTTTTACATATCATGTAGCAACCCCGGCAGTGTGCGTGGAATATCAAACAATGAAAGCCTACTGAAATGCTTTTGATGTTGGATCGCCAAACCTCCAAGTAGGAAACCCAAACTGGTCAAGTAGAAAAATCGTACTTTTGAAGAATCTACCCAAGATCGTTCAATAGACAGGTCGAAGCATACCATGCAAAAAGCCAAAAACCGTGGGAAAATGTTTGACAGGTGGTTTGAATTTTGTTTACTCCTTTTGATATTCCACGCCTACTGCCCCGTTGCTATATAATATGTAAAACGCTGTATTATTGATTTCTTAACCCACACATTTTAAATTCATCATGAACAACTCATCACAAAGCAGTGAACAATTATTTTTCGGCTGAATCGCAGTAGTCATTGCTGCAAGTCAGGCATTTCCGTAAGTGAGTCGTTTCTAGCAGGGGAGTTCTAAGAAAAAGCGTGAAATCAGAAAGATGCATCAATTAAAACTGAAACGGAAATCGGCCGAACCAAAGGAGGGCCAAGCGCTGCCTCATGCATTTACTCCCGTCCTCTGTCCACAGCAGGATTGCGAACAGTCCGTGCTTCCTACGAGCCTTCTGCAGCACTTCCTCTGCGATCATGCCACGCTGAACATGACCGCAATCGAGGGTCGCGAGTCGATGCTGTTCCGGTTCGAAGAGAGTTCGCTTCCGCTCGACCAACCGTACTGTCTAGGAGTTTTGGCGTACGGTGGTCGCGACACCAAGGATCATCGCGCACCAGCGTTCAAAGGACACGTGGTGTCGAACCAGTACCTACCGCGCTCCTTTCAACATCTGAGAGATTATTTGCCTATCCTCGTGATGGCTTGTCGGACAACTCGGCTGGCGGAAAGGAAGGAATCGGTCGACGAGGAAGCTGATGACGGTGGAAATGTAACGCTAGTGCTATGGCTACTAACGATGGGAACTACGGTGAACTTTATGGGGTACATGTCCGTGAGCGATGTCCTGTTGCGTCACCGCCGCCGGAATATGGTCCGTTTGTGCGAACTGAAGGACTCCTGCTCACCGATGCCTGGAATCGATGCTCCGCTGCAGGAATGGAACTGGCTACAGCTGAACCGGTGCGAAATAGATCGATTGTCGCACGGTGGAACCGAACTGATAAGACTGGAAGTTATGTTGGATGGGGAGTACTAGTGATTGCGCCTTCAAAGAGTTTCTCCCTCCAAAGAACTAATAAATGAGAGTGTAGAATGAATGGATTTGTTTTAGATTAGAAAGAATTCTAGTGAGTTGGTAAGAGTATTGAAGTGTTTCTTCCTTCCAATTTCCAGGGTGATTATATCTGGATCGAGCCCGTGTCCGGACGAGAGTTCGATGTAGCGATCGGGGCTCGCGTAATCTCAGCGGAGGGACGCCGGATTCAGGTGCGGGACGACGACGGCAACGAGCAATGGCTGACACCGGAGCGGCGCATCAAGGCGATGCATGCCTCCTCGGTGCAGGGCGTCGAGGACATGATCTCGCTGGGCGATCTGCACGAGGCGGGCATTCTGCGCAATCTGCTGATTCGTTACAACGAAAATCTAATTTATGTAAGTACCAAAGAGCGACGCAAAAAGTTGATCTTAGACGCAGTTTGAGAACCCTCTTCTTTCTCATCGTAGACGTACACTGGCTCGATCCTGGTGGCAGTGAACCCATACCAGATTCTGCCGATCTACACCGCCGATCAGATCAAGCTGTACAAGGAGCGCAAGATCGGTGAGCTGCCACCGCACATCTTCGCCATCGGCGATAACTCGTACGCACACATGCGCCGGTACGGCCAGGACCAGTGCATCGTCATCTCGGGCGAATCGGGCGCGGGCAAGACGGAAAGCACTAAGCTGATCCTGCAATACCTGGCCGCCATCAGTGGGAAGCATTCGTGGATTGAGCAGCAGATTCTCGAGGCGAACCCAATCCTGGAGGCGTTCGGAAATGCGAAAACAGTCCGCAATGACAACTCGTCGCGGTTCGGCAAGTACATCGATATCCACTTCAACAACGCGGGCGTCATCGAGGGTGCCAAGATCGAGCAGTATCTGCTGGAGAAGTCGCGCATTGTGTCGCAGAACGCGGACGAGCGCAACTACCATATATTCTACTGCCTTCTGGCGGGTTTGTCGGCGGACGAGAAGCGACGTCTCGATTTGGGACATGCATCCGACTACCGGTACCTAACCGGAGGTGGGTGTATCCGGTGTGATGGACGTAACGATGCGGCCGAGTTTGCCGACATCCGGTCGGCGATGAAGGTGCTGTGCTTTTCGGATCACGAAATCTGGGAGATTCTGAAGCTGCTGGCCGCTCTGCTGCACACCGGCAACATCAAGTACAACGCCACCGTGATCGACAACCTGGACGCGACGGAAATTCCCGAGCATATCAACGTGGAGCGGGTGGCGAACCTGCTCGAGGTTCCACTGCAGCCGTTCATCGATGCACTCACGAGAAAGACGCTGTTCGCGCACGGAGAGACGGTCGTGTCGACGTTGTCCCGCGACCAATCGATGGACGTGCGGGACGCGTTCGTGAAGGGCATCTACGGGCGGTTGTTTGTGCTGATCGTGAAAAAGATCAATCAGGCCATCTACAAGCCGAAGTCGTCGACGCGCAGCGCGATCGGAGTGCTGGATATCTTCGGCTTTGAGAACTTCGATCACAACAGCTTCGAGCAGTTCTGCATCAACTTCGCCAACGAGAACCTGCAGCAGTTCTTCGTGCAGCACATCTTCAAGCTCGAGCAGGAGGAGTACAACCACGAGAGCATCAACTGGCAGCACATCGAGTTCGTGGACAACCAGGACGCGCTCGATCTGATCGCGATCAAGCAGCTCAACATTATGGCGCTGATCGACGAGGAGAGCAAGTTCCCGAAGGGCACCGACCAGACGATGCTGGCGAAGCTGCACAAGACGCACGGTACGCACCGGAACTACCTGAAGCCAAAGTCGGACATCAACACGAGCTTCGGGTTGAACCACTTCGCGGGCGTCGTGTTCTACGACACGCGAGGATTCCTCGAGAAGAACCGTGACACGTTCAGTGCCGATCTGCTGCAGCTCATCTCGAGCTCGACGAACAAGTTCCTGCAGATGGTGTTCGCGGAGGACATTGGGATGGGGGCGGAGACGCGCAAACGCACGCCGACCCTTTCGACGCAGTTCAAGAAGAGTCTGGACTCGCTGATGAAGACGCTCAGCCAGTGCCAGCCGTTCTTCATCCGGTGCATCAAACCGAACGAGCTGAAGAAACCGATGATGTTCGATCGGGCGCTTTGCTGTCGGCAGTTGCGCTACTCCGGCATGATGGAGACGATCCGCATCCGGCGGGCGGGCTACCCGATTCGGCACAACTTCCGCGATTTTGTCGAGCGCTATCGGTTCCTGATCAACGGTATTCCGCCGGCGCACCGGACCGACTGCCGGATGGCCACGTCGAAGATCTGCGCGACCGTGCTCGGTCGGTCGGACTATCAGCTCGGGCATACGAAGGTGTTCCTGAAGGATGCGCACGACCTGTTTCTCGAGCAGGAGCGTGATCGGGTGCTGACACGCAAGATCCTCATCCTCCAGCGCTCGATCCGGGGTTGGGTGTACCGGCGACGATTCCTGCGGATGCGTCAGGCGGCCGTCACGATCCAGAAGTACTGGAAGGGTTACGCCCAGCGACAACGCTACAAGAAGATGCGCATCGGTTACATGCGGCTGCAAGCGTTGATCCGCTCGCGAGTACTAAGTCACCGGTTTCGGCACCTTCGGGGACACATTGTGCGGCTGCAGGCTCGCATCCGGGGGTACCTGGTGCGGCGTGAGTATGGACATAAGATGTGGGCGGTGATCAAAATCCAATCGCACGTACGACGTATGATCGCGATGAAGCGCTACCACAAGTTGAAGCTTGAGTATCGGCGCCATCACGAAGCGCTTAGGTTGCGGCGGATGGAAGAGGAGGAACTTAAACATCAAGGTAATAAGCGAGCGAAAGAGATCGCCGAACAGCACTACCGTGATCGGTTGAATGAGATCGAGCGGAAGGATATGGAGATCGAGTTGGAAGAGCGTCGTCGGGTGGAGGTGAAGAAGAACATCATCAACGATGCGGCACGTAAAGCGGATGAACCGGTCGACGATAGCAAGTTGGTGGAGGCGATGTTTGACTTCTTGCCGGACTCGAGCAGTGAAGCGCCAACACCTCATGGTGGTCGGGAGACGTCCGTGTTCAATGACCTACCGGTGAACGCGGGAAGTCATGATGATATCATCGGTCCGATGCATGCCATCTCCGAGGACGAGGAGGACCTGTCCGAGTTCAAGTTCCAGAAGTTCGCTGCCACCTACTTCCAGGGCAACATTACCCATTACTACTCTCGGAAGCCGCTTAAACATCCGCTGCTTCCATTGCACACACAAGGTGATCAGTTGGCAGCACAGGCCCTATGGATAACGATCCTACGGTTCACAGGGGACCTGCCCGAGCCACGCTATCACACGATGGACCGGGACAACACGTCCGTGATGTCCAAGGTGACGGCCACACTAGGGCGCAACTTTATCCGCAGCAAGGAGTTTCAGGAGGCGCAGATGATGGGACTCGATCCGGAGGCATTTGAAGCAAAAACCCCGCTCCATCCGCCACAAGCTGGTCTCGTTAACGCTGAAGCGCAAGAACAAACTGGGTGAGGACGTACGCCGCCGGCTGCAGGACGAAGAGTACACGGCCGATAGCTACCAGTCGTGGTTGGAATCGCGTCCAACGTCCAACCTCGAGAAGCTGCACTTCATCATAGGTCACGGGATCTTGCGGGCGGAGTTGCGTGATGAAATCTACTGTCAGATTTGCAAGCAGCTAACCAACAACCCTTCGAAGTCGTCCCATGCCCGGGGTTGGATTTTGTTATCGCTCTGTGTCGGTTGCTTTGCGCCGTCGGAGAAGTTTGTGAACTACCTCCGATCGTTTATCCGCGAAGGGCCTCCCGGCTATGCGCCATACTGCGAGGAGCGACTAAAGCGGACGTTCAACAATGGTACACGTAATCAACCACCATCGTGGCTTGAGCTTCAGGCGACCAAATCGAAGAAACCGATCATGCTACCGATCACGTTCATGGACGGTAACACCAAAACACTGCTGGCGGATTCGGCGACAACGGCTCGCGAACTCTGCAACCAGCTTTCGGACAAGATCACACTCAAGGATCAGTTTGGATTCTCGCTTTACATCGCGCTGTTCGACAAAGTGTCCTCACTCGGAAGCGGTGGAGATCATGTGATGGACGCCATCTCACAGTGCGAACAGTACGCGAAGGAACAAGGCGCCCAGGAACGCAACGCACCGTGGCGATTGTTCTTCCGCAAGGAGATCTTCGCACCGTGGCATAACCCGATCGAGGATCAGGTAGCGACCAACCTCATCTACCAGCAGGTCGTGCGGGGTGTCAAGTTCGGCGAGTACCGATGCGATAAGGAGGAAGACCTGGCGATGATTGCCGCCCAACAGTACTACATCGAATACAACACCGACATGTCGATGGATCGGTTGTACACGCTGCTGCCAAACTTCATCCCGGACTACTGTCTGACCGGCATCGAGAAGGCGATCGATCGCTGGGCAGCGCTCGTTCTGACTGCGTACAAGAAGAGCTACTACCTGAAGGATAAGGCAGCGGCCCTCAAGGTGAAGGAGGACGTGGTCAGCTATGCCAAGTACAAGTGGCCACTGTTGTTTTCGCGCTTCTACGAAGCCTATAGGTGGGTTATTGAAAGCAAAAAAGACCTCGCGATCTTCTAATGAGCCTGTGTTTCGTTTCGTTTCACTTTAGGAATTCGGGTCCCAATCTTCCGAAGAACGACGTCATCATTGCGGTTAATTGGACCGGTGTGTACGTGGTTGACGATCAGGAGCAGGTGCTATTGGAGCTGTCCTTCCCGGAGATAACGGCTGTGTCGAGCCAGAAAACGAACAAAGTGTTTACGCAAACGTTCTCCTTGTCGACGGTCCGGAACGAGGAGTTTACCTTCCAGAGCCCGAACGCTGAGGACATCCGGGATTTGGTGGTGTACTTCCTGGAGGGGCTAAAGAAACGGTAGGGACTAACGAGAGAGTACATTGTTTGAGGAAGTATTAATGAGTTTTAATGAATTTATAGCTCAAAGTATGTGATAGCACTGCAAGACTACAAAGCACCGGGAGAAGGAACAAGTTTCCTATCTTTCTTGAAGGGCGACTTGATTATTTTGGAGGATGAAAGCACCGGTGAAACGGTACTGAACTCGGGCTGGTGTATAGGTAGGTCATCTTTATCGCACATAAACGGTCGAGAATTTATCAATGTTATCCTATGTTTTAGGTTGTTGCGAGAGAACACAAGAACGTGGTGATTTTCCGGCAGAAATAGTGTATGTCTTACCGACACTGACGAAGCCACCGCCGGATATACTGGCCCTGTTCAGCGTGGAAGATGCACATCACGGCAAGCGTCTCAATTCGGTCCACTCGAACGGCAGCACGGAAGGTCGCGATCGGCCGCACAGTCTGGCGGAGTACTCACTGGATCACTTCCGGCCGCCGCCGAAGCGCACCATGTCCAAGGCGCTCAGTACGCTCAGCTCAAAGGGACGAGGCGGCGATGAGCTGTGGCGTTACTCGCGCGAACCACTCAAGCAACCGCTGCTGAAGAAGCTGCTGGCCAAGGAGGAGCTGGCCGAGGAGTCGTGCCTAGCGTTCGTTGCCATCATGAAGTACATGGGAGACCTGCCATCGAAGCGGCCACGCATCGGCAACGAAATCACCGACCACATCTTCGACGGGCCGCTCAAGCACGAGATCCTGCGCGACGAGGTGTACTGTCAGCTGATGAAGCAGCTGACCGACAACCGCAACCGGCTGTCGGAGGAGCGCGGCTGGGAACTGATGTGGCTGTCGACGGGTCTGTTCGCCTGCAGCCAACAGTTGCTGAAGGAACTGACGCTGTTCCTGCGGACCCGACGCCATCCGATCTCGCAGGACTCACTCCACCGGCTGCAGAAGACGATCCGCAACGGACAGCGCAAGTACCCACCGCACCAGGTCGAGGTGGAAGCGATCCAGCACAAGACGACCCAGATCTTCCACAAGGTGTACTTCCCGGATGACACGGACGAAGCGTTCGAGGTGGACTCGTCGACGCGCGCCAAGGACTTCTGCCACAACATCTCGCAGCGGCTCAACCTACGTTCGAGCGAGGGCTTCAGTCTGTTCGTGAAGATCGCCGACAAGGTCATCTCAGTGCCAGAGGGAGACTTCTTCTTCGACTTTGTGCGCCACCTGACGGATTGGATCAAGAAGGCGCGACCGACGCGGGACGGCTCGAACCCCCAGTTCACGTACCAGGTGTTCTTCATGAAGAAACTCTGGACAAACACGGTCCCGGGGAAGGACAAGAACGCCGACCTGATCTTCCACTACCACCAGGAGTTGCCGAAGCTGTTGCGCGGCTATCACAAGTGCTCGAAGGAGGAAGCGATCAAACTGGCCGCCCTCGTGTACCGGGTGCGGTTTGGTGAAAGCAAACAAGAACTTCAAGCTATACCGTAAGTGTTGGAAAAAGAATGTCTGTGCCATGAACTACTAATCTTTTACATCTTCTTCTTATAGACAAATGTTACGCGAGCTGATACCGTCCGATTTGATCAAGCTGCAGAACGTAAACGACTGGAAGCGATCGGTCGTGGCGGCCTACAACCAGGATGCCGGTATGTCGCCGGAGGATGCCAAAATCACCTTCCTGAAGATCGTGTACAGGTAAGAGAGGGATCAACAACTTGCAGTACAAAGTCGTGAGAGTCGTTTTTAACAAACTCGTTTACAATTTCACAGATGGCCAACGTTTGGTTCGGCGTTCTTCGAGGTGAAACAAACAACCGAACCCAACTACCCGGAGATGCTGCTGATCGCGATCAACAAGCATGGTGTTAGCTTAATTCATCCCACATCGAAGGTATGGATTCTTCAGAAAATCGATTAGTTCAGAAATTCAATGTTTTCGACCTTCTCTACTCCCACCGTAGGACATTCTGGTGACGCACCCGTTCACGCGCATCTCGAACTGGTCGTCCGGTAACACGTACTTCCACATGACGATCGGAAATCTGGTGCGCGGCTCGAAGCTACTCTGCGAGACCTCCCTCGGTTACAAGATGGACGATCTACTCACGTCCTACATCTCGCTCATGCTGACCAACATGAACAAACAGCGCACGATTCGAGTCAAGTGAAGCAACACACACATGAATTAGAACCAACAGAGAGTGGAACAACATAAAGATTCTCTTCCGTTGGAGTTTTGAAGGGATTCCCCATAATGTCCTCCCGTTCGCTGCGAACGTGCAACGCAGCTCCGTCCATTATTGTATTATTCGTAGTTGTGTCAGTTCTCCTCAAAAATGGCTTAAACGACAGCGTCGTCGTTACATTAACACCCCTTTTTTATTATTGTCAAAAATAATTTCGCTTGAAGCTGTTTCATTTCGAATGAAAGCTAAATATTCTAGACGACGACACTTGTGTTTCTATGAAAAACAGGAAGCAATTATCCAAAAGATACCCGAACTCGCGATAGAAATGCCAGCACAAAAATATGTAACGCGCGCGAACAATGTACGTATCAACGGTTAGAGGATACTGGGAAGAAGTCCTGCCACGGCACATCGTACTCGAGACATTCACCGACCTTAGGATGCAATTAGCTAAAGTATAGGAAGTATATTTTGTTTCGAATGAGCCGGAAGGAAGCCGAATGGAAGTGAAAAAAATTAGCTACAACACTATCGAATAAGGCATTTGTTTTTCGTCCTCCTCCGTAGTTAGAACGTTTTACCGATTTGTTTCCCTTTTGATTACCTTGTTGTTCTCGATTGTCTTTTCCTCACGCGATCGTATGATTTTTGTTTTGCGACACAAATAGGGTAGCAGCAGCAGCAATAAAATGCAAAAAAGGGGAAATATTAAAATTTTATCCAATCGATCGTACCGGTTTATTTCGAATTATTTTAGGCCAGTCGGAGGGAGTAATAACAGAAGCGAGCGTGTGCGTATGTTTAGTTAAGCATTTTCTGTTTGTTTGTTTGTTTGTTTGGAGAGCTGCTCCATTTACCCTGTAATTTATTGTCCTTTTAAGAAAGAGCTCGCCCCGTCCTGACGGCGGCGCAAATCTTTTATACATTTTCCTCCTCCGCTGTATGTCGTAGCAAGGTTTTTCCTTTCCTCCCTTCGAGACGTATTTCAGTTAGCTTCCAGGTTCGGTACGCCAGGGACTGTCCGGGACGATCATTATTATAATTACTGCTATTAATAATATTATTGAATATATTGTAATGATTATTTTTAAACTGTGTGGCTGTATCCGTTCCGCACCAGGGGGGGTGGGGTGGTGCCAGGATCATCGGGGTGCAGCAGCATTCAGCGGAAGATTAAAGCACGAGGCAAGAAGAAGTAAAAAAAAATACAGGCAAGTGACCTTCACAGACGTCGCCTGCTTCGTAACGCAATCCGATTAGAGCAAAAGAGGGGGAAAAGAAACTTCGTTTTGTAGAGCAAGTTATTATTTACCTATTTTCGAATGCGAAATCTATGCAATAAAGACGAACATGAAATCGAATCCAAACAGGCAGTGACTTTTTTATTACGAATATGGTTAAGGAAAGAAAATAAGAAGGGAGTGTAGAGGGAATTTGTATTTCTTTTTTGATGCATACAAATGTTTCAAGCAGAGAGCATGGAGATGGTTGGAACGAGGTGTTCTCCACGCTTCTACCTAATTTCGACCCAAATTTTCCTTCTTTATATTTCTACCTAATTTCCTCCCGATTGTCGAAATTATCGTTTTACAACATAAAACATCTTGCAACACCATATTTACCCGATACGATACGTTTTTGTGCACATTTTTGCAAATAATACTCGCCGAGACGCTTAGTTAAGATAGGTAATTATTTTCTTTATTATAACTAGTTTTTCAATACAGTTTGTGATATTGGGCGCCTTCTAGATCAAAGAATCTACATTCTTACAGCAAGTATTTTTATAATCCACTTTTTTTCAAGCGTCATTTTGATTCTGTTTGAAGAAAGTGTACTGAAGAAGGCAAAATAATATAAGGTTTTTGATTATGCGATTTGATTATAAAATATCGTTCAAGCATTCAACATGAATGTCTCTGCGTTATGGATTGCCCGCTCCATGGGTGCCATACCGGATACCAGGCGTCTCCATATGTCACGGTCATTGTATGTACCACCGATGAGTCATAAAAAGTGAGGAACCACGTCAAATTAAGTCAACGAAAATGGTTGATTTGGAATCAAATCACGACACGTAAATATTTGCACACATTTTTTCACGGTCCGGGTTGTTTTGATCCACTCGGAACAACCAGACCTAATCAAAGATTTCATGAACGTTGTCAAATCCTCACGAAATACTCCAATTAGCTCTGGCCGGTCACGGTGCACTCCTGGATGCCGGATATCTAAACACTCGAGCCGACACTAGAATCACTTCACTATTCACTTGGGGAGTACTTTTCGTTGCAAGAAATTGATCCCTTCTCACTGATCCGGGAGAAGAATTAGCCGGGTTGGCTTCCTTGATCGCACGGTGATTGCACTTTCTGCCACATGATCTTGCCTCGGCACGAGCCGACCGAACACTGCCAGACTGGTGCGCCGTCCGATCGGAAGTAACCTCTTTCTTCCGAAACTGAAACCCATCCCCGAAAGGGGGAAAGGAAAACGCACCGCACGCGAAGATCAGAACCCGAAGACCGGGACGGAACACACGGTGGAAAAGCCGTGGTAGGAAAAATCAGAATACAATACCCCCTCGATGAGGCTTGTCTCCCGGGTTCTCGTGCTTGCCCTTTCACTCAATCTCTCTCCTTCGTTTAACCTCACTTAAGCAACTCTTTCTGCACACAACAACAACAACGGTTATGAAATGAAGAAGATTTCCACCTGCAGCTGGAGTGCCAGGGCAACGAACTGGAGGTGAAGAAGCTCAGCATTATCAGCAACTTATTAACGCTGCCGTTCGGTAGGTTGACTGCAAGAAGAAAATCGAGGTAAAAAAGAAAGGAAGAAGCGTGAATCAGAATGCAATAAGTCAAGCGCATCGGAACGAGATCATCGAGAGGTTAGGTTTCCCACGGTCAAGTGGAATAATTTAAACCTTTACACACTCCGCATCATCTTGTTTGACTGCGAACTTACCCTCCTGCCTTGCGCCCCGTCCAGCGAAAAGGGGGAATCCATCCAAACGCAGTCACTTCGGGCTGGGAGCTGTGTGTATTCATTATCACTCAAGACGCCATCGTGTTGTCGTCATCAGCGCCACAAGACAGTCTCTTCCCGGGGGAGGGAAATCTTTTGTTTCCACGGATGGATTACCACACACGGTGGGAATTCGGCAGCTTTAGTTCCCGCGCAAATCACGGCACCGGAACGGGATGAGGTTTGTGACGGAAGCCAGCAATGCGGACACGAGTTTCTTCACCTGCAGACGGCGGCGTCACCTTGAAACCCTCTCCCGGCGGGTCCCGGATGTCGTCCGCGGTGGGAATGGATGAGTTTTACTTCCGATTGTATTTTAATTCCTGGGCGCGAGGACATTCCTACTCCCCTCCCGACCGATTAGTTGTTCTGTAGATCATTGTGAAGATCATTTCCTTCCCCCCGAAAGGGGGTGGTTGACCTGTGCCTCTCGGCCTGCGGTAAGTTAGTTTCCCCCGTTTTGAATGCTGGGAAAGAAAAGATGGAACAGTTTTCTTATCTTACCGCGCGGAGGTCGTTTACCGCTTTCTCTCGCTCCACTAATAGCAGGGTGTCGTTGGCTGCACGACATTGTTGTCTGGATCATCTTGTTGTTGTTGTTGACCCCTCCCCCCCAGGGCGGATAATGGGAAGGAATTGGTCTATTGTGTGCACCACATTCAACCTTCCCCACCACACGAGTATAATTTATAAACATTTCTTTCCTCGACGACGATCAGTAGGCTTTGGCTGTGCGTTGCCCCTTTCACGATGTTTTCCCAGCAGGCGCGTTTCTCGTTTGAATTTCCACGCGGCTTAGATTTTTGCTCCCCCTCCCCCTCCCCCACCCGGACCGATCGACGGACTTTGTGCGAGCTTTTCGGTAGTAATAATAAAGGTGTATATTTACATACATAATTCATTAGATCTTCTTATAATTAACGCTTCTTTGCTTCGATTGTTCATTTTACCTATCTTCTGTTACTTTTGCCCTTGTTTGCGCTTGCTTGTTCTTCGTTATACTCCTCACGTTATCTCTTCTTTTGTGCATCTGTTTCTTTTTTTGTTTTTGATTCTCTGCCACTTCCTTGTATTGGAATTCATAATTGGGTTGTCAAACGGTGTCCATGATTTTAAAAAATTTCCCCCTTCAAAACGCATTCCATCTGATTGTTTCTTCACCTTTTTTTAAAAATTCACCTTAATTCTTGTGACCTTTCCCCGTTATCATTTTCCTTTAAATTAGATTGTTTCTTCGATCTGCTCTAACTCCGGCCGCCCTCCGTTGAGGTGGATTGTCCAATGAGACAAGCGATTGTTCTATCCCATGGGATGTCTGGCGTGGTATGATTTAACATTCCCTGTTGCCCGTTGTTAAAGAAGTTATTAAACTAATGTGCGCCTACCGCCAAACAACACGACAAGTGGTGGGATTTGGTGGGTGGGTGATTGAGTGGGTGGTGCAGTGGTTTCTTTTGTCTTTTACAGCCTTCAATAATCTCACGTTCATTTCTCGCTGGCGTAATACAGTTGCCTGAAAACAGGGTTCAGTGAACTTTTAGTGCCAGGGCTTTTGGATTAATTGATTCCCGAATCGGAGGGAGGAAAATATAAGAGACCACCGAAAACCAGCGTCGCAACGTGGCAAAACGAAAGGTTGTTGTAAAAGAAAAGTGTACCTTTAAAATGTTGCCTCTTTATACGTATAATAAATACTCTCCATTTCTTCACTTTAGTTTTCTAACAATCGTCGTGTGATTAACTTTGCTAACCTCTTTACGTCGTTGCATCGTTCATCTGCGTTCCATCGATGTTTGTGTATTTGTATATATAAATCTCTAAAAATATGACCTTGCTCCCTTCGAGTGCGTCGTTCCTTTTCGTTCTCCCATAGCTACATTGAGACATTTAATACAATAACGATTAATGTCACTACCATCCGATACCTAACAGCTAGCTGGTGAAGCAGGTTATGAATAGTTTCTTTAAAAATAACTCTTCCTCAACCCTCTCCCCTTCCTCCTCTTTGCATTTGTTTTCCCGGTTTTAAAATAGAGAGGATTTTGCGTGGCTCTATTTACACACTTAAATACAATCGTTATCATTTACAATCTCAGCATCTTGCCACCCATTAAGGTCGGTTCAACCCGGTGGTTTAAAAATACATCGTTTCAAACTAAATTCAACGAATCGGTGGAGGCGCCTGGTGGCGCGTGGCCTGTCCATTTGTCTATGTTTCCCAGATGCATTCAGTGAGGATGATGGAAAATAATACAAATCCAAAGCGGTAATAAGCTTCACGAGTGTATTCTTTTATTTCGCGTACCTGTTTAATAGTAAAGGAAAAGTAACTTAGGCTAAATACAAAAACAAAAGAAGAGTGCACGATAATTGATCGATGTTTTGATTTCTTCCAAAATGCGAGAAAGAATTGAATAAAGTATTGCATGAACTGTGCACGTTGAAAAGAGAGATCTAGTGTGAAGCTTTTACAAAATATATGTTTAAACTTTTAAACATTATAAATAGTGGCAAGTGTAAACATGCGACTCGTGTAAAAGGAAAAGAATAAATGTTCACTATAAAAAAAGAAGGATCCACTGAACCCGGAACGTTCTATCGAGAGTCGAGAATTAAATGCTAATTAGTGCCTTTAATACTGCACAGTTGCACCTAAATTACTTTTACAGCAGAATGCACTCCGATCGGGAATAACCTTTTGCTAACTGAGTACAAATGATTGAATGTGTATACGCTGCTATATATATTTACAAAACTATATCCTATTCCTAGCTCTTTTTGGGATGGAATGGTAAAAAACGAATCTGCTTTCTACAGTAAATCGATGCTAGATATATAAATGTATAAAGCTTACAACCCGTCCTGTACTGTGGCTTTTGGAATCGTTCAACAAATCGTGTTTCCTCCCCCCTGCAAGCAAAACAACTGATCCCAAACATCCTCTTCTTTTTCTTCTTCTGCGTCTCCAACGATCCACGTTGATTCTACCTTTATTTTCCCGTCCTCCAGCTGGGACTCATTTGAATTGAATGCATCCTTTATGATGCGCAAAAAACAAATTTATTGCATCTGGAACCTACTCGTCAAACTGGGGGACGGTAATGCAATTGTACGCTTACACACACACATACACACATCTTCACTCAAGTCGCTGCGCGTCGTAATTATACATCCCTACCCGTCAGCGTGTTGTAATAAATGTGGGAAACAAGCAAATTAGCCACCGACACCGTGGACGCCCAGCAGGTGGCCGCCGTGATTGGAAAAACGGAGATCTACATCTGACTATAGACAGTAGAAACGAGTTCACCGAGCAAAAACAATTCAAGCGCCGATTGTGGGGCAGGTCGGTTAAAGTTTCCCTCATTAAAAAATGGTTCCACTGAGAGCCACAATTGATAATGGCGAGTATCAAGCGCACCGTGTGATGATGACGATCATGGGGCTCCGATCACACGGGGTTTTCCACACCGCTATTGTGTGCAGCGTGGTGTTGTGGTGTGGTAAGAAAATCACATTAGCACGAAGATTCTTTTCGCGTGCAAACAACTGCTCTGAAACGAGAAAGGAAGAGAAGACGACTCGTTTTTTCCCAGACTCCGATTCGACTCCGATAAGCTTTTCTTATCTACGTCGTGACGCATAAATCACACTACACACGATTGAGCAATTGGGTAGATCATGCGCACCGTTTAGTCTGGTAGTAGGTTCTTCTTTGGCAAGAGAATTTCGTCCCATCCTTATAATGGTAAAAAATAGATTCTTGGATTCTTCGACTTCTGTACATCGAAGATGAAAATGAGAAGAGATCGGACGAGATTGATCCTCGAGAAAACCATTCAAATACTAACGTACGGGAGAATTGTTGCTTCGGTTTCGTAACACGGACACGCACAAGGGTTGAACAAGATCACGTTCAGCCAGCTATAGCAGCGTTTGCATTAGAACGTTTCTAAATCAAATTGTTCTTGTGACACTTTTTTAAAGCACTTTTATAACAAACACTAGTAAAAGCAAAATACAGTTTGAATCCTGCACTTACAAACTTAACCCACGAGTGGATTTCGAAAATGTTTACCATAAAAACTTCCAACGAATTGGAATCGTAGCTACCTGTGACATCGTTCGAACATCTGAGAATCGGGTTGAACATCGAAAAACTACTCTTCCCTCAAACCCTGCCCGACGCTGCCTCTTATAACATGTGGATATACTAACGGAACCTTTTCTCGATCTTTGCTGTGATTTTGGATTTTGTTTTGAAACACGAAACTTCTTAACCTTAATGTAAGGTGAAGAAAACGGGATCCTTGCTTCCATCGTCACAACAAACTGTCAAATAAACTGTGTGCAATGAGTGTGCGATCGTTTTGCGGTCGTTTCTGGTCAAATAAATACGTCTCCACTATTTCTACATCCGCTAATTCTATCTACCGCGTGAGTTCGCACATCTTTTCCACAGTGTAGTCCTTAACTTCTCCGCTGAGAAACAGTCCAATCTGGTTATAGCTTTTCTCCCCTCCCATGCGCTACCTTCTTTACCCGGTTTTATCGCTACGTGAGGCCTGAGGTTTAATGTTCATTTTTTTTCCATCGTAGTGCTCGTTCATATTCTTCTTCATTTTTTACACTTCCCTTACGGAACCATTCGGGGCGGCCGGGGAACGGTGGCGGCCTGCCCCACTTCCGGCCCACGATGGTTACGGTAGGCCGCCACCGCCCCCGTGGGAACTCCAGCTTACGTCCGCAATCGAGGGCAGCGAACCGGGCGTCGGGACACCGCTCTGTGCGTTGACCACCCCGCTGCTGCTGTTGTTGCTGCTGCTGTTGCTGTTGGTGCTGACGTTCAGCGCACCGCCGCCACTGCCGGTAGACCCCCGGCGGAGGACATCTTCGGCCGCCGGGCAGGCGGGCCTCGGACCCGGCTCGGGCGTGTAGGTGAAGGTAAGACCGGTTGCGTAGATGATGCCGTCGTTACGCACCAGCGAGATAGGCACTTGCGTGGGCTGGCGAACCTGCCGACGAGAGGAGCGATGAGAGGGGAATGGTGATGAGTAAAAAGGATTTTTGACATTCGGTAGGATAAAATTAGTTTTACAAAAAAAAGTTATCACTTAATAAAGAACGTTTAAAATTTACTCGACCAAATGGTTTCTATGAACCCAAAACATTGTATGTTTATTTATGCAATCGTTTAGTGTCCATAAAGGAAAACACGTTGTCCTTTGTTGTTGTCATCTTTCCGGCGATGCTTTCCCATGCATAAGCAACAAGCAAACGAAAAGCTGCGTCGCCAACTGCGTTATGTCAAACACGTACCCATAAGACTTTTTCCTCCCCTATTTCGGAAGAAAACTGTACAAGCTTGAGGAAAATGCAAAGCACAAAATAGCGGAAAAGTTTCTGAACACCAAGCTGCCAGCACGTAGTTCACCAGCGTTATTACTACACCCGAGGAAACAAGAATAGCACCACCCTGTTTTTTGCCGATATCTTTTAAATGTCTATAAAATTTGAGCTTTTTTCAGTTTGGAACGTTAGTTAAATTAGTTTCTTAAGTTTTCGGTGGGTCACGATCGTATTTATTTGGTATATTAGCGTTTCAGTCAAATAATTCGTTAAAATGGCCTGGAAGTAAGAATAGCACCACTTTGGTTTTTGTTCATTGATTGAAGATATTCTAACAAAAACTCAATTGAAATAAAATAAAATGATGTTTTTAGTAAGTGTATGAGTATTTGTAACTAATCTCTTCAATATACGGAGATTTGTAGGCAACAAATTATTTTTTCGAGGGAATTCTGCTCATTATGCACTCAGCATTCACAAATACAACTTGGCATGTAATTGTTGCTTAACTTATTGAAAATTGAATACAATCACGATGATAATGATTAGGCCAAAGGTTTTCTATGAGAGTAGACACAAAGAGTCTACAGGCCACACTGAAATCTCCGTTCTTTGTAAGGAAACCAACCTATAGATAGCATAAACTTGTGAATTCTGGCATTATTCTGCTGGAAAACCAAGGCTAAGCCCATCAAACACTAATTTTGTTCAATTAACTTTGTTTCTAGTATATTCGATATCGTTCTCACTCAGATCTACGGCAAGCCAAGCTTTCACCGCAGTGAGGAATCTCCCCATATCAATGGTTTAAAATCATCAATGTACCGGCTCACTTTAGCACCAGGTTCTTGTTCAAAATCGTGCCAAAAGTATTGCCAAACATCTTAAAAACGTAGAATGAACTTTATTTTGTTGAAAAAGAACTTTTTATCATGCTTCGCACCAAGATATACACCTTACAGTGACTTTGAACCGATTTAGTTCATGTCGCTCTGTCATGATGGGCTTGTGGAATCTTTCTGGCCACTTGTGGTTTCCCCGCTTAACATAATTTGCTCTACACGTCTTGGTGGCACCTTATGAAGAATTCCACATGATTTACCGATGCTGTTCTTCTCTTTTTAAATACTTTTTATACATAATTCGCCTATCTATCACTGTAACCAGGGTTTCACTCCCACATTGATGCTTGTGGCTGCCGTTATCGGAATTTTTCATGAACTGTTTTGCTATGATAAGTAGTAAGAATATTTTTAAACCAGTTTTTATGTATGCAGAGAGCTGCATCATGATCATATTTGATGTTTTAGTCAGTTTTGACAAAATGATGTTGTTCTTGACCCATTTCTGCTAAATGAATAAAAAAACCAAATAAATCACCACTAATAAAACTGAATTTCTATAGTTTGAGCTCTATTCTAACTAATGATATCCTTAAAATCCAAATAAAATTGTTATATGCTGAAATATTTGCAATTGCTGAACAAAAACCAAAGTGGTGCTATTTTTACTTCCATGCTTTATAGTGAATTATTTAACTTAAACGTTAATAGACTAAAATAATACGATCGTAACTCACTGAAAAGTTGTAAAAGTGATTAAGCTAACGTTCCAAACAGGGAAAATCTCAAAATTTGTCGACATTTAAAAGATATCGGCAAAAAACAGGGTGGTGCTATTCTTGTTTCCTCGGGTGTACTACCACCGCTAAGCCCACGGTATACTATAGCAACAGGTTCCCGTCTGTTATTTAATCGATAATATCGAAACAACGACGCGATGCGATGGCGATGCGACCGCTCCAGGGAAGCTCGCAGCACCAGCTGGAAGTCAGTTGTGTGACCTCTCTGGCGGTCTTCCGGTGCAGTCAAAAAAGTGCGAATTTTGTCCAGAAAGCGTTTCTCACTCCACATCACACCACTTTGTATTACTGGAGACTGACCGCACGCGAACGTGAGAAAATCAACCGAAGAAGTCAACGGCATCATCCGGACGCTTTCATCCACGCAACAAACCCTTGAAAGCGTAGTACTAAAAGTTTCCAGAGTATTCTGAATTCATTAGCAAACATTGAAGTTGTCTTCTCCTGGCTGAAAGGGCATTGTAAAGTGAATAGTGGCGGTGTTACTGTTCTTTTAAAGCACAATGATGTCAGTTTTTCCACCGTCGCTTGAATTACGGAATACGAGAAGTGCATAATCTGCTATGAATTTTAATTCCCTCACTAACTTCCCAGCCCTTAAGCTAGCAAGTAACCAAGAAGGCGACGACAACGACAGGTGGTGGCTTTAGTTTGCAAGTTTTGCTCCTTCCTCCCACAACTCTCTTTTGAGAGAAAAAAAGGGCAACCACAACTATTTGCGCTTCTGGTTAACACACGGACTCCTGTCAAGTGGAAAGCTCGGGGTTAAGACGAGTTAAAACGGTGGAATTTCTACACCCGTGGGAAAAATCAACCTTCCCTCTCCGTTTTCCTCCCTGCCTCATTCCCGTGCCCAAGTGCCCAAGAATGATGATGATGACGATGATGACGATGGTTGATGTTGAAAACAATAGAATATAATTAGCGACTGCTGGTTGTCTCCTCCCCCCATTGGCGGGTTGTTTTCCGAAACCCCCTGGAAAAGTTTCCCCCAAGCGGGAAAAAGCCGAACCGCGTTTCGTTCAAGACGAGTGCACACACCGGTGAACCTCCTACCTGACAAACAGAACGAAACAAAATGGACGACATTTTCGGGAAAAAGAAGGAGGTCGTCCCGATACTGGACCTCTCGAAGTCGACGGCGACGACGCGGGAGGAGTTTAAGCGCATGTTCGAGAAGGTGCCGGACTACAAGATGCGCCCGATCAAGGTCCGGTCGGACGAGATCCGGTTCAAGGAGAAGGAGTACGGCTTCAAGATGCAAAAGAAGGAGCTGAAGATGCTGATGAAGAACGGTGGCGAGCGGGACAAGCTGTACGCGTACATGGACCCGATACCCAGCGAGATGCGCAACCTCGTCATAATGGAGCTGTGCAGTGTACCGATCGACTGGAAGATGCTGACCAGCCAGCGACCGAAGACGAAGGTTGAGGAGGATTACTTTAGCAAGTGAGTTTGGGAACGTTTCGAGAGGGTTTCAAGGCAAGCATCCTGTAGGGTTTTTTTTTAAATTGGCTGTTCCCCGCAGGTTGGTCGAACTTGGCAAGCTGCAGATCAAAACGATCCAGCGGGACAAACGCGAGAACCTGCTGGCCACCTCCCTGCGCAAGGTAAAGAACCGTTCCGGCATCATCGAGTCGCGCGTGTTCACCTGCAACGAGTGCATGGAAGAGTTCTGCAACGGGAAAACGTGTGCCGACTTCAACTACGACCTTTACACGCGCATCGTGCCGAAGGTTCCACTCCTCAAAACCAACTCCCAGCAACAGCTGTCCCTAAACGGGGCAACGGGTGGTGGTGGTGGTGGTGCGGGTCGAATGCTGGGTGACCTCAACCAGAAGAGCATCGACAGTGGCAGCGGAGGCGGCGGTGGTGGTGGTAAGAAGGGCCGCAAAGGTGGCCGCAAGAAGGCATCCAAATCGAAGGCGAAATCGGTGGAGGCTGCGGATGACGAGGGCAATCAGAGTACTGGCGGGGGAAATGGGACGTCAACTGGTGGTGGTGGTGGTGGCAAGAAGAAGGGCAAACGCTCGTCACGCAGTAAAACACCGCCGAAAGCCAAATCGATGGAAAAGTAATCAGAGACAGTCTCCCCAAAATAGGCGGTGAAGTAGGCCGAGTCGTTTTCCTGCGAAACTTTCGAGCGAAACACGAAACACGAAGAAAAACAAAGTTGGCGACGGGTGGGCGGCACACTTTTACGCTTCGCACAATCAGAGTTGTTAGGAAAATTGAAATCAAGTAGCGAATAAATAAAATGTAAACGGAATGGGGTTTCGGCGTTCGGTTCTACGGATGGGCAGAGTGAACAACGAAAACTCATCGTTCCCTTCCGTGCCGATTTCACTGAAGCAGAGAAGCAAATAATAAAAATAATGATTGGAAAAAGAACAAAACAAAAGTTTGATTTACTGAAACATTACTAAAACATCAACCATAAGGAAAATTTTTAACGTTCCGCGAAGAGACACATCAAGACACAGACTTTTCCCGAAAGACAAGGAACGGATAAATTGTTAATTGCAATGTCGGGATGAAGCTCTTTAATTCCGCACTTCGTTCCGCGTTGACTTTTTGCTGTCTCAATGTTTCTTTTCGTGAAGGTAAAATATTCCCCCGTCAGCCACTTAGTACGTCGTAATAAAACAACGCCAACGTGTGTCGTTTGCAGCCGGAAACGATGTATTACATGTTGTATCTGTGATCGTCACTCGCTCGAGCCTGTCATCGATCGATCAGCTAGCTTGTCTTAGAACTCTATTAATTATGTATGGCCCCCCGGCATTGTACGTGGCGTGATGAGAGGAGAAAACGTTGCGATTCATCTTGCTGAAAGTGTTTTGTTGCATTTTGAATACTCCCTTCTTGAAGAAGAAACATACAGACGTGTGCACATGATACGGTGATTGTATAAGAAAAAGGAAAACCTTTCCTCGAATGGAGTTCCCCGCCCCCGTCCTACTCACCCATGACCATTCGCCGCGGAACTGCGAAATGTCCGGCACGACGCAGAGCAGCGACTCGGCACACCGGTACATCGTTTCCGCCTCGACATCGCCGAACCAGGCCTGCAGCGAGGGCGTAAAGTTGTCCCCGGTAATCTCGAGCATGGCCACGTCGGCGCCACCATTCAGGTGGAGCGAGTTGACGATCGGCACCGGCGTAACGGGCGTTCGCACCGGGCCCATCCCCTCGTAGAACTGGTACTCCGCCTTGTCGGTGGAAATGATCGTCCAGCAGGCACCGTCGTTGATCATCTCCTTGTTCGGTTCCTTCGGGCACGGGGACGCCTGGAACTGGATGATCTTTTCCTGCGACAGGCAGAGGTACATCCGCTCCGTGTCCTTCATGTGGAAGGCGCACTTGTGCAGCTGCGACACCGGATCGTCCGCCTCGAGCAGCGCCATCTGTTTGTCCACCTTGCGTATCACCAGCCGGGGCAGGGCCATACCGGTCACCGAGCAGACGAGCTTCACCGTGGCACCGTAGTGGACGTAACCGTCGCGGACCTTCGGTAGGGAGGAAAAGAACAAATAAACAGACAGTCGGTTATTCGTTGAGCTGGTCATGACCGTCGAAAGGAAAGCCTACCTGAAACTCCTCCGATTCGCTCTCGTTGTCGTCCAGCAGGTGGATCGTAAAGGCGCCCCACTGCGTGGAGCTCGCGTGGAAGTGGCCATCCTCCACGTGCAGGTACCGCGTCGAGACGGTTTGCGAGCGCAACCGATTGAACAGCGCCACCTTGGTGCCGCTGGCGATGCACAGGTCGGCGTTCTTCAGCGACTGCTTCTTCTTCGACGGCTTCGATATCACCTTGATGCGCTTCGACTGGAACACGCCGATGTCGTGCCCGCTGCCGTAGAACATCTTCACCGACAGCATGAAGTGCTTACGCTTGTCCGAGTCGGAGATGAACAGCGTCTTGGCCGCGCAGTACTGCTTCTGGTTGTTTAGATCGAGCGGCTGCATCTCCTGCTCCGGGCTGCCGATCCCGATGAAGGCACAGAGTTGGGTGGACTGTTCGCTTTCGCCCCGCCGGAGCATCTGCTCCCGCCGCAACCGCCAGCCCTCACCGAACAGGTAGATGCATGGCGGTGGGCAAAAGAACCGTTTCTCATTGCCGTACGACTTTTGGGCCACCTGGAAAAGGGAAGGAAACATACGAATGGATTAGATAAATATGGTTCAAACACTTCGAAAATTGTCACTTTTATCGAAGCAACACATTCCCACCTAAAACAATTCCATTAATTTCCGTCATTAAGTGCGTGTTCAGCTTATTTATAGAATTTTAACTAAAATTGTCACCAAAGGTAAATACTAGAGTTGTGGTGAGATTCATTCATATGAATATTTCACAAAGAGTTATTCGATTCATGAACCGAATCTTGAATTCGAAGTGAGAGATTCATGAATCTCAAAATTAATTAATCTTTCCAAAACTTGGTGAATCTTCATGAATCTTTCGTTGGGTTCGTTCGACCAAAATAAAAAAGGGGAGTCTACACTTCCACTTGCCTCATGCGGGTTATGCGGATTTCACCTTCTTTATGAATCTTTGAAGATTCATGAATCTCTAGCATCAAGATCCAGATTCATCGATTCTTTTCAAACATTCATTCAGATTCATGAATCTGAATTTAATTCACATAACACTAGTTAATACACATTAATGCTTCGATGATTTTCAGGGAAGGACAACCTGCAAATCTGTTCGGAGACGCTTTCAAATTAACATCCGAATAATTCCACAGAACTATTATTGTTGCGAAAGCAACTTGAATGAATTTTATGAGTATTCCGTTAGAGGGAAAAACTAAAAAAAAAATAGTCCTTTCTCATGATTCATAAAGCTTCCCACTGATCTTGCCACATCTGCGGCATCCGGCCCCTTTATATCCTTTTCAACAATGTTCACCGGAAAGTCATCCTGATGACAGCCCGTTACATTCATCTCCGCCGTTACAAGGTTAAATCTAAACGTTTGTAACACTTATGGCCACTGAACATATGTTTTCTTAATGTTTTGTGTAAACAAATCTTTAGACTTCGGTTAGACAGTTCGTGTCCAACATCTTCTTTTTCTAACAGCACCCCAAGATTTTATGTCTATGATACGTAGATCAAACTTTACCCTCTTTTCTCGCATTTCACTAACATGTTTGTTCAATTGAGTTAGAAATTACAAAACCTACTTCAGTTCCTACAACCGATTTTTGATTCATCCTTTCTCCTAAAGAAAATTAAAATCCCATATTTGTCTAAATTATTCAAAAGGTATGAAATGTTTCAATTTGCAAGAATATAGAAAATGGAATACACAAACGTAAACGTAAGAATAATTCCCGTCTGTAACACCATTTCCACTCATTGGAGCACATGAAAAAGATGGTGTTAAAAACGCGCAAATACGGTGTATACAATTTTGAAAGACAACAATATAGATCAAATAGCAGATAAAATATGTTAAAGAATGTTTGAAACTAAGCTTATGCCACCAACAATATCAAACTTTACGATTGCCAGCATAAGATCTTTTGCATGAACTGAGGTTCGCCACCAGTGCGCGCTGTAACGCATGTTTAATGCTCCCCGCGAGACCCCCATCGCTTAATTCAATCAGCTCAATCTAATGTCATTTCCTTCGATAACATGTTTGCCGACGGTCTACTCTTTATCTTTTCCCACTTTTCCAATCCTCATGTTCCCTGTTGCCCTTTTTTTATCCGCCGAGCGCTGATCGTAACATTCTTCCGGCTTCTTTTCACATGTTCTCACGCTTCTGGAAACGCACGCGCCTTTACGGGTCTAATTTGTTGGTATGAGACAGAGGCTCTTCAATGGCTCCGTTCCCTACGAAGATCCGGGTTCTGGCATTTATAGAAATAAGCGAAATCAAAGACTGGGGAGTTGTTTCTCCAAGCAGTGTAATTAGTCACATAGAAACCAGTGATTATTATTTATTCATCAAACCAAGGCTGTACAAACTTCAGTAAATTTTCGTACCAAAAAATACACAAGAAAAATGACCAAGTTTTAGCTGGTACGTTATGTTGCTGCTGGGATTTCCCATTAAAATTTATTGGCAATAATTATAAACCAAATCTGCAAAAACATACCAATAAAACAAATTTTAATTTCCTTACTTTCCGCAGTATTCTCATAGATTTCCCCACCCCGTGAGAAAAGTTAGTCATCAATGTGCGACAATTTCGGCAGCTCAATCGATCGCTTTTACATCACGGCACTTTACCACCGAAATTTACCGGCCGGATCGATCGTTTGTGGTTGCTTTTTCCCCCCTGAGTTCATCATTATCGCCCGGGCGCAAACGATTTCAATTCGATCCGTTTTTATTTCCCTCCAAATCTCACTCTTGCTCCACGCGTGTGCGTTGCGCCTTCTCCCCGTTCACACGTACAAGATCGGTACGGTACGGATCCGACGTGGTTAGTTAAGGCTTTTCCACCTACTGATCGAAGTGGCGGTGGACCNTTAAAAAAAAAAACCCCCCTCTTCCGGCCACGATTCCCCACGATGATCGTGGACTGGTCGTCCCGGCCGATCGGCGTAATTGGTTGAATCATTTTCACTTTTTCCCGGTGCTTTCGATGGGTGAGGAAAAATTTCATCATCGCGTCAGCTGGAGGAAGTGGACCGCTGGACGATGTGAAACATGCCAATGCCAGCCCGCGGGAGTCCCAGTACCGAATCCTCCGGTTTCTCAGCTTTTCTCACAGCGAGTGAGCGTGGCGCATCCCATAAAAGAGCTCTTCGCATTGACGGCCCTCGGTGTGAGGCTGCAAGATCGTCAAGATCATCACGACCGTCATCATTGGCAGGAACCGCGAGACGGGCCATCATCGGTAATCGGTCGTCGTCGTCGTCGACGTCGTTTCATTGCTCCGTTTTTCCTCCACTCCGAGTTCCGACGGGTTTTGTTTTATTCCGCTCGACGCAAACGTCCGACTCAACTCGACTTGAAGAGTTGGGGAAGAATTTTAAGAATAATAATAAAAAACAAAATCCATGCCCCTGCTGGGGGATGATGATTGAATTTGGCTTAACCACGTACCACGATGCTTCAAGCTTACCTACATGTTTATACACCCAGCGCCCAGCCAATTTCCCACCGCCGCGTGTCCCGTGAAGCTGTGCCTGGACACTTGATTTGATTGGGCTCGGCCTTTTTTTCCCACGCTCTTCGCACACATATTTTCCCTTTGGCGTTTACTTCGGCCCAAAAGAAGCCGCAAACATATCGTCGATTTTGACACGCTGTGCACCAACAACCAAGCACCAACCGCTCTTGGTGGGACCGGGATGTGATTGGCCACCCTTGTTCCTCTTCCGGACCGCTGACGGAAGTGATCGCTGCATCGAGAAGCCGCTTCGAAAAATCGATCATAATCTTAAAGGAAACAACGTACGCCCCAAAAACGGCGGTATCGAGAGATGACAAATCGATTTGTAGGGAAGTTTCAACAGCAATTCCACGGGTCGGAAATTATAACACCCGAAACGATAATGCGACGGGAAATAAGATCAATAATGCGATACCTATCCCTTCGAAGAAATGTTAATTAGTCGACGGAGCAAGCGACGAAAATAGAGGGATGAAGACGAAGAGGAGCGAGTGGCGCTAACGGGACTGTGATGATAATAGCGTTGTCGTGACAACGAAGGGATGGTAACATAAAGAGGATGGGAACAGCAACAGGTTTCTGCAAACAAAAATAGTACAGATCGATCCACTGTGTCTCATAGAGGTTTTCTCTTGTTTGCTGACGGCCTACAAGAATATCAAACTCATCAATTTAAATAAGCTTTTAGTAAAAGTTGATTGTAGTAATAGGGCAAGTGATCCAATTTTGGCCCACTTAGTGTCGGGTCCCCACGAAAAAATTCGCAGCATTCATTGTATCGACCATATCACGATCAAATTGGTATGCTAGTGTAGAGTAGTTATCTAAGCATGCAATAAAAATCATATTGTTGAGTTTACTAGTTGTTTTCACTGAAAAATGATCAATTTCTGAACACGCTTGTTGTCGCTATTTTGGCCCACTTTGTTGGTATTTTCGCCCATCTGTGTACCAGTTTTGGCCCACTTGAAAATTGCTTTTTTTGTGTATTTTATGATTTAAATAATCTTTAAAATAATTTAGAAACTGGTATGTACCTCTATAATTGTCAAAAAAGTTTTAATTGTCAAAAAATTGCTTAATTTGCTAGGGCAAGTGATCCAATTTTGGCCCACTTAGTGCAGGGTTCCCACGAAAAAATTCGCAGCATTCATTGTATCGACCATATCACGATCAAATTGGTATGCTGGTGTAGAGTAGTT